>LR750021.1:634539-762072 GCA_902729485.2 Mus minutoides
GGAGAGGAGGATGGGGAGGGGGAGGAGGAAGGAGGAGAGGGGGAGAGGGGGGAGGGGGATGGGAAGTGGGAGGAGGAGAGGGAGAGGGAAGGAGGGAGGGAGGGAGGGAGGGAGGGAGAGAGAGAGAGAGAGAGAGAGAGAGAGAGAGAGAGAGAGAGAGAGAGAGAGAAAACGAACACTGAGGCCCAGGTCATGCACACAGGGGGCTCTCCTGCAATTTTTCCAGCTGTGGGGTGGTTTCCAAGTACAGAAGGAGGGATTTCCAGGAGTGTAGCTCAAAGATCCCAAAAGTATGGGCAGAGGGAAAGACACCCACTTTAGGACACCTCTGAGATCCAAAGTCCCCAGCCTGCTACAGAACTCCAGAGGGGCTGAATGTAACTAGTCTTTGTTTTCCTGGTCCCTCTACCCTCAGAGTTCCTGGATTTCAGGGGAGGCCAAAGTCAGGGAGCAAGGTTTGGCTTGGGGTGTCATCCAGGCAGGCGTGAACTGGGTGGCTCGTGCCAGGATATCCAAAGATTTTCTAAGGGATCTTTTGGGGTCAGAAAGACTGGAGTGTGGCAAGGACCAGTCAGAGATTCTCTTCAAAGTCCCACCATTGAGAATCTAGCTGTTTTCTCTTAGCCAGCATATCACCTGGAAGTCCCAGCCAGGCCATTGTGCTGACTTAAAAAAAGTTCCCGGGGCCTGAGCCTTGGGGTTGGAATGATGGAAGCCAGGGTCTTCAGCTGCCCATTGTACCAAGATCCAACTTTGTGTAAAAAGAAGTCAGGTTCTTGCTTTGGATGGGAGAAATAGAAACTGCCAGGAAGGAAGAGCTGTGGCCCCTTACCTGACATTCTCCACTGTGCATACATGTCTTATCCCAAGGAGGTCCATGGGGTTAGAAAGAGGACAGCCGGACTTCCATGAGCCCCTTGTGGCACAGCTGTTCTGTCTGAGTCCTAGATACCCTGTAGACCTTCATGACCACAGCTGGTCCCTTCCTGCTACACCACAGTGCCCATCTCAAGGATGGCTATTTATGGGTGGTTTTGCCCCTAATCCCAGCAGGGTCCCCCTTGGGGCAGGAACCTTGTTTCTTGGTTCCTTCTCATTGTGTTATGGGGCCAGCATGGAGTCACTGTCCACGTCCCAAGTCTGCTTCAATCTGGCTGCTCCTCCAGGCCAGGCCTGCGCTCCTCTAAAGTCCACAGTTTGAGGAAGGTACTGTCTAGTAGGCTGGGATTTGCCAAACAGTGACTGAGTCACACAGAGGAAATGATATTTGAGGCTGGGGCTGCAGGGACTCTGCTGCCTGAGCCTTCTGCTTATAGGGACCCCAAGGCCAGAATGGGTCCTGCCAGGAAAGATGGCTGAAGTCACTGCTTCTTCATCAGAGCATGGCAGGGTGCTGGGATGAAACTCACCCACAGCCCTGTAAGATGAGAGGCTACAAAGGCAGGGTCTGCCCTCTGCCCCATCTTTACAGAGGTGAAGACCAGCAGTATGTGGGGAGAACAGGCTGATGTGAGGTGGCTTTCTGGAACTGGCATGTCAGGAATGCCTTCTCACGCAGCTAGGTACCACAAAAGAAGCTAAGGTCCTAAAATTGGGATACATCATAGGGATCCCAGCAAGGAGTTATGCCGAAATGAGGGTCCCTGGGTTTAGTACAGATTGCTCGACATGAATGAAGCTTGGCCAGGGGACACAGGCTGGGAGAAACCTCAAAATAAGTAAAATATGTTGAAATTGAGCTGCAGAGTCTGGCCAAGTCTTAGCCTGAGCTAAGTGAGGCCGTATCCATCTGCCTAGGAGCAATCCTTACTGTACCTACTGGAGGACTCCCAGGGGCTGGGAGTGATTCCAGCTGCTCCAGCCTCTGTAACCACGAGGATTCAAAGAGTAGATTGTGCCAACGTCAACAGAATGAGAATGAGAACAAGACAGCCTTGTGGTACTCTGTCAGGGAGAATGCCCAATTAGGAGGGTAGCTGTGGGGGCTGGGCATGCTGGGCCTATGACACAGAGAGTGCTTGGGTCCAGGAAGGTTCCACACAGCTGTCAGCCAGTGGCTGCAGCCGCTTGGGTTCCACAGCCCTGCACCGTGATGGCAGTGAGGAGTGACCCAGGAGGTCCACATGCAGGTGCCCTGGATGCAGAACTCAGCTCATAGAGAACTTGCGGCCAGCAACATTGGTGCCACCAGCCGTGCACACAGGCGGCTGCTCTTCCTCACCTCGGGTTCTGAGGAGAAGCACATGGGTGAGCGTTAAGTGAAGATCCACACAGTTGCAGAGTTTGACAGTCTCTGCCACCGTCCAGGTAACCGTGGGGTTCTAGGGCACAAGTAAACCACAGAGATTTAGAATTGATGATGTATATGTTGTCTTAGGAGGCCTGGGAGCCCCTTCACTCACACACCCCAATTATAGGCACATTTCATTCTCTTTTCAGGCTGAGTGTGCAGAGGAGAGACTGTATATAGCCTGCAGCTTGGGACATAGAAGACTTTAATTAAGCATATCACTCAGTGACTACTCCCCTTCTGCCAGTTCAGTCGTAGCTTTTCCCCCCCCCCCCCCCCCCCCCCCCGAGATAGGGTTTTTCTGTATAGCCCTGGCTGTCCTGGAACTCACGTTGTAGACCAGGCTAGCCTCAAACTCAGAAATCCGCCTGCCTCTGCCTCTGCCTCTGCCTCTGCCTCTGCCTCTGCCTCTGCCTCTGCCTCTGCCTCTGCCTCTGCCTCTGCCTCTGCCTCTGCCTCTGCCTCTGCCTCTGCCTCTGCCTCTGCCTCTGCCTCTGCCTCTGCCTCTGCCTCTGCCTCTGCCTCTGCCTCCTGAGTGCTGGGATTAAAGGCGTGCGCCACCACACCCGGCTAGTTTTCTAGAACTATGTGGAGACGCCGTGTAGTGAGGTGGGGGAAGGAAGCTACTCAGACATTGTCTGACCCCAGACTTCACATTTCCCTGCCAGAGCTGGTCCCTAGGGTCTGAAGATTCTGGCATGGGTCCTAGGAAGCAGGCTGTGGGGCTTCAAGAAACAGAACAGACCATAGGACCCCGTGGACCTCCTCTTCTGTAGGGATGAACATTTGGTCTGGGCGCTAGCACATAGCCAGCGGAGCTGCTGGGGAGTGTGTCCCTGGAGGACATGGCAAATCCTACAAGTGGCTACATGGAAAGGTTCTACATGCAAAGGTTCTAACAGGTAGCTGCATGCCTGGGCATGTCTAGATCAGAGAGGCATGTCCAGCTACAGAGAGGCAGTGGTAATGGGCAGAGACAAGGGCCAAAATTAACTTGTGGACAGTGGGTTCTAAGGAGCAGAGGCGTCTGCTGTTCCAAGTCAGAGGTCAGGTGTGTAGGAGCGAGCCTGGCAGACATCAGTCCCTGGAGAATGTGAAGCTTCTCCTCAGGTTATCTATCTGATATCATCGCAGAGCCAGAACTGGGTGCTTCCTGCCTCGGTGGACAGCTAGTCACAGACCTCTTGGCCTATGGTCTCCAGGAGGAAGCAAGACACTGCTAGGTGCTGCTGGTGATGAAATTCAGACAAGAGGAAACGGAAGGAAGGAAGAGAGTGGCTGAGACCCAAGGCCAGTGAATGTAGACTTCATGGGTTGTGGGATCCGTCAAGGAGGTCCTCACAGTAGATAACCCTACACAGAAAAGATGCTCACCACAAGATGTCACCTCCACAGGCTTCAGGAGGGCAGGTCCTCACTCCTGGCTCTGCCCTGTTTCAGGGTCTGTCCAATGAACCGGGTCTGCTCCACTCCTAATGTAGCACCCTTTCCCTACATGTCACCCTGGGGCCACCCTACTACAGAATGAGCTCAGCTACTCCTAGTCCAGAGTCGTCAGCTAGCTCTGGAGCCTGGGCAGCCCTAGGGAGATGAGGGACCTGAAGACCAGCAACAGCAGCACGTGGAGTCCCTGTGGTGAAGGGCAGCGGAGGCAGGAGGGGATGGAAGACAAAATGGTGCTGGGGAAGGTCCAAGTGCTATGAAGGCTCAGGGAAGGGAGAGGTGGTGTGGAACCATCTGGATGGTTCTACGTACTCCACCTAAAGCTACGGCACTGACGTGGGGACTATGCTCCATTTCCTATTGGGGCCAGAGACCTCACAAAGCGGTACCCTCTCATGGTAAGTGAGGAGGGGCTGTGGCTGAGGGTGATGGGATCAGGGTCTCTGAGCCCTGCTTCTTTCACTCCTCTTTATATTGACCAGCCCCTGATTGTTCCCCAGTGTTCCTGCAGCTCTATCCCCAGCCCCTATGCGCCATCATTAGTACCACTGCTTTCCACCAACGTTGTAAGGAAAATCCTCCATCTCCAAGCAGCTCCTTCTTCATGTATGGTGAGCCAGGGCTGGTGGGAGGCAGAGAAGGTGCTATGGTGTCTGGCACAGCTGCTGGGCAAGGAGATCCTTCGGTCACAGACCCTGAACCACGGGCATGCAAGATCCTGCCTTTCCACTTGGCCCTGCACTTGCCTCCGTTCCACTGCCACCAAGAGCCCACTGAGGGTAAATGGTGTCACCACCAGCTCTCCGAGGATGCAGAAAATTCTCTGACAAACCTGCCTCTTGGAGCCAATGCTGGCCAGGACACGAAGACTCTCTGGTTCCAGGGCCATGACCTGGTAAGCCTTGCTTTCAATGTTCAGCTTTGGCAGAAGTGAGTGGGCTGGGACAGGCCTGACTCATCACCAGCCCTCGGGTGTGTGTGTGTGTGGGGTCTGTGTCAGTGAAGTGCAACAGGCTGAGGAAGGGGCTTTACCTGTCTGTGGCCCCTCACATTTCCTACTGTCTGTCCCTGTAGCCTCTGAGCCAGCGGTGTTTCTGTTCCTCTGCTGGTCTAGGAGGGTTTGTGGGTAGGCAAATGGGTTCGTGAAGGGCCCCTTGATGGAGGGGCTGGAGGTGGGGGTGATGACTCTTCCATGCTGTCGGAGGTTCAGGGCTGCCTTAGTAGTAAGTGGTGGGCATACTATATGTGGCCTACTTCCACTGTGTAGTGCTGAGCTCAAAGGTGTTTGTTCCCTGGGACTAGCCTGTTCAGAGTAAACCCACTGTAGTGGTGACAGCTGCTGACCTGAATTTGGGAGTGGGCTGGGCACAGCTTTTCTCTTCTCATCCAACCCCCAAGTACAGCTGCCCTCTCTCCCCTATGCAGGTGGCTAGCACTGGCCTCCCTTGGGTATATGAACAGGTTAGACCCAAATGTGAAGTCAAGAGGGACCCAGGAAACTAATGTCATAGGTTTTTTGGAGGGTTGCAGTAGAGACCACAGCACACCTGTCTAGGCTAGACTCCCTACTGTGGGAGAGGACTCATGGCCAACTTGTCCCTCTGCAGGTCTGGGGGTTTCTTGGGTGGAAATGGGTAGGACAGAGTCCCAGAGGTATTGGCTGAGGATGAGGTGTTAGAAAGGTTACAGTTGCTCCAGGAGAGCAGAACCTTTGAGGGAGAAATAGGAAAGGCCTAGTGGATGGACTAGGCGGCAGGTAGGCAGATGGACAGGCCACCATCTTACATGTGCTAGTCAGAGGTAGCAGAGGGAGTACTCCCTCAGTCTGTACCTAGACTGACAGGTGATAGAGGTGGGATCCAAGGTAGAGGGGATGACACCGGGAGCCAGGGAGGGCTGGCCACAAAGCCTCAAGGGAGAGGTCTGGGAAAGCAACCCCAGAGAGGACACCTAAGAAGAGTCCTGTAAGCATCTGCTGCCCAAACCTCACTCTGCCTAGCAGCACAGAATCCCAGTCCGACCAGAGGCATAAGTTCCACCCTCTTATCTCTCCCTCCCTCTCTTTCCCTCCTCCTCTCCCTCCCCCATCATTTTTCAGAAATAATTGTGAGGCAACTGTATCAGACGTTGGCTGGACCTTACCCCAGAGCCTGGGCCCCAGATCCTCACAGGGTGGCCTGCCTAGTGGCTGGGTGTAGTTTCTGTGCGAATTCTTCATCCTTCTCTAATTGTCCACACTCACGTCTCTCCTTTGTCAGCAGAGCTGCAAGCCTTGGCGGCATCATTAATGCAACTCTAGCACTCTGGTGTGAGGAGGGGGCCGCCCGGCTGCCGCTCCTCTTCCCGCCCTGAGATGGATGTTCCTTTATTGCCCATAAATCTCTGCACAGACTCTGTAAAGACAAACCGGAGGCCTGCTAGTCCCTTGTGTTTGTTGGGCTGGTAGGCTGTGGGTTTAATTAGGCCTCAGCACTTGCAGGAGCAGCTCTGGAGAGTTGAGGGGCAGGCCACGCCATGTTAGGTCTCCAAGAGAGCAGGATCTGCACAGGAGCAGGGTCCAACCCCTCGCTTTGTCTGGGGGGAATTCAGGTTGGTCCACGTGAAGGAATCATATATCACTCCTCCTTCAAACATCTGTCTATGTGGGTATACATGCTGGACCCTGCAATGTGGTCTGCTCTTGCCCATGTAACTCTGCCCAGGCCCAGGCTCGTCTTGGCAGCCTTCAAGCAGTGACTGTCCACCCTTAAGAAGTCTTCCTTTCTGTACCTTCTGTTGGAACACAGTAGGTACCTAATGGATACTTGCAGCAGATGAGTGGGGCCCTGCCTCTTCCTACCCGTGCTGAAGAATGAAGAAGCATTTCTCCAGGCCCAGCCATAGTACTGGCTCCGAGGGCAGGGTCCAAATGCTGATACCCACAGCCTGCCAGCCTTCTGAGCCAGGGAGGTAGATAGGTAGGTGTAGCTTGTCCCCCACCCCCCGTGTGTGTATGTGTGTGTGCTTGTGCATGTGAGTATGTGTGTGTGTATGTGTCTCAGGATGTCAAGTGGATTGCTTTGTTGGTGTGCCCACAGAAGTGAGGTTCAGTCTAGTTCCCTTCTACCATTTGCTATATGGCCTTGGGGACCTTTGGTCCAACCCAAACCTAAAGTGTGAGGGTCAAGAAGATGGGCCTTGTAGATGGCCTTGGTGTGTGTATGGCTCAGGAGAGAGGGCTCAAGCACCATGAGACAGTAAAATCCACAGTGGCTGGAAATGACTTGGGACCATCTGACCAGACAAGTAATTTCAATGTTCACACATTTGCCGTGGCCTACTGTGTTGTCTTCCCTCCTAGATGACATCCCTGCTGCCTGGCACAGGAGAGAGGTCAGCATCTAGAATCCTGTGACATTCCTGTGTTCCAGGGTACCCCAGGCAAGTCTCAGCTCATAGCCAGTTATGTAAACGAGTGCGACCTCAGGTCCATCCCTGTCTCTGCCTCACATCAGGGACATCAGCAGTGTCCCGATGGGCCCTTGGATGTCAGACACACCCCATGCTGAGGAGCTGAGGTCCGGGGCATGGCTCATGGCTAATTCTCCTACTGTGAGGAGGGGGTTCTTCACTTTGTTACAGCTGTGAGTATCCTCTGAAAAATTCTCACTTCTCTGCAAACATGTTTCTGGCGTGTTCTCAGTCTCCCTAGACATCAACTGCTGGACGTTCTGCTGCTTCTATTATTTTAGAACTAATTTAAAGATTAAAATAATAATAATTTGCCCAATTACTGTGCAAAGCCCTACCAGCAAGATAAATGGGGTAGATGTTCCTTTAAGCCAAGATGTGAAGCCCTAAATCAGCTTCTGAGACATGAGGACCTGCAAGGGGTCCTGAGTGACCTTAGGAGATGTGAGCTGTGAGCCGGTGCCTCAAGGGCTGCTTGCTCCAGACTTGTTTCCCAGGGTACCTACCCACTGTGAGTTAGGTTCCAGCTGTCAATCTCCAGAAATTATGCTCAATGGCGTGGCCTTGGCAGGGCTTGGGATACTGGGCCAGGCCTGTGAACAGGGAAGGATTATATCACAGGGAGCCCTGTGGTTGGCCTAGAATCCTTGGAAGGGAGCCAGGTGTGTCCATGGTAAACCAGCAGTGGACACCCAACGGGGGCACTGACATACTCCACAGTGCTTTGCATAGCTTTAATTAGCTTCCTGCACAGCCTCAGGGTCCCAGAGACCCAGGTTGGATACAAGCCAGAGGCCAAACTGATGTCCAGAATCTGACCTAAGGGAGCCTGCTGAGCCAAAACTAGGTGGGTAGAGATAAAGAGGGGTTAGGATGGGCCAGAGTGGAGTCCTGGGGCTTTGGCCCAACCCCCACACCTTCCACGTCCCTCCCCATCACGGGCCGGTGATCTCATCCATTCCTGGGCTGTAAATATCACCCAAATGCTCACGACTCCCAAATGTGTCCTCCAGCCGGGCCCCTCTCCCGAGCTCAGCCTGCACAGCCCACGCGACACCCCCGCCCAGATGTCTCCTGGGCCTCAACAAGCCGCTCCTCCTGGCACCCCCTCCTTGGGGACAGGCGCCCCTTGCCGGCTGCTTAGGGCAGACGCCTGGGAGCCCTGCCCACCGCCTCCAACCATCCTGTCAAGTCCAACTTGAAACACATCCCCTGCCTTCTGGATCTGCCACCCCTAAGGTCTGGCCAGAAAGTGGCAATTCCATAGTGCCTGCCTGTGCGCAGACCCCACACTGTGCGCCAGTGCCAGGAGAGCCTTCTCTGAAAATAAGACCCTGCCCATTCCAAGATGCATGGGTACCAATGGCCATTGCTTCCGCACCCTGCCCCCCCCCCCCTTAGCTTCTACACCACCTTCACAGGCAGCCTGGATAGACCATTATCTCCACTCTCTATCATACTCCCAGACTTCTCTCTCTGGAGAGGGGAGTGTGCAGAGCCTCAAGGGACAGGGCAGGGTCTGTAGGACCCAAGGTATGCAACTTAGGCTGTTAGCCTGGTTACAAGACAGCACGTGGCCCAGAAACTTTCTTTGCCATCACCAGGGGCTGACATCCAGTCCTCACCTGTGGGCCAGCTGTTGGTGACAGAAACAGAAAGTGGTCTGAGGCCAGATAATGCCTGTCCATGAGGAGCAAGCTCAGCAGGTGTAGTGGACTCCCTGTTCCAAAGGCATGTGGACTAAGATAGGACCCTCTGTCCTGTAAGCCACTGAAAGCGCCACCAGTATCTGCCGCAGATGGCCAGCTCAGGACCACCCTAAGGTTCTTTGTCAATACAAGCTTTTTGGTCCTGACTTATATTTAAGAAGATTTAGCCTTACCCCTCAGCACTGCCCCTCCCACAGACTCAGCAGGCTGCCTTGGTCTTCCCAAATAGGCAGGAGCTCCTTGCTGTTAGTGATGAGGGGGGTGGATGAAGACCCCCTGTCCTGTCCACCAGGTACAGGTCAGCAGCCTTTCAGGATGCTGCGGTGGGCTGTCTTCTTCACGGGCGGTACACCAAGCCTCCTCAGCTAGGGCTACGAGGGTGCACAGGGTGTTGGAGACTAGCTCCTAAGAGGAAGGGGCTGGGCAAGCAGTGCTCTCTCACGCATGAGACCTGCTCTAATTGCAGCATCCCCCAGCAATAGGGACCAGCAGTGATGTCCTGGCCTGGAGCATAGGCTAGAGTCCACTCTGCAGAGGAACAAACTGCAGGTGTAAATGTGGACAGCCATGTGGGTATGTGTGGTAGCACCAGCAGGCCCAGAGGCAAGCCCAGGGGTTTCCTGGAAGAGGTTCCTGGGTAAGGAAGAGAAGCCCAGAGCAGGACCTCAGACTCCAACTCTGCCCTGGGTCCCTCCTCCGTGGTGGCTGAGCACATTCTTCCACCCAGCCTCCTCCCAGCTTCTGGCTCCCTGGCCGCCCCCATGGCCATCTGGCTCCCCCAGTTCCCTCCCCCAGGTCCCTGCATTTTTTTTCTTTTCCTTTCTCCTAGCTCTTGCACTGGGGGAGGGAGGCAGCCCCATTCCTGGTCCCTCACAACCACTTCCTCACTCTTTTCTGGTTCTTTTCCTTCTGTGTCTGAGGCCTTTGCAGGCCAGGCCTCAGAATCGCACATGCATCTTCTTGCCTGTGCCGTTTTAAGCACATGCACACACACGCTCATGTTGTCTGGGTGGCTCCTGCTCTGCCACGTGTGTCTGTTCCATGCTCACGTGTATTCATGGCCACATGTATCCTCAGGGCAGTGGGGTGGTCTGAGGCACCTAGGCGTGAAGGTTGTGACCTGGAGCAGTGATTTGAGGGTGCACACAGCCCTTGTGTGAGCTTCAGCCTCCTTTGGAGCTATCCCATTCCTGGTCATTCCCAAGCAATTGGCCTTTACACCTCACTCTCAGCCTCCCCTTGGGCTGGACGACCCCAGAGTAGATGTCCTCACAAAAGCTGGGCTTGTTTAGAACCATATATTGCTGAGCTTAAAGTCAGACCAGCTTACAGAGAAGTTGGCTGAGCTCATGGATGTCAGCTACGGGGCAAGCTCATTGGTGCAGCTGGAGGGTGGTGAGAATGTTACCTCACTTCCATATGTGAGCCCCCACCCCCATCCCACTGCCCGTTCAGCCCAAACTGCCCTACCAATGGGGGTGGGCAGTTCTATCTCTTCTCGGGCCTTCTGTGCCAGTGTCTGAAGGAGATGCTATGCTGGGACCCACCCTCGGTTCGCACCGCCCACAGTACCGCAGCCCAAGAGGCCACAGCTTAAGAAAAGAGCTCTTTATTCCACGTCATCCGATATTTTACACAAGTAAAATAAAATTCATATCTCTATATACCGCGATCCGGGTGGGAGGTGGCGTTCTGGAACAAACGCCACCCCCGGAACCCTGTAAACATGATGGGGTGGAGATGGGGGTGGGCTGGTGGGGAGGCATCTGTCAGGGAGGGCCTGGCCTGCCCCTCAGAGCCTGTCCCTGGCTCTGGCTGGCGGCGTGGAGGGAGACCCCATATGTACACACACCTGGTGGCTGGTGGCTGGTCAGCAAGGCCCCAGCACTGTCCAAAGTACCAGTGCAAGGCCCAGAGGAGCAAGGCTGCAGGCCAGAGCAGGCAGGGCCCCTGAACCCTCTGCATCCCCTGTCCCACTGCTCCCACTTCCTGCCTGGCCCAGACGGCAGTGGCTGCGGGTGCGATTCTTCCGGGAACAACCTGGCCTCCTGCGGGGACCAGTGGTGGGAAGTCCTGGTGGCTCGGAACCCCCAGGCTGCAGGACAGTCAGTGGGGGCTCTGCAGAGCTGGGCAAAGTTCCAAATGGAGAGTCATTGATGTGCCGAGGGCCTGAGCCATTGCCTGGTGGAGTGTCACCGGGAGGCACGCGTCCCTTGAGGGCGTTTCCAGCAGAAGCTGGCCTCCCGGGTTCCAGTACTGAGGCTTTGTCTGCAGCATCTGGCTGGCAGCACTTGGGGAGGCTCAGCAGCTCCTCCTCAGTGAGCTGACTGGTCTGGATGGGACGGAAGGGTCCTGAAGCTACAGCACAACCCTCTAGGTCACTGGCAGCGAGGCGCTTAAGATCGCGGCCTGCCAGGCGTTGGGGCAGGTTGCAGGGCACCTCTGATGAGGAGCCTCGGAACTTCTGCAGCCAGGCCCAGAGTGGACGTGCCCGGCAGTCACACACCCAGGGGTTGTCATTGAGTCTCAGGTACTGCAGAGACCTTAGGGGCATTAGGACTTCCGCAGGCAGCATGGAGAGGTTGTTGGCAAACAGGTAGAGGGTCATGAGGCGGCCAAGGTCCCGGAAGGCATGTGGGTGCACGCGAGCCACATGGTTCTGGTGCAAGAGGAGGCGGTCAAGACTGTGCAGGCCACGGAAAGCGTGCTCAGACACACTGGGGATACGGTTGCCATGCAGAAAGAGATGCGTGAGGTTGCCCAAGTCTCGGAAGGTGTTGTCAGGGAGTGCCTGCAGATTGTTGTCTTGTAGGTAAAGGTACTGCAGAGCTGCTAGTCCACGGAATAGGCCGGGACCCAGCTCCTGCAGCCCACATCGGTCTAGGTGCAGTGTGTGCAGGTGGCCCAGGCCGTGGAACGTGGTAGGGTCCACGACATGAAGCTGTGCATTATCACTAAGGTCTAGTTGCTCCAGGAGGGTCAGACCAGTGAAGGCAGCGGCATCGATCCGGGCCAGCGCATTAGAGTGCAGCCACAGGATAGTGAGATTTCGGCATGACTGGAAGCTAGCAGCTGGTACGTGAGAGATCCGGTTGCCATGCAGGAAGATTCGCTGGCTAGAGGCTGGGATGCCAGTGGGCACAGCCAGCAGGCCCTGCTGGGGGCAGCTTGTTGTTACCTTGGGCTCATTGTAGCACACACAAGCACCAGGGCATGGTGTTGCTACCCTCCAGGCCTGGAGCCATAACACCCATGCCAGCAGCCTGCTTCCTGTGGGCAGAGAAAAAGGTGATCAGACAGGAGTCTAAGAGGTGAGAGTTGATGCTGGAACCAATTCTCCTTGAGTGGGGTCTCCAGGGGACTGGGCAGAGTCCAAGGCTGCCAGCCCTGGGGATGGGGATGGAGGACCTCTGCCTTCTACTCCATATAGACAATACTGGCTTGTAAGTTGTCTTTGGAGACACATTCCACACTGGTGATCATGTCTGAACCCCCAACCCCCTTGCCACCCTACCTTATACACCTGCTGACAGACATGACTGCTGCTTTACCCCACAGGGCTAGCCCAATTGGTCACCAAAACCACACATCTGAAGGCCTTCTGGGGTAGCGCATATACCATCTCAGGACTCCAATACACCAAAGAGCCCCTGGGACCTGGCTGCTGTTTGCCTCCACTGGCCATAGCTTTATTTATCCTTGGCCTGCCCAATTCAACTCCATCAGGCTTCAGGTTAAGAGGGAAGAGGGGGAATCTGGCTCAGAAAAATCACTGTAGGAGCAACCTGAGATGCATCCCTAGACCCGCCATGTCCCTTGGCCCAGTATGCTGGGGAGGGGCTGAGGCTCACAATCCATGCCCAGCCCAATCCCCTATAGCTCTTGAGGACCTCTGACAACTGGGATTCTAGGGACCCCCTCATGATAAAATAGGAGATATGCTTGAATGGAGAATGTGCAGCCCCTGGAGGGCTTCCTTTGCCTATAGAGGTCTCCTGAGGCCAGGGGTAGGTCTTCTCACTAGCACCTCTGATAACCAGGAAGAGGAGCCTGAGGAAAGTGAGGAGGGAGGGCACAGGATCCTATCCTAGCAGCCTCTCCCAGGCCCCCAGGGCAGGCTGCTCCTCCTCCACACAGCCTCCCTTTTAAGCACTTCCTGACTTGGCTGTGAACACCTTCTGCAGCCTCCTCCCCTGGCCTCATTCTCAGCCCCATCCTTTCCCAGCCTTCCTGCTGGTTGCCACCCCACTTCTCTTAGCGGTCCCAAGGCACTATGCCCCATCCTAGTCTCAGGGCTAGATATACCTGGGTGTGGCCAAGGACCTAGACAAGCTGCCGCAGACCCAGCTAGGGCTGGGGTGTCACATCCCTAGGAGAAAGCTCCTTGGCCTGTCACTAGAGCCCCATCCTTTTGGTGCGGAAGGCTCTTTCAGGAGTGAGTCTATTAAAATGTGAATCCCCCTGGGAGGGTTATGGCTTATCAGCTAACACCTCCATTGACAGCTAACACCTGTGTTGGCAGCTAGCTAAGAGCAGGATTCTGCAGACAGGAGGCCAAGGCTGGCTAACTGCTTGGAGTAGGGGACGCGAGAGGGAGGAGGGGCACGCCAGGAGCTAGCTTTCCTCACCAAGCCTTGGCTTCTGGGGACTTCTCACTGGACCCCTTACCATAAAGGGTCCTCTTTCGAGTGTTGCTCTAAATCCGGAGCTGCACAGGCCAGGCAAGCCTAACAGCTGAGCAAGCTCTCAGGCCCTGGGAGCTTCACTGCTAATACTCAGTGGCTTTCTTTGAAGAGCCTGGGTTTGCTGGGCCTCGGGTCATTTGTTGGCAACCATGGTGGCAAGCTAGGCCCAGAAGCTCCCACCCCATGGATGCCCCTTCCTGGGCTGGCCATGTGTGGGCTGCACATGGGTTTGAGGCTCTGTCTAGCTTCTTCTCACATTCTCTTTTCACATGTCCTTCCTGGGACAGTGGGACCTGGTCTTGTCAGCACCCCCTGATGCTCTATCTGCCATACCATGTGTACAGCATTTCCTGGTCTTGAACTTAGGACCCAAGCCTGGGTAAGTGTGTGTGGGGGGGTTTCATGTCCCCATGGCCAGGCTCGAGATTTTACTGCCACGGGTGACAGGTAGGTCACTTTGTCAGCCCAGCTGTGCTAAAGGCTGCCTGTCACCCACAATGCCATGCTACTGACTGGACCTCACATACACTCAAGGCACCACCAATCTCTCTGTGCCACCCACCACATCAGTGTGGTGGACTGAGTCAGGCTATAGCCCCCAGTCCTGAGATTACCCAATGCTAACTTGGCTGTGGTCAGGGTCCCCAGGGCTGAGCCACAATAGGGAGGTGGACAACCAGAGGAGTTGCCATGTGGTGCTCTGCCTTGCCAGGCAGAAGGTAAAAGACACAGCTGTGTTTCTGTTGGAAATCAACTTCTGAGAGGCGGCCCTTCTCACCTACCCTGTCAGCACAGGGGCTGGGGTAGGCTCTTCTGCCGTAGCCACAGTAATTGGCTCCAGCCTGGGCCCCCCTTGGGGCCTGCCCGCTGGTCTCCATGGCAACTCCTGCGCTGAGCAAGCATGAGGGGGCATCTTTTCATGAGCTAATCAAACCCAACTTTGCAGCATTGCGTGTGTTCACAGCAGGGGCTTGGGGAAATACCCAGACACCTGACCAGGCGTGTGAGGATGTTCCCTGACCCCACCCTTGGGTTGCCCTATTCAGTCTCTCTGTCTGCCACTTTGCAGACCTTGATGGCTCATTCTGTGCTTTCTGCAGTGCCCTGAGCCACAGAGCTTCTGAACTTCAGGTCTGGACCCCTCCATTCCCATTTCTTTTCTATTCCCAAACCTGCCCACCGATTCTCATGGGCAGCCTAGTCCTCTGGCCTCCCCGTAACCTCCGCCTGACGTTCCCAACCAGTCTCATTCACGTGCCCGTTCTCAGAAAGCACCTGGCATGCACACGTGGGCAGAAAGTGGTCCTGGGAGGTCCATCTCTCACACGGCATCCACGCAGAGATGCCCTTCAGAACCCTACATCCACTTGAGCTAGCCTTGTAAGCTATGCATATAGCTTTTTTATATTTCTCTAGCCACACTTAAGTCAGTTTTCATCAGACCTGTGTGTGGGTCTCCTCCAGGGCTTTTCCATGGGGAACTAACTGGCTTTTGGAACTAGGTCATGGCCAGTGGCTTCTGGCTCGGCTCAGGTCATCTAGGGAGCCCACAGGGACATGCAGGTGATAGCGGGAAAGGACGGCTTCCTGGTGCACATGGCTCTGAGATTCCCCAGGGAGGACAATAACTGGATATAGACCCAGGCTCCTTTTCCACCTGGGGCAGCCAGATCAGGCAGGATACAGCTACTGGGCTATTCATCTGGCACCTGCAGCTCTTTTGAGTCAAGAGCCCATATTCACATTCATTGATGAGGGAATGGGAAGAGGGAAGAAGAGAGAGATGGGGAAGAAAGGAGAATAGGGATGGAAAATGGAAGATGAGGAAAGAGGAAGGGAGAGGAAATAGGAAGCAAGAAGAGGGCAGAGGGAAGGAAGCCAGGAAACAAGGGGTGTGAACAGGGAGGAAGGGAGGGGAGGGCTCAGGTAGGTGAGAGGCTTCCGGGACCTCGCCCAGCAGCCACTTGAGCCAGCAGGCAGGCACTGCTGAGGTCAGCAGCTCACCTCAGCAGCCCAGTGAACTGCCGAGCTGAGACTGCCTTCTTTAGCATCTTCCTACCCCACTGCTGGTCTTGCATACCCACCACCTAGCCAAGCCTGACATCCTATGGGGATGGCCTCTTGTCCTCACATGATGAGACCAAGAAACAGTACAGCCTCACAGGCTCACAGACCCCGGGCGCTGGCTTTCATCCTTCTACCAGCTGGGTGCCCTTGGGGCCGATGGGTGTCTGAAAGTACAAATATCTACCCCATGGACTTTGGAAGAGCCTATACCAGATAGATGACTTGAGGTGTAAAAGCCTCAGTGTCACCAAGGAATTCATTCCTTACCATCAGCAGCAGTCTGTTTCACATATCAGGAAACCGAGGCAGTGGGTAGTGAGGCTCTGCTCACATACTGAGACAGTTTAAAAGGAAGCGGGTAGTGGGAGACGGGGCATGTGCTACCCGAAGTGCTGTCAAGTAGAGTCTAGCTAGTTCATGAAGGACAATCGCTACATGGCCAGGGCAGCTAACGGGTGTTAGACTGCTGTTCTGTTGGATAGGCACTGGAGCATGGGGATCTCCCATGTTGTCTAGGGCTGGGAGGATATCTCCACGGATATACAAAGCTGGGATCAGAAGGCTGTAGAAGGGGCTGGGCTACTGCTGAAGCATTTCGGAAGAGACCACAGTTACAAGGCAGAACAGCTCAGCATACAAGGCCAGAAATAGCTCTGGGAAAGGTTGGCCAGTCATCCCTACTCTGCAGTCATCCCCTTCTTCCCTGGGCCCAGCGGCATCTCCACCCCACCCCATCTGTACCCCCACATTCACTCACCTGTCTCTGTTTCTGTCTCTCTGTCTCTCTGTCTCTCTGTCTCTCTGTCTCTGTCTCTCTCTCTCTCTCTCACACACACACACACACACACACACACACACACACACAGAGCCTACCTTCCATCCATCACTGGCCACAGACAAGCACAGTGACAGCCTGTATCTACACTGTGCTTCCTGGGGCCTCCCCAAAGCACAGTAAGGGGGGCAGGAAGATGGCAGCAGCTTCCAGAGGACAGCCCACCCCGTGTCTCCTGAGGGTGTGGTCACCAGCCTCTGCTGCCCTGTCCGGATCCCTTGAGGCCTTGTTCCTCATTGATCCTGACAATCGAGCAGAAAAGGCCAGGTCGATCGATAATGGGCAAGGTCACTCCCCACGATAGGCAGATACAAGACCCACGATGATGCACCTCAGGCCGGGACATAGCAGTGGGGAAACTGAGGCCTGGTACGTGATCTGGCTGCTCGACGTATTGCGACTGGGGCAGAGCTGTTGGAAGCAGCTTTTGACTATGTCAGGTCATCCTCCTGTCCTCAAAGAACCCACAGAAACCCACCTGCCCCTCTGCCTCTGCCTCTTGAGTGCCATAACTAAAGGCATGTGCCACCATGCTCAGCTCTTTCATTTTTCGATTTCACAGAGGGGCCTGAAGATGCCCACGCTGGCCTTTAACTCGCAGTGCTCCTATCTCAGCATCTTGGGTAGCCGGGATTACAAGTGTGTGTCTCTCCTAGGAATCCATTTTCTGTTCCTGTCCATTGCTTACTTAAGGGGCTCCTGAGCCTCACCAGGATACTCAACCTCCTGGGCCCTGCCCTGAGAACCCTGCTCTGTGAGCCTATGGTGGAGTACCTCGAGGTTCTGCCTGGCTGAAGCCCATCCAACTCAGTGTCCCCCTCCCTGACAGGCAGCTGCTAGCCAACAAACACCTGCTGCCTAATTACCTGCCTCTCACCCCCAGGCCTCCTCTGTGGTCCTGTTGCTAATTCAATCCATCTTCCAGTCTTGGCATCAGTCCCCAGGGACACTAATGTGGAACTAAGCAATGACTGGCATATCCCTACCATAGGCATCCTACGAAGGCTAAGCCCAGGCAGGACTGCCACACAATGCCTGCCCCCCACTTTTGCTGTCCTGATGCTGTTCAGGATGGAGGGCTCTGCCTGGCAGGGTCTATAGTACTGGATTCTGCCTTCTGTGCCTCTTATCTACTTCTGGGACAAGAATCCTAGACAGAGCTCTGGATCACCCATCCTATCCCTGAATCTGCTGTTGATCCCTGAGGCCCTGAGTGTCAACACAAAGTAAGTACAGGTCTTAGGGGTGCATATGATTCTTGTATATACTAGGCCTCGACTGGGAGATAAGAACATATACTAGGGGCAAGCAATTGGGGTGGGGAGGGCAGACACAGGATTGTGTTGCCAATATGTCACTGGTAGTATGCAAAACAAAGTGAACATCTTATAAAAGCCCTTGGGCACAGGGGCAGAAATGGGCTGGTACAGAGGGCTGTGCAGACGTCATGACCTAGAGGAGGGTCTGCTACCCTGCGGTGGGACAAGGTAGGTGACGCCTCTCCAAGGTTCTTGTATTTGTAAAACATGATCGACCAAGCAGGCAGGTGGCCTCTGCCCAGGCTGAACTTATTCTGCTATAAGAAGGCAATGCAGGCCTTGAGGCTGTCATCAGCTTGCACCCTCTAGCTCCCACCTTCTGGGACCCACTGACTGTGCCTCTTGGCCACTCCTCAGGATGAAAGAAAGCAGACAGGACTCCGATAGAGACGACCAGTTAATGAAGCCTCGGCATGCCATCCTAAGCTGGGCCGCCCCAGCCTCCAGAGACTTCTGTCACAGAGCAGCAGACAGGCAGGGAGTGCCAGTGGGCACAAGGGATCCAAGAGGGAGTATATAATCTCCTTCAGCTAGATGTGCCCATTGGAATCACCCTCCAAGGCCAAAGCACTGAGTCCATGGAACTAGAAGAAAGGCTGAGGGGCCCAGGCACTCAAGAGCCCAAGAGCGGGCTGTTCCATTAGCAATAAGCTGTTTCCTTGGCATGCAGCCACATCTATGTGCTCACCCACGATCCAGGGCTGCTTTCGGCACAGTGACGCTGGCACCGCACATGGTGTGGCCCACAATGCAGGGCCCTCTTACAGGAAGTTTGCCGACCTGCTTTGTGACTGAACACCTGCTGTGTGCAGCGTGGTTATCTTAACACGCACAAGGGCTCAGCCAAGGGCACTCAACCTCCTGCCTAAGGAAAAGGAACTCTACAGTCAGAGACTATACATTGCTCCTGCCAAGCCCACATGGCTGGGTGGGCTAATCACAGCGGTCTCTCACCTTTGTGTCGCATAGGTGAACGCTGGGCAAGACCAACACTCGGGGGACTGGAGGTAGCATGTGGAAGTAGTGTATAGTAGAACACAACTTGGAAATCGAAGGGGGAAGCTGGGGCAGGAGGATTCTGAGCTGAAGGCCAATCATAGCAAGACCTTGTCTCAAAAACCCCCAAACCGAGCTGGGGGTCGTAGAGAACACTTTACTCTTGAATTGGGGGGGTGAAGGCAAGGAGATGATGAGTTCAAGGCCATCCTGTCAAGAACAATCCTAGAGAGGTCACGTTGGTTCCCAGCACTCACGTAGCAGCTCACAGCGGATTTTTAAATGTAGTTCCTGGGGGAGCTCATGTCCTCTTCTGAGCTCCGAGTGCACGCACGAGCCATGCACATGGCTCACACATATACATGTAGGCTTACATTTTTGAATGTTTAAAAAAAAAAAAAAGAACAAACAAGCCAAAAGACCAAAACTGTTTTTAAGAAAGAGATGAACAGCTGTCCCCAGGTATCAGGAGGGAGTAGTAAGGGTCACTCCTCTTCTGGGAGGGAAGGAAAAAGGCCCTGACAGGGAAACAAACCTGGGGGAGGTGGGTTTGGGGTTGATAGTGGCTCGGCTCAGGTGGGGGTCTGCTGGGATGCTGGCCCTGCTATGCCAGTATAATCACTGCCAGGATTCTGCAGAGCCTTGACGACCCTTTGCTACAAACTGCTTCAGAAGCTCTGGTCAGGCTCAACGAAGCTGGCTCTCTGACTCACAGCCATTAGTTCTTGGTCTGGGTGGGAATGGAAGCATGGGACATGGGATCAAGCCAGCACTGATAAACTTCCCAAGATGACAAGGGTCTAGCCTTGGCTAACAGACCAGACATTCACAGTTAAGAAAACAGGATTTATTACGGGTGAGAAGACTTAGCCCAGGAAAGGGAAAGGAAGTACTTTTTGATAAATAAGAAGGTCTGGACCACTTCTGATGACCTCAGAGCTAGCTACTCATGCAGGCCCATGGTCAGGGTCACAAACTGAAAGTGGGCATCAGGTATCTTCTGCTGTCACCATCACGTGGACATCTCCATTATCATTGTCGTCACCACCACCACCACCGTGGCCATCACTGCCATCACTGTTGCTGTCATTAGCATCAGCGCTATCATCACCACCATCATTGCTGGACCTCGACCATCACTTAACAGTCATGGTTGCATGTTAGTCAGCTTTCTGTGACAAAACCTGAGACAGCTTTTTAGGGAGGCAAGTTTCCTTTCGGACCACAGTTTGAGGTTCCAGCCCATGATGCGGCTTTGTTGGAATAAGTGTGTCACCTGGGGTGGGCTTTGAGGTGAACCCATGCCAGGCCTAGTCACTCTCTCTGCTTGGAGATCCAGCACCATGCCTGCCTGCCACCATGCTCCCTGCCATGATGATAATGGACTAAGCTCTGAAACTGAAAGCAAGCCCCCAATTAAATGCTTTCTTTTATGCAAGTTGCCTCGGTCATGGCGACTCTTCATAGCAATAGCACAGTGACTGAGACACATTGCATAATGAGTAGGTGGCCATTACTTCTAGACCATATATAAAGGCCCTAGGCAAAACCCCAATAAGATACCAGTGAGATGAGGAGACAAGTCACACGCCTTGGCCCCAGGATCCCTGCAAGCTTACCTAAGTCCCCAAGGACCACAGGGCAGGAAGAGACAGCTATTCTGGCCTCCTTGATTCCCCCACAACGCCTCACTCTTGGTCCAAGCCTTCTTCCTTGGGCTGGCTGAGGATTGAGGCTCAAATGAATATCCTACCCACTTTTAGAGTAGCTAGAGAAGAGGCCAGGTCCCCTGAGCCTGTCACCACACCAGCAATGTGAAGATCACGCTGGCCCGGCACCACCTCTCCAGGACCCTATAGATTGCCTATAGCTTTGAATTCGCACTGAAGTGTCCCTAGCCAGGTCTGGGCTGGAGTTTAGTGTCCTGCCTCCCCAGAAGTTAACCTACGTCTTGACACCCAGGACTGGTACATTGAGCCTCTATGCCTGACCTCGGTCACTGTGATTCAGATGAGGAGCTGGAGAAGGTGAAGTACAGATCAACACAGAAGAGCCGCTGGAACTCTTTGCTGTAGCGGTCACAAAGCCACTTTACCATGGCCTGACTGTGGTCCCTGCTCTATGCCGAGAATACTGTGCCTGTACCAAAGGACAGTGGCACTTAGGCTGTGCCTTTCGCCTATTTGGAACTGTGTGCTGTCTTCCTGAAAATCATCTTAGCAGGCTTGCTGGCATGTGGGGGTAGGTGGGCTACACACCACAGCCTGCCACGCTCTGCAAGAGACCTGAACTCAGGCAGCAGCAGCTGCAGCAGCTTAATCACCAGGTAGAACTTTTCTTTCTGCTCCACCCAACCACCACCATCACACTCTATGAACTACATACAGACCCTTGCTCACTGTCCTCTGAAATGATGGTGACGGAGGAGCGTGCCCCGTGGAGTCGGGAATAGAAAGACAAGCAGACAAAGGGTCTCTGCTCTTGGCATATGGGGAAGCCCAGGGCAGCTCCTACTTGATGGCTTGGAACCTGCCAGTTCACATGTCCCATCTCAGCATGGTTGAAAAGGTGACCAGCAACCATCACAGCTGTGAAAAGGCACAGAGCTGGACAACAAAGGAATTCAAGAGGTGGCAGGTGGAGGGTCAGGAAGAGTCAGAAATGGGGGGGAAATTCTAGCTGGTCCACCCAGGGACAGAAGTGGATTTAAAGCAAGAACAGGGTGCTATGACCAAGGAGTCACCAGAGAACAAGAAAGAGTGTCTAGAAATTAAAAATAGAATTGCTAAAATTAAAAGAATCAATAGAAGGGTTGGAAAACAAGGTCAAGGAAATCTTCCAGAAAGAAAAACAAAAAGAAAAACTGAATGAGATTCAATGGGCAAATGTAGGTCAACTGTGTTTTAGGGCAATTGTATGAAGGGAGAACAGAAAATGGAGGTAAAAAAAAATATATCCAAGAAATGATACCACTCCTAGAGCCAAGGACCTGGACCGTCACTGGGCATTCACTGCAAACTTCAAGCTCCTGGGAACTGGGAGATTCCAGGAGGAAAAGCTCGTCATAAACAAATGCAAGGTAGTACAAGCTCCCCAAAGCACCCTGCATGCCAGGAAACGGCAAGACTGCAAGACTCAGAAAGGCTTTAAAAAACGGGATTCTGGCCCCAGCCAGTCCAGCTCAAACACATTTGTAAACACGGAGCCCTTCGCTGTACCGTCCTTACAGGTGCTTCAGCCGAAACAAAACACAGTCACAGAAGTTAATGTGCATCCTACGAAGGGACAACGTCCCAGGGCAGCAAGACAAGGGCCTGGGAGGGGACCCAGGGGACAATGGAACGACACAGTGAAGAGCTTGCTCTCCCATGAGGTGTGACAAGAGGAGAAGGAAATCCTCTACAGTCAACTGTAAGCTGATGGAAACAGGAGGACAGGTGAGAGAGAAGAGAGCTGGAAAGCCGGCATCCTGAGCAGGGCATGCTAGTCTCTGGGGCGGCCCTGACCAGCCAAGGGTGGCTGAGAATGGACCTGGGTCTCCGATCTACTCTACGGTCTCTGTTATGGGGCTTCTGCAATTCAGACCCTTGAAGGGATGCTCACAGGTCCTGCTCTGTAGTCACTATCCCTCGGCCAACCCTGATGCCCCTCCACTTCCACTTTGCTCTGGTTCTATCACCCTGACCGGCCCTGACCCAGACGCTTCTCACTGTCCACGCCACTGCCACGCCCTGTGTAGGCTTCAGCCTAAATCTCAGGTTGTCTTGGGAGGTGGGGAAGCAGTTGAAAGTCAGTAAGGGCCACCTTGTATTGGAGGTGGAACTCAACCCCTGGGTCTCAGCTTCACTATTTCTCAGAGCTCCAACCTGCAACAAAGCCCACAGCACACAGGCAGGGGCAATGAGAATAAGTAATTGCTCTTTTATTAACGAGTGATAAATTATTCCTATATGATTGTGTGTGATAACAACGCTTGCTTATTTGAAATCAATTTGGAATGGAAATCGTTGGCGGCTTCTCACCTGCGCAGGTGGAAGCCAGGCACTACTGCCTCCTACAGAAAAGGAGGTCACTGTATTCTGGCTACATTCTGATGCTGCTGTGGCAGGCATAGGGAGAGGGAGCCATTAGGGCTGTGAAGCTGGGGGGACCAGGTACCCCTGACCTCACTTCTGGGCAGTGCCTTGGCTTCTCTGTGGCCTTCCTGCTGCCCCTACCTCCAGCTCTTAAAAATGCCAAGTTCAGTCGATAACAGTGCTTGCCGTGCAGATGTGAGGGCTGAGTTAGGACACCCAGCACCTACAGAAGAGCCAAATGCTACCAGATGTCTGAACCTCTAACTTCAGGACCGGAAAGACAGAGGAAGAACAAGGCCAGTAAGCCTGCAGCCCGCTGGCCAGGCAGGCTAGACAAATTAGCGGGTTTGATGAGAGACCCTATCTCAAAAAGGAAGGTGAAAAGCTCCCACTACCAGCCAAGGTCCCAGGCTCCTTTTGAGCTGAGGAAGGACCAGACTCGGGGAGCCTCCTCCCTAACAGGCCCTAGGCCCCACTGAGGACTTCTCCAATGACCACAGCACAGCCAGCAGTGTCAGGGGTCACATCTGTATCTGGCTGCGTCCATCTCTCCCATGTGATTCTTGGGGATCTGGGAGCCCTGACTTTTACCTCACACCCAGTGTCCAGGTTGGGCACTGCTCAGGCCCTTCATGGCTCTCACCAGCAAGCTTCAAAAAGCACTTACCTCTTCCTTGGCTATAGTCGCCATGATTCCACAAAACATGGCACTATTTCCTTCCCTCCCTGAAGTTCAATGCAAGAAGGTCCTTAGAGAGCCTAGGTCTCTAGTGCTCCTATTCCAACACATGAAGACCCGGTAACCAGGACCTATGACAGTCAGCACCTCTGGGAATGAGTATTTAAAGCCTCGAATCCAGCAGGCCAAACAGATCCCCCCTCCAGCTAGGCCCCACCTACTCCTCAGCTATTTTGGGTGGCTGCTGCAGGCCTGGGTGATCATGACTTGGCCAGTGGGTTAGTCCCATGTGACCCTTGAGGATTTGGAAGCCAGAAATGAGGCTGGGTCACCCTTAAGTCCAGCTACCCAGGGTAGTTCACTTAGGACTGATGCCCCAGGAGCCTGGGTTTCTTAGCTGTGAGGCAGGAGAGCTGGTCCCAGCGTGTCATACATGGAGCACACCCCAGAGTCCCTCAGTACTGGGGTTCCCATCAGCCCCACGGGGACTGGACAGAGACTTAGCCAATGTTTCTGCAGCCTATTTCTGTCATGGGCTATGGGCACCATGGGGCAGAACCATGCCTCATGACAAGCATACACTACATGCTCACTATAGGCAAATGCAGACTTTGTGTGGATGTAGAGATGGCTTCCTGAGGATGCCCAGGGCTGGAGCAACATTGATCCTCTCCTGCCTGGGGGAGGCTTGTGTGCCCAAGTTCTGAGTTTCTGTGAGCAGCCCTCAAGAGTGACTTCTGTTATAGGCAGGCATTTGTACTGTGCCTTCCCACCACCACCTTTTTTTTTTTTTTTTTTGAGATAGTGTCTTATACTGTAGGACAACCCAGGCTAGAATTTACTATGTAACCTAGACTGGCCTCAAACCCTAGAGGACGCCCTGCTTCAGCCTTCCAAGTAGTGGGAGTACAGCATGAGCTACTATGCTCAGCTTCCCCCAAAACATATGGCTAAAGTTCCAATCCCCAGTGTGATTTTATTTATTATTTATTCATTCACTTACACATTCATTCATTCATTCATTCATTCATTCATTCATTCATTTGGAGAGCACCAGAGGCTTAGGTTCTCTAGAACCCTCCCATACTGGGCTTTGGAGAGGAAAGAGAATGGGGCCCAGCTTTTAAGAATCGTTAAGACTCTGGCCAGAAAAGAGGTAAGTGCTTCATGAAGCTTGACAGTGAGAGCCATGAATAGCCTGAGCGGTGCCCGACCTGGACCCTGGGTGTGACCTCTGTGAAGTGAGAGCCTAGAGTAGCCTCGGACTCTTCATTTTATTTTCCTGTTTATGTGTGGGGGTGTTATGTTGCCTGTATACCATGTGGGTACCACGGCCCCAGAGCCAGAAGACGGCATTAGATTCCCCTGGGACCAAAGTTACAGAAGGTTATAAGATAGCATGTGCCGGGTGTGGTGGTGCACGCCTTTAATCCCAGCACTCGGGAGGCAGAGGCAGGCGGATTTCTGAGTTTGAGGCCAGCCTGGTCTACAAAAGTGAGTTCCAGGATAGCCAGGGCTATACAGAGAAACCCTGTCTCGAAAAACCAAAAAAAAAAAAAAAAAAAAAAAGATATCATGTGGGTTCTGGGTACTGAGAACCAAACATGAATCCTTTGGGAAGGGCAGCCTGCGCTCTTACCTGCTGAGCCAGACTTGGAACTGTTGATCGTTCTGCCTTGGCCCCCAAATGTTGGGGCTTTAGGTGTAACCAGTATACCCTACCCCTGATATGAAAGTATTTGAAGGAAGTTAGTGGGAGGTGGTTAGGGTTGGATAAGGTCTTAAGGATGAAGCTTTGACATGGACCAGTGGCCTAGAAGAAACCCCAGAAAGGTCATTTCCTACAGCAAGAAACCCATCTGCCAGACAGGAACAAGTAGCTCAAGAGGATCTGACTCCGATCCTGGAGTTCCAGCCACTAGAACTGAGAGAAAATTAATTTCTGCTATGTGTGATGCCCAGTTCACGGTATTTTGTTACGGCAGTGTGAGCTAGTGCAACCTCCTTCTCAAGACTTTGGGAGTGTTCTTTTCAGGTTTTCAGATGATCTGGTAAAATCCAAAATGTTTCCTGCTTGTTTTGTTTGGTGTCATGTTGAAGCCAGAGCAGGCAGAAAGAAATACATCAATCGCCCTGTGCCCTGAGGCCCTGCACACCACACTCTACCTTGTCTATCAGGGTTTGGAAGCTCTGAATTCACTTGTATTGGGAGTGCTGGGGGCCCCCAACCTGAGTTTATTCTTTCATCTGGCTCAAGAACCATGATAGGGTTCACACCTGGCTGATGAAGAGTGTCTGTACTGATGCTGTATAAGAAATGTCCTGTCCACCAGCTCAGAACTGCCAGCCACACTTGGCCTCTCCCTGAGCAAATGTCCCCACCCTGTGGAGGAGAAAGCCCAGCGCTGCCCTTCCTGTCCCTCCTGCAAAGCTTCGAGTAACTCCCCTCGGGGCAAAACTACCTTGTTCCCAGGTCCATGGCCTGAAGGCCCTTCTCTGAGTACACACTCCTTTACTAGTCCTGGCCTTTGCTCCTGCCCAACTTCAGATATACAGGGGGCTCTGTGGAGCCCTCCTGGGGTCAATGCATGCAAGCTCTGTCCATGGGGCTGAAGGGTCCAAGGCATCAGCTAGGGCAGGGCAGGTCTTCACCACAGATGTACCCAGGTGACACAAGGGCACACACAACCTGACCTCAAGTGAGGCCCTGGGCTGAGAGCCTTTCTTTCCCTGACTATCTGCCACCACAGAATCACATGAGCAAACCCTGCCCTCCATAGGGCTGTGGTCACAGCTGATAAAGATGGTCATATGACCCGAGGGTCTGGGGATCCCTGGGAATTCACCCCCTGAGGCTTTGGGTCTGGGTAGCTGTCTTGGGAGGGGGGAGTGTGGTAGAGATGCTGGGGCCACCGGGGAATCAGGTGTATGTGCCACTGCTCCTGGAGTTGCTGGATGTCACCGAGGCCCTATGGGAGAGCTGGGTACGAAGTAGCCTTCGGTGGTAGGGAGAGCTCTGAAGAGGTCTGATGGCCCACCACCACCACCACCCACCTCGAGGACACCTTGAGCCACCTTGTAGCCAGGCTGTGGCTCCGGCAGCAGGTGAAGGATGGTGTGCGTTAGGGCTGCCATCTGTCTCGGCTGTGACGGGCTCTCTACTGACATCCAGGAGGGATGTAGATGGAATATCTTTATGGGAAGAGTTTTTCTTTTGCCAATTTTTGAACAGGAAGCCAGACACTTGTCACACCTGTCCTCGTGTCAGCCTTGCCTGACATAAATTGGGGCCGAGGCAGGGAGATGAAAGACAGCCCGGACACGGCCCAGTGTGCAGAGACCACGTGTCAGGCTGCAGAACACACACAGCCAGGAGGGCATCCTGCTGGGACTGTGTGCAGTGAGTTCCTCCCCTGACTCCTTTCTCCCCCTGCCCAAAGGCCAGCTTGCCCTGGTAGCCCTGCCTCCCACGGAGCAGAGGGGCATCTGCTCTGACACCATAGCAGCCAAGGCCCCTCCTCTTGGCCAAAGGGCCAGTTTGGCTAGGGAGGGAGAAATCCCACAGAGAGGGTGGGCCTTGAGGGGGTGGGCCTCGAGAGGACTGACCTGGGGTCCTCTTGCCACTCTGTTGACACCCACACTACACCATTCCGTCTTGAGATTTGAAGACATCTCCTTGGAACCCCGAACGGCTTGGGGAGAAAAGATGTCACAAAGATCTCAAGATCTCCACTGCCCAGGGGTGACCCGTACGTAACTGGTGCTACCAGGAAGACTGCTGAGAGGAAAGAGGGAGATGCCAGTGCCACCTGAGGCCATCCTGCAATGGAAATCCACCCAAAGTCCAAAATCCTCACAGTAGGGGACTTGTCCATCAGCCTTACAAAGGGTGGGGCTATGGTCTGCCCAGAGGACGGGGCATACCCAGGGCTGTGCAGGCAGGCCAGGGACACTTAGTGGGGAACACCAGCAGTCCTGCTACTTCCTCAGACAGAGCTGAAGGATCGTGTCTACAGCTTTCGAGGAGACCTAAGAGATCAGCCTTGCCAGGCTCCATGCCACCATCATGCCCACTTCCTATACTCTAAGGACAGGGACACTGGACACATCTCAACCAAGGCAGATGAAGACTGAGAGCCCATCAGGGGAACAGGGCAGAGAGCCATGGAAGGAGTCGCTGTGGGGTAGTGTGGAGGCAGAAGCAGGCATGGGCACTGCAAGCGGCATACTCTGGGCGACCTTGGGCTGGCCCGCAGCCCTCCCTGGACTGCTCTTCTGGAAGCTGGCCAGGCTCAGGACAGCAGCTACTCTGTCTCTCTATGGAATTCTGTTTCCAGCTACAGTTTTAGGATCCTGCCTGAACTGTTTCCAATGACCAAGTATGAATACAGGCAGCCCCTCTCATGGTCCTGCAAGCTGAACAGAGAGACAAAGGTCTCCAAGCTCCTAGATCATCCACGTTTTCGAGGCCAGGCTCCCTCCCAGGGGTCAAGCTGCACCTCACATTTCTCAAAGCTATGGAGACCTAGCTTCCTGTCTGCAATCCCCAGTTGCTGGGCCTGCCTGAAACTGGTGCACCCTCCCTCACCCTCCATACCCTCTCAGTCCAGTGATGACCATGAGCTAAAACTCCACTAAAACTCCATTGCTTCACTTGAGACAGCGGGCAAGGACTCTCTCGGCTGAGAGGCTGCTGGGGGAGATGGGCAGCTCCAGCTCGGGGCTCTTCCTGTACCCTCAGTGCTTCCCAGGGGCCCCCAAACCTATACCCATTTTCTGTCCAGAGGTGGGAGGGTAGGTAGGACTGACCAAGAGTTAGAGGAAGTACAGGAATTGGGGGCTTTGTCTCCCACCAAGGGCTCCAAAGCCATCCCAGCCTAAGTTTACATAGCCTGCTGGGAAGAGTCCCGTTATCCGGATGACCAGGAACTGGCCAACATGGCCCAATCAAGCTCCCCATGGCCAGCTGGCTTTCACCAGCACGTCCACCTTCACACCATCCATCCCAACAGGGAAACTCAGGAGCCTGCATCCGCCTTTGACTTCTGAAGCTCTCACCTGCACCATCTTGGCCAACAAGGCTGCCCAGGCCACTAGTCCTGAGAGCCATAAGCTTGGGTATTTCCCAACAGATATAGGGGCAAGTGGGTGGCAGGGGAGAATGTTTCTCTCTGTTGATATGCAGCAGCTTTCTGGACCTCCCTCTGCAGCTCTCTGCTGGTGTGGCTGCCCACTGCTCACTGTTCCCTCAAGCTTCAAGCCAGGATGGGGCTGCTCGGAGGATGGAGAGATGGGGAGGCTCTGGAGCCCAGGTTCCTACACAAGATCTTCTAGCCCATCCTAAGAGAAAATGAGCAAGGCTTTACTCCTTGAAGGGGCAGCCAGGGTGGACTTCAGGCAGGTTCAGAGGCTAACAGGGAAGATGATATAGCAGGCAAGAGCCTGGGTGGTATGGAAGGCATTCATACCTATGGGCCAGGGACTGGTGGTTCTGATGTGTTTGCAGTGAGGGCTCGAGGGGCTAGCCAAGAGGTCAGAATGGACACTGGACTTTCTTCAGGGGTGAGAGGGAGAAGCACAGACTCCAGACTTGGGGAGCGGGTACAGAGGGTATGATACCATCTGGCTGAATCTGGGGGAACCCAGGATACTCCGTGGAACACAGCTGGGGAGCTGTGGCGTCCGTGGAGAAATGGCTGGGTATCAGCAAAGACAAGAGACTTCACTGGTGTGTGTGAGCAGCAGCCAGGTGCCTGTCTACCCCTGCATCACCTGAGAGATGCTCAAGCTAGTGACCCGAAGGGGCATCCTAGCCGGCTAAGATGGGTGCAGGTTGAGTGGTCTTGGGAATGGAAGACCTCTAATTGGCTACACTAGCCTGGCACTTGGCAGGGAGGCAGTTATTGTTCATTAACCACTGCCAGGTCAGGTGGAGCTGGACATAACAAAGGGACATTCTGGTAGGGGTTGTGGGTTCTTAAAAGGATGAAACCTCTTTTTGTGCTCTCCATCCATGTTTCCTGTGTACCCACAAGGCCTGCTTCTGGCTCGTGTGCCAAAGGCACCTCCCCGCTGTTGCCGTGCGTGGTCCCCCACAATCTCTCCCGGAGAACAGCACCCTAAATCTTGAAAACTCCGTGTTTTTCTGGTTCTCGGGGCACTAATCTGGAAGCACTGGGATTACAGGTAACCGGGATTACAGATGACAGCCTTCAGTGACCAGCAAAGGCTGGTGAGCCCCAAGGTCACACAGCAAGTCAGTACTGCATGAGCCGATCCTATGGATGGCTGGACTCAGGGGAGGGGGAACTTCTGGCAGATTCCCAAGCTGGCCCCATCTGGGCCCTGTCAGGAGGTTGAAGAAAGCCAACATCTTAACAAGGTCATAATAGCTGGGACAAATTGAGGACACTGTGTAGGGGATTGCAGGTTGGACAGGGACAATCCAAGAGGCCTCCCAGGAGGCAGTGAGCACCCTAGAGCCTCACTCTGGTTTGAGACCCTGGGCACTCTAACATGTTCAGCCCCACTCCCTACCTCAGTGGGCCCCTCACCCAGCTTCAGCCTTTGCCTGACATTTCCCGTGACATTTGCTGCAAAGAAATAGAGTCATAAATTCAAAGGTTAAATTTGCACATTGCCTTACAATGCCAGAAGAAACCTGTCCCGCCATCCACCAGGTGCCCCACGGGTGCAGCATGGCGTGGGATGGCCTGCCCATCCCCTGACCCGACACCCCGTCACTACTTCCCCAAATGGCATTGTGAGCACACCAGGCCATGGGGTTTGTTGCATAGTTTGGAGATGCCCGCCCCATCGGAAACCAAGGCTCTGAGGTGCCCTGTGGGAAAGATGCTGTGTCAGCAGCTTAACCCAGCCCACCCCAAAGTTGATCATAAAACCTTTGTTTGATATCCAACAATAGCCAGGCAGTGGAAGGATACATCTTTATTCCCAGTACTCAGGGGGCAGAGGCAGGCAGATCTCTAAGTTCAAGGCCAGCCTGTTCTACAGAATGAGTTCTAGGACAGCCAGGGCTACACAGAGAAACCCTGTCTCAAAAATCAAGATAGAGGAAGAGGAAGAGGAGGAGGAAGAAGAGGAAGAGGAAGAGGAAGAGGAGGTAAATAAAAAGGAAAGGAAAGAAATCCAGCTGTATTCTATGAAACTCCAATTCCCAATTCCCAGGAGGGTCAAAGAGCATCCCTAAGCAACCTGCTCCCTGTGAGGCTGGGGAGCTCCTGAGATGTCTATATCCCACCTCTGCCAACCTCCATGTGACAGGGTACTTTATGAGCCTTACTGCCTGCCAGGCCCACCTGGGACACCACAGGGAGGCTGGCTTCTGCCTGCTCAGTGCCTCCCCAAGGACACTTGGGAAACTGTACCAATAGCCCTTGTCTCTTGGCTCTACTTCCTGGGTCTGGCTCCCCTGGGGAAAGACTGTGGGGACTGCCATGGGGAGCAGACAAGGTACCCAGGAGCTCTGGGAACAGGGCTGGAGAGAGGGGCCCCAAAGGGCCAGCTGAACAGATGGCCCTCCTTACAGCTGGAATCCTGGTCCACTTACCATGTCACCCACCTGATATATATAAAAAGACTCAGATGGCTGGCAGTGGAGTGGAGCTGCAGTAGGCCCTGGCTGGAAGTTGGCCCAAGTGTATAGGAAGGGGTACACATCCTGTCCCTGATGCCCTTCACTGAGGACTTGTGGGAATGTACACGGGGGCATTGCATGGCTGAAGGCAACGCAAAAGGCCAAGGTAGGTTTAAACAAGTACATCTTGGTGCTTTCTCAGGAAGGGATTCCACACTCACCAGTTAAGCATGATTCACAAGAATAGTTCCCGATGTGCAAAGTGTTTAAAATACAGTGACAAAAGAAGAAACCGCAGTACCAAACACCGGGTGTGATGGGACCTAGCCAGGCCCACGCACTCTGGGGACAGGCGGGGAGATGGGACGCCTGTCCCCTACATTCACTGCTAGGCTCCCACTACTGGCTGTGTGGTCAGTCACCTGTCCCTTAATACATTTAACCCTGGAATCAATGAGTTAAGGATTCACCCCCTTCATCGTCTGATCAGGAGACCTGCAGGCCACAAAGGAGCGGGTGAGCGGTGAGCGACAGAGGCTAGTGAGCAAATACAGGATCTGGGGTTTAGCCACGTGGCTGGCACAGGTGACCTTGACTGGGTGTAGCCAGGCCACAGGGCAGGCACATAGAACGGTGCAGAGGGTGCCAGGCCCTGAAGAGACACACAAACAGCCACCCCAGCTCTTAGGGATGTGAGGGTCCAGGCTCTGGCTGGCTGCTGAGAGTCAGGCAGCCCTGCCTGGGGTTGGGAGTCAAAACTCACAGAATGGGGGCAGGACAGCATCAACTTCAGTGACCAGGCACAACCCAGTGCCAGGAGCATTGTAGCTCTATGACAGGGTTAGGTCCTTCTCACATACTCCTTCCATTGCATGTGCGTATATATGTGTACACACACACACACACACACACACACACACACAGAGAGAGAGAGAAAGAGAGAGAGAGAGAGAGAGAGAGAGAGAGAGAGAGAGAGAGACCCCTTTCTTGAATGCACAGCTTGAGATTTCTGGGAGACTTTCTGGGCCCCGGGCCCAGGATTGCAGAAGGGCTCTCTCTGCCTCCACTCCCAGATGGACCCTTTCTCTCCAAAGGAAGGCATGGTGCCAGGATCCTGGCAAGTAAAGGGTGCTAAAGCCAGGCCTGGTTGGCAAGCAAGAGGGAGGGAGGCATGATCCTGAAGACCCTGCCCCTCACAGACAACTTACCGCTTGCAACAAGCAGCAGCAACAAACCTGGGCTTCTTCACAGCCAAGGAGTCAGCCCTTAGCCCTCCAAGGTAACAGGCTATTGAGCACTTCCCCGGGGCCTTGGGCCAGCCTTGAGGGGTTCTCCTCCTCTTGATTGCTGCCCTTTTATTAGATGACTCCCACTAGTGACTCTTACTCTGTAACCACAGGTCAGTCCTGTCTGAAGGAAACAGGCACAGAGGGGCTAACAGGGCCCTGTTGGTCCAGGGCAGAGCCACGGGCTCAGCTCTCATCCCTCTCCAGGTTCACCACCTCTTTCAGTTCCCCAATATATTCAAGAGGAAGGAGGAGAGAGGAAGGAGGAAGAGGGAAGGAGGGGCCTCTATTGGCAGGAGTCCCAGGAAAACCCCTATTGACAAGGAGTTGAGAAAGCACATGTGGGGGATTTTAAAGCAGAAATGCTGGGGGCTTTGGAAGCAAAGTTTCATGGTTTAGACGGGTAATTCCAATGCTGGGGAGGCGGAGGCAGGATTCCAAGTTTAAGGCCAGCCTAGGCTATGTGGTTACACCTGCCTGAAAACAGAACAGTAAAAACCCCCTTAGGAGCCAGGCATGGCTAATCCCAGACCTCAGGCAGGTCTCTGAGATCAAGGACATCTGTTCTACATAGAGAGGTCCAGGTCAGGACCTCAGTGAGACCCTGTCTCAATCTAGGAAAGGCTCCATGACCAGGAGTAACTGACCAACATAAAATGAACCTTTTTGTTCTGTTCTTTTTTTTTTTTTTTTTTTTTTTTTTTTTTTTTTTTTTTTTTTTTTTTTTTTTTTTTTTTTTTTTTTTTTTTTTTTTTTTTTTTTTTTTTTTTTTTTTTTTTTTTTTTTTTTTTTTTTTTTTTTTTTTTTTTTTTTTTTTTTTTTTTTTTTTTTTTTTTTTTTTTTGGTTTTGCTATTTTTCTTGGCTTTGCTTTATTTTGTTTGAGAGAGAGAACATGGAGTTGGTTGTTAGGGAGGAGGATCTGGGAGGAGTTGAGGAGGGGAAAGAATATAATCAGAACATATTGTATGAAAAATTAAAACAAACAGAGCCACCTCCTTGGGAAAATTGGACTGACCCCAGTGGGCATCAGCTTAGAAATGCCGCCAACAACCCAGACTGCTGGCCTAACCACAGATGAGGAAGGCTGAGACAGGGAGACTCTAAGAAGACACAGCAGCAGGCTCCGTGGGCTCCCCTTTGCCAGGTGGGATCTGGTGCAGACCACACCTGGCTGCTGAGGTCTTGCCTTGGAAGTGCACCTTCCTACCCTGACTGCAGTAGGACAAGAGACAATGCAGAGTCTGAGATGGGAAGACAGGCCTGGGGCTTAGTGAAGGGAGTGGCCAGGTGCGACCCCACACAACACCTGAGTGAGGTGAGCGGCACAGAGCCGCTCACCAGAAGGTCACCCGGGTGGAATAGCTAATGTGCTAAAGGCAGGGCTTCTGGGGGGGGGGCATGCTGGGTTGGATGCCCTAGTTGGTGGAACTGCAGAGGCAGCCAAGCGTGTCCAGGGTCAGACCCTTTATCACAGTGGTGACCTCAAGCTGGGAAATGGATCTTCCCTGCCCAGGTAAATTCCAGCCCACCATAGACCACCACTGGCCCAACCCTGGCTGGTGGGAGAGCAGCTGGTAGACTCTGCACCTCACAGCCTGGGCTGGAGACACTGAACAAAACCCCTAAATACATTCTGAAGGCTTTTGGTCCAGATCTGGGCAGGGTATAGGCATAGTCCTCCTATGTACACAAGGGCACCCACACTCTGAGACAAACGGAAACATGAAGATATATTTAAAGGCACCTATGGTCATGCACACAATCACATATGTGCAGATACATACCACATTACACACACGTACTTGCACACACAGACTAAAGCACTGTGAAGGAGACTCCAGGACTTGTCCCTCTGTCTGGGTCCAGCTGCCCAGAGCATCCCTACTCAAAATCCAAGCGTGTCTCCATGGGAGTGGGTACTGTTGAGGGGCCCCAGCATGTGCTAAGCATGAAGATCACAGCAAGAGTGCTGCATAAATGCATGTATGGTGATAGGTGTGTAGGCAGGAGTGAGGACAGAGCTATGCAACCGAATACAGGGATGAGCCTATAGCGTTTATGTGCATGTGCACACTAGGGCAGATTTGGTATGAGTGTGCACTGGAGGTGTGCAAGACTGTATGTAGCCCACATAGACACGTGCAAAGAAACGTGTGTGCAGCCTGCGGCACCATGGACATCAGCAGGGTAGATAGGGTGGGTACCTGGGGAAGGCAATGTGTTCACTCTAGATTCTCCAGGTAAGGCATGTCCAACCTGCATGAAGCTCATCCTCCCTTGCCACTACTGTGGGGGCTTCGCACCCGGATGGGAGGAGGGAATCCCACAGGGCTGCCAAGGAGGGGGTGTTTTAAGCACCAACGCCCCTCAATGGAGCCTCTCTCACTCTCAGGGGCCCTCACGATCTCGGAGGAGGAGACATTGCTTTGTGTGTGTGTGTGTGTGTGTGTGTGTGTGTGTGTGTTCTCTCTACCTGCTCCAGAGACAGCTCTGGGATCGCCCTGTCCCCCACGCCCTCTGCTGCTGCTGACACCCATATTCATCCCTACTCCGTTTGACCCCAAAGAAACAGCTTCTCAGCAGGGTTCGCTGGGCAGACCCCATCTCGGTCCGGTGCCCACGTTTCTGCAAACCCGCTCATTAACCCATTCGCCGCCTTTGCGCTCTCAGGTGGGACTCCGCCCTTCCAGCCTTCAGTCTCCACCCGGCCCTGGTCCAACATCTGGAACCTCGGACCCTCCATCCCTGGCCCCGCCGTCGCTGTCAACTTTCCCGCAAAGCCGCAACTTTTGCGGCTGCCGCGGGCTCCGCCCTCCCAGGGCCCAGTTGCTAGCGGCCAGCGCGCAGCGTGGCACTGCGGTGGCCCTCGGGAGCGACCGGCGACCCGGCTCCATCTCCGGCAGCGCGAGCCATGCCCTGCATCCCCCCCCACCCCGCCCCGCCCCGCTGCAGCCTGGCTCCGGAGCGGCGCTGACACTCACCTCCGGAGGACGCCCTCTTCATCTTCGGGGTCGAGCGGGGCGCGTCGGGCACTGGAAGCGGCTTCGGGGCGGGCGCCCGTCTGCGCGCGGCCGGGTCCGCATCCAGGCGCTGCTGCTCCGGCCCGGTCCCGGCCCGGCCGCGGGACGAGGCTCGGGCGCTCCGCTCTACTGGCCCGGGCTGGGCTCTCGGGCTGCGGGCGCACAGGGCGAGGGCGGCGGCGCGGACTGGCGGGGCGCTCGCAGCGCGGGCCGGGAGAGGATGAATGTTTTATGGGATCATGTGGTTTGACGCGCGGAATCCGCCCGGTCTCCCCGCCGGTCCGGGCGGGGCGGGGCCGGGGCGGGGCCTGGCGCCGGGCGGGGCGCTCACCTGGGCGCGCGGCGCGGGCGCGGACCGGTGGGTACGGGGTACAGGGCTAGCGGGGGGACGACGGGAGGGGAGGCGAGGGTGTCTGGAGCGCGGTGCAAGTGGCAGGAGGCGCTCAGCCACCCGGTGCACGGGCCACGCGCGGTCCCAGACAAAGGCGGCGCATTCCTGAAGAGGCGGCGGCCCCTGCAGGCGGCCGCGGGCACCGCGTCCCGGAACCGGCCGTGGGCGCGGGCTCGAGGGCGTGGCGGCACAGGCTAACCGAGTCCCGAAGGGAGTCCTGGGCATCTGACGGATGCAGCAGGCCTTTGTATGGCCTGCCTCCTGCTTGCCCCTTAAAGCCCTTTGCTCGAAACTGTCCTAGGCGACTGGGTAAGAAAACTGAGAGGCAAGGTGTAATAGCGCAGTAGTGCTCTCTCCAGCTTTGTAGTTCCCTGTCCCAGGAAGGACACTCAGGCTTTGTCTGCACCTGCCTCTGCACAAGCTCCTATCTCTTTCCCCTTTGCAATGGAGAGTACAAAGTCTGAACACTCCTCTGGACCCACCCTCCACCAAGCCAGGCCAATATAAGGCCAATGTTCCTAATGGCACCCCCCCACATGTCCCATCTCCCATTTCTGCTTGGGTGCTCTATCTGGAGTTCTTAGGTGCATTCTGGGGTGGGGTGGTGGTAGGGGTGCTTCAGCTGGCTGCCAGGCCGTTGTCTGTGTCTGTCCTGCACATTATCTAGCCAGAGAGCTGGATAGGGCCCATGGTCCACCTGCCTCGGTAGGGAAAGAGAACACCAAGTATGGTATAAGCTTCAGGGGTGGAGACCGCTGAGGAGCCTGCAATGAAATGGCTTTCTGTCTAGATATGGAAGCTACACTGCTCGGTCCTGCCCTGGCTGTATCCCCAAACACACCACTGTGTGCTTTGTCCCAGTTGTCCTTGTTCATTTGACTTGGATTTTTCAGGTCACTGAAATGTGTGAGATGAGATTGAGTCAGGGCAGGCACTCACGTCCACTTCTTCATTGGATACTGGTCATCCACCGAGTGCCACCAGATTGACCCCTATGTGACTCAGTAAGTTCTCATTTCCACTCCCCACCACGTGGGTGGCTTGCCACCCAGTGACAGATGAATAACCCAAAGCCAACTTCAAAGAGCCAGCAGAAGGCCATGGCCTATAGCCTAGACCAACACCTTTCTCCTGGTGTCCTCGAATCCAGTAGTGCCCACACCAGTGGCTGAAGTGACTCTGACCACCTCATGTCGTGGGACATGGCTGAAAATCTGAAGACCAGGCTAGAGTCCTGGGCTACCATCTTTGCTTAGTGGCTTAGAGAAGGCACTTCCCCCATCAACTATTTTTAATGATGGCCAGGCTGCCCATTAGAGAGATAATGACTATGACCCCTCCTTCCAATGCTGGGGCATAGTTTAGGTGTGGGAAGGGAGGGAGAGCCATTGCTACCATGGAGGCTTCTGGTGCCACAATTCTCTCCAGCTCAAAGATACTGGATACTTTACATACAGAGTTCCTGGATACTCTGGGGATAGGGCCTGGATACACCCTACCAGTTCATAGGTCTATGAGGTAGGGCAGGGCTGAGATCTGTAGTGTGAGCTGGGCATCTATTGTCTTAGGCAGTTTTTCTGTCATCTGCAAACCCACCCTGTCGTTTGTATACCCATTCCAGTCTGCACTTTGGTACTCCTCTCTAGAAGTTGAACCTGCAGGACACTTGGATGCAGACTAAGGTACAGGCCAGCTCTGACGGGGATCAGATAGGGAGCAAAGGAGCTGCATGCTGGCCATTCTGCCCCCAGGAGGACATAGCTCTCTTCTGAGGCAGGAGATGTGGGAGGTCTGGAGAGGCATATTTATCAGGGTGTGGGCAGGTACCGGGCAATTTGAGGACCAGAGCCCTTCCCCAGTGAGCATCATCACCACCCGGGGCCCAAGGATGAGGGAGAGAGGGCAGATGACAGAGAATGAGTGGAGGACTTACTAGGGGCTGAAGTGAGCTGGAGACACACAAACAGCCTTAGCTGGTCCCTGGGGGGGAAGAGTCAGAGACCCAGCTGAGGAAGCCATGCCACCCACTGTCCTTTTCAGGAAGTCTACAAGGATTGGTTTGTAGGAAGCCCCAGCAGAAGTGCTGAGATGGTGGCACATTTGGACTGGCAGTTAAGAATTCTCCACGCCTTGGAGTCAAAAGAGGGTGTGGAGTCTGCAGACCGTTCTCCCTAGTCTTGAATATATTCCTACTGGGCTGGGCTTGTAGGACCAGACTGAAGGTCTGTCTGAATTGCTGCTCCCCGCCCCCACGGGTCACTTGCCCAGACACTGCCTCCTGCAATGAGGCCTGACAGACACTGCAGTGTCCCGGAACTGCATCACCTTCCTCCGCTGTCCCCAGATTCGGCTTGGTGATCTGTATGTGGCATGAGAGTGCCCTATCTGTCTGTGTGACTTCAGCTCAGCTTTTTTTTGTGATTGTGGATAGATGCTTTGGGGGTGTGGTCAGATCATTGTCCCTTCTGTGTCTGCCTCCTCTGTCTCCTGAGAGAACTAGGTGGGATCCTAGCAGGGAATACAGGGATGATCAAACCTCCAGGTCGAACCAGAATCCAGCGTGAGGCCAGGCAGGGCTGACAGGGATGTGGTGTAGCCTTGGAAGGTGGTCAATGTTGCAAGGCCTTGAGGAACTTATAAGCACCAGCCGTACTGGGGGAATCCTTTGTAGGACACCCCCTCATCCTCCCTCAGGCTGTTGGTGCTCTAGGGAGGGAGGAAGAAATTAGGGGACTTGGTTTTTGCTGTACATGCTCTGGGCCACTCTGGGACAGTGTGAGGAGGAACTAGGAAAGGAGGAAGAAGGTCAAGCTGTACCCTGCACCTGCTGCCTAAGCATGCCAAGGCCACCAACCTGAGTGGGTGGCTGGGGATGAGATCTCAGTGCCAGGGAGCTGGGGGGCCATCTGCTCTCACCACAGAAGGTGGCATCGTGCCCGAGGCCCTAGAGGACTCTGCACAGGGCCTGCTAAATGCATGGTGCTGTTGGTCCTGCAACAGCAGCACCACTGCCTTATTTTTTTCCAGACAGGAAAACAGGGCTGGAGGGTTTAGACAGACGAACACTGGCAGCCCCTCTTGGGCCACTCACACCTCTGCTCCTACAAAAGCTTCTTGCCACCTCCACCTTGGGTTCCGGACCTTCTGCCTTATCAGCTCTGAACCTCTGAGGAACCCCACCCTGAGTCCCCTGTCCAACTTTGGTGCATATTAAGCCATAATTAAACAGCTTCCTCATCTCTTATTCATCAAAGGCACACACGGAAGCAACCCGGGCTGATGCAGGGAAGGGGCCTGGTGCGTCCCAGAATCTCACTGGGCCTGCCCATCTCTCAACGCTGCTGGACTCTGCTCTGAGCCAGGGCCTCCTACAGGGCACCATCCTGGATTCTGCTGTGCTGAACACACCTCCTGAAACATCACGTGTGCATCCCACCTCTAAGAGGTTGCTGGGGATATTGGGTAGGGTTTGTACAGTGCAGGATCAGCTGTGGTTACTGTGGTCACTGTGGCCTGTCTCTAGGATATGAGCCTGCACAGGGAGGGAGATAGAGCCTCAGGCCAGGTGACATGTGGACACTGGGCCCAAAGGCTGGCTCCATTCCTGTTTCCAGCTCCCATAAAGATGGAGTTCCTGGAACTTCCAGGTCTTGGATGTGCTTGAGACACTTTGATAGTTGCTGTAGGACAGAATCTTAGGATTGTCTCCTCAGGGATGCTGCTGAGCTGGTGATCTTGGCATAGGCACAGCTAGCCCACTTGAGAGCTGGATATGAATCCTATGTCCCAGGGGTCCAAAGTCTGGTATCGGGATGGGGCCCAAGAAAGCACAGTCCCAGGGCTACCCCACATCATCACTGTGGCTTCTGGCCCCTCCTCGACCCCTGTGGGAAATGTAGACTCTTCTCTAGAACCATTCATCAAGAGTGATAGTTAAACTGGGAGCTATTGCTCAGGCTAGTAGCCCAGAGGGCAGTCAAAACTGGGTCAGAACACTGTCTAAATGGAATCACGAGCTTGCAGCTGTATGTGCTGGGGCTGGGAGGCACCTCCAAGCCCTTTGTAGGCTCTCAGTGGGGGGTTTCTACTGGGCCACCTCACTGTTACCCATGTTCAGTACAGCACTCCCAACACTCCCAGGGCCCCAAGGTTGGCTCTGTCCCTGTTCAGGCCACTGCCACCCACAGGGAGTGCAAATATGCTTTGTTTTCCAGAACAGGAGTACACAGATGGACTAACTTGACCCAGAGCCTAGTGATCCCATGCAAAGGATAAGGACAACCATCTTCTTTTCTTTATTGCCTTCAACATATATCCATTCAACACCTGGGAGGTTAGTTCATACTTCTGCTGGATCTGGGTCCTTCTCACCCCTCATCTCTGGGATCTCCTCATCAAGGTACATATGGGGAACCTGAGCCCAAGGGAGAAAGGCCTTGCTCTGAATTTCTCAGATAATACAGAGCAAAGAGTCTGTTCATAGCATGTGGCCAACCGGAAATTCAAAGGGACAAGACAGAGTGCCTAGCCTTGCCTAGCTGCACCCCATGGTCTCTCTCTCTCTCTCTCTCTCTCTTTCTCTCTTTCTCTTTCTCTCTTTCTCTATTTCTCTCTTTCTCTCTCTCTTTCTTTCTTTCTTTCTTGTTTTTTTTTAAAAGATTTATTTTATTTTATTATATGTAAGTACACTGTAGCTGTCCTTAGACACTCCAGAAGAAGGAGCCAGATCTCGTTACGGATGGTTGTGAGCCACCATGTGGTTGCTGGGATTTGAACTTATCACCTTCGGAAGAGCAGTCGGGTGCTCTTATCCGTTGAGCCATCTCACCAGCCCCCTCTTGTTTTTTTTTTTTTTTGTTTTTTTTTGTTTTGTTTTCAGATAGAGTTTCTTTATGTAGCCCTGGATGCCCTGGAACTCACCCTGTAGACCAGGCCGGCCTCTAGCTCAGAGATCTGCCTGCCTCTGCCTCTAGAGTACTGGGATTAAATGTGTGGCCAGCCATGGACCCCCATATTCTGTTCCACTTTCCACAGCAGTTCTGTGTCCTGGGAACTAAGGGACAGCCCCACTATCAAGATTGGCCAAGACCAAACTTCTCCCAGTTCCTGGCCAGTGTCACTAGACCTGGCTTTCATGTAAGACAGAGGTCCCAAAAGCTGGTTTTGGAGCTGGGGCCTGGGTTTGGTAATCACTGAGAATAGAGCATGAAGTTTTTCACATTCCCTGTCCCCTGTCAAGGAAGTCAGTCGTATGTGAAGACAGTTCTTAGGGGTGGAAGCCACAGACAGGCTTCTGAGTCCTCGAGTGGTTTTAGTCAGAATTCTGTTAACAGTCCAAGATGACCAAGGTTTGCTGTCAGTCTTGTATTGGACATCTGCCCATCCCATCTACCTAGTCTAAGTGTTAAGTTTCTAGAGGACTTCCATGCTCAGTTGGAATGCCCACAGGCTACTGTGTTCTACATGTCAGAAATACTGCTTTGTACTGAAAAGCTCATCAGGAAGCCTAGAACCATCTTTTCTTGGCTTGGATCCTTTCTGTGACACTGTCGTACAGAGCCATCCACGGCTCTGGTAACTAGGATGGCATAGCCAGGTTGACCGTACCCCGACACATGCATATATGCAACAGAGGCCAAACCTCAACCCACAGAGCTTACAGGTTAACTTTCTGCCTCTGCCTCCTCAGTGCTGGGATTAAAGCTGTGCCTGACATATGCTTATGATATTTTTTAATTTGCAACTTTTTTATAATAAAATTTTATTTTGTTTGTTTGTTTTAAGAAAGGGTTGGAGAGACATCTCGGTGATTAAAAGCACAGACTAGTCTTCCAGAGGACCCAGGTTCAATTCCCAGTACCCACATGGTAGCTCACAATCATCTGTAACTCCAGTCTCACAGGCTCTGACACCTTCTTCTGGCCTCTGCGGTCATGCACATGGTACACTGACATGCATGCAGGCCCAACACTGATACAACATAAAAATAATTTTTTAAAAAATGGAAAAAAAAGTTAAGAAGAAGGGGAGAGAGGGAAGGAGGAAGAGAGGAGAGATGGGTTGTTTTGAATCCTGGATCACATTGCATTTCTTAATTATTTTACTTATTTACATTTCAAATGTTGTTCCCCCCTTCCCAGTCTTCCCTCTGAAAACTCCTCTTCCCATCCCCCCTCCCCTTTGCCTCTAAGAGGGTGCTCACCCACTCACCCACCCACTCCATTCTTACCCCTCCAGCATCCCCCTTCACTAGGGCAACAAGCCTCCACAGGACCAAGCATCTACCCTCCCACTGATGCCAGAAAAGGCCGTCCTCTGCTGCATGTGTAGTAGGGGCCACCGACCCATCCATATATACTCTTTGGTTGCTGGTTTAGTCTTTGGGAGCTCTGTTGGGTCCAGTTAGTTGGTCCTGTTCCTCCTATGGGGCTGCAATCCCCTTCTGCTTCTTCATTCCTCCCCCTAACTCTGCCATTGGGGTCCCTGGGCTCAGTCCAATGATTGGCTGTATCTGTATTTGTCTTAGGTGCCGGCAGAACCTCTCACAGGACAGCTATACTAGGCTCCTATCTGCAAGCAGTTCTTGGCATCAGCAATAGTGTCAGGGTTAGGTGTCTACAGATGGGATGGATTCCAAGGTGGGGCAGTCTCTGGATGGCCTTTCCTTCAGTCTCTGCTCCATTTTTTTTTTTTTTTGTCCTTGTGTTTCTGATCTATGAGCATGGGACACATTGCATTTTAAGGCTACAATGATTAACACAGTTCATAGGCATCAGACGATGGGAAAGAAAATCCAGGGAAAAGGCTCAACTACGAGTATGAGAAAGAGAAAAATCCAGGAAGAAAGGAGTTACTCAAAGACTAAACACACAATCAATACAGGGGTTTGGGACAACTCAATAAGCCAATTGGAAAATTTGGGTCTCTGCCTTAGTCCTTCATATTAAAATAATACCCAAAGGACCAAAGGTTTAAGAAGTAAAAACAAAACAGTAAAACAAACCACAATGCCTTGTGTAGTGGTGTGGAGGCAAAGGTAAGTGGGTCTCTGTGCTAGCACGGTCTACATAGTTCCAGGACATCCAGAGCCACACAGTGAGACCCTGCCTCAAACAAACAAACGAACAAACAAACAAACAAATCATAAATTTAAAAAACCCTATAATTTTAAATCACTCTTAGGAATTATACAAAACTTAGAAGCCATAAAGTGTGAGAGAAACATATTCAACCTCATAAAAATAAAACGTAGCTGCACAGGAGAAACAAAACTCAACAGATAAACGATAAAATGGGAAAGTATCAGCAATTCATTTCACAAAGGACTGTTCTGGGGTACGCAGAGAAAAACGGGCACAGATATCAAAGAATCCCATCAGTATACATCCTGCCTCACCCAAACTAAGACAGAAACATGCACGCTAATACAGTAAGATGCAGTTTACATCTCGCTGGGTGCTAACCCCTCCCCTCTCACACAGGGAGGCTAGGGTGGGGCTCATCCTGCTGGGTTGCTCCCTCTAGTGGTTGGCTAGGGACGCTAGAGAGATGCTAGAGGGGATGTCTACAAAAGGAGAGGCACCTGCAGATCCAAGTGGCAGGACCAGGGGAGGTCTGTCGGTGAGACAGGCTGTCAGGTGACTGCAGCAAAGCTGGGGGAGAGCGTCCACCCACAGCAAGGAACATTTAAACAGGAGACACAGACACTTGGCCCTTGGTGCTACCACCAGTGAAGCTGCAGTGGCAGGGGACCCCTCGGCTGTCCCATCTGCTCACGGGTTCATTCTAAGCACTCACAGCTGCCTGCTCAGCTTCTTTGTCTTCATTAGCGCCCTGTTAGCAACGGCCTATGTTAATTAATTAGCTCTTGTCCCGCTGTTCAGGAGCAGTGCCAGATTCAGCTGAGGCCTTGCCTGGCCCCAGCCCTGACTGTGAACACCTCTGTCCTTCCTGATGTTCCAGTTACCCCTCTTCAGTCCCCACATGTGTCTCCCAAAGACATGGCCTGGGCAGGGTCTCTGTCTTTCCAGCCTCAGTTTCTCTGATAGTGAAATGAGTTGTATTATGTTTGCAGGCTATGACAAAGATACCTAACGGAGTGTGCGTGTGTGTGTGTGTGTGTGTGTGTGTGTGTGTGTGTGTGTGTGTGTGTGTGTTGAGACAAGATCTCACTTGGTTAGCCCAGGCTGGTATTGTACTCCTAGCAATCCTCCTGCCTCAGCCTCCCAAGTGCTGAGATTATAGCATGTACCGTCATGCCTGGCTCTGATATTCCAGCTTCAGTAAGAACGAGGATGTTGAGAACCAGGCAGGTGGACCATGTACAGCCTCTACATATAGTCTTTATTTTTGCTTTACGGGTGCTGGAGCTTGAACCTAGACCTTGCATGCTAATCAAATGTCTACCACTGAGCTCTCTCCCCAGCCCTGACAGAACTTAAAGGTTTGCTTTAACTCAAGGTCTCATTCTTCATGTCAGGGAGAGGATGGTAAAGCAGAATGGGTCCGTTTACAAAGACAGGAGACAGAGAAGTAGGAAATACAGGAAGTAGGCAGGGCAAGATATAGCCTCAAGGTCATGTCCCAGGAATACTTCCTCCAACCATGCCCCATCCCATGAAGTATTGTCCTGTGAATCTATCCCACGGGCATGCCTAGCTTGTGAACATCACAATGTGATGCTGCCATCTACAAAGCCCACACAAAAATAGTGAAAGAACTCATAGCATTTTAACTAACTATAGTTTTTTTTTTTGTTAGGCCACGAGTTGCTGTGACACCATCCCCTCTGGGACACATGCACACATGCCTAACGAAGAGTCACAGGTGACTAGGAAATCTTTCATTGGTCCTTTAGGTGATCCATAGAGTGAGATCTACTTCCTGTGAAGGAGATTTAAAAAATGGAGACGACCAGAGGAGGGACTCAAGAGAGGGGGCTGAGAGGGACTAAGGCTGCTAGGCGTTGGTTAAGAGAAACTCGTTGGTTGGGATAGCTGACCCATGGTGACCAAGGTCACTTGTACACCTGTGCAAGGAACAGGCCTCGTTATAGCTTTATCCATAAGCCCATCTTGCTGGGCTTCATGGCAGGGGCCTTCCACAGTGGCATAGGGTCCTGTGTGACTGGGACATGATTGAGGTCATCCCCAGCCCCGTGGCTGACCTTATATACACACACAGACTTTACTATCTATGTAGAAGATAACGTGCCTGACAGGCTGGAATGCTGGGCGGCTGCTGGAGCTGAGCCCCAGAGACTTAGCAAGATGAAGCTGTTCGTCTAGACCCATCAGTCATATGGCTTTGCCCATTCTGTGTCTTGAGTTCTGGGTAAAGGTCACATTTTCACCTGAGGTTAATCTGGAGGCAGGAGGATTGCTGTGAGTGCATGAGGTGACAGTTGGGCATGAGGATTAGGGCTCTCACTTCTAGAAGCCACACCATCCCTGAGGGAGCAGGCTCTGCCTTCAACCTCATCCTAGCTGAAAAAAAAGAGGGTCTCTCAGGTTCCTGGGAAGGAGAGTCTGCCCCATGATCACAACACAAGTAAGAAAAGATCTCAGGCTGTGGGCGGGCCATATGTGGTGATGTCATAGCAGCAGTCATGGCATGGATGAAGAAACAAGCTTGGAAGGATGTCTGCAGTACCTGGACAGGGTACTTCAGGCTAGGATCAGTGCTCCCCCAGGAGGTATAGAGGACTTGGTCTTAGCAGGTCTGGCTCCAGAGACGACCCTGCAACGCACAGGAAAAGAGTTTCAGAGTGTTTGTGGAAGGTCCAGCTAGTCAAATATGCATCCACCCCTGTTCTTGGGGAGTTTGTGACCAACAGTGAGAAAGAAAAAAAGAGGTATTGGGTCAGAACTTAGAGAATCTGGAGAAGGATAGTTTTGTTGCTAGGATTCTCAGTGTTGGCTCATCAGCAATGGCAGGAGTGTGGTATTAACAGCAGGAAACTGGGTATGTGGCATATGGGAGCTTTCTGTACTGTCTTTGCTGAAAATCTAGACCTAGTCTCAAAGAAAAGCTTATTTTAAAATGATGTCTTTATTAGCAAGACCAAGCAGACTTTGCCCAGCCTCTGTCCAGGGCAGTTCTTGCCCCCCAGCTCAGGGGGCATTGAACTCCTGAGTCCTCTATACCTCCCCAGGGGGAGCGCTGATCTCAGCCTGGAGTACCCTCAAGTGCTATCCTTGGTGGTGAGAGACCCGGTGGGGTGAATCCATATGTCTGTCTTGCTGAGTTCCATGTCAGGTGCCTTTCACACTGCTGTTGGTCCCTGTGTGTCCGGAACCTGGCTGAGGTCAGTCCCATTATGCACAGACAGCGAATACATGACCAAAGCTTCCCTTGAGCTCCTGGGAAGTCCAGGGCTTGAGGGTGGGCTGTGTGGGTGTGGCTGTGTTATAGAATTCCGGCCTCACTTGGCTTCACTCCATTTCTTCAGCACAAAGCAGAGACGGATGATGTCTGAAGATCTCAAAGGCTGAGTTCAACCCTCCCCGTGCCCAGCTAGAGCCCTGCCTGGACTTACTGCTCTAAATGGGGGTTTCCCTCAATAGTGGAGTTACCCCTCTAACTCCCTCACAGGTGTGGACAGCCATGTGGGCAACAGGACTTAGCCAGTTATGCTGACCCAAGGAGAGCCCAGATAGGGCCCCATCTACAGCAGTGGTTTCCCCTCCAGGCCCTGTTAACATCTGGGAACTTGTTTGTGAAAGTGCAGGGTGGAAGGGCAGGGAAGCTGCTGAGTTCCTGAATTGCTGTGTGATGAACCTCAGGGTTAGCCTGTTAGGTTTGGGGGAAGGGGGAGGAGTCCCAGCCTCCAAACCTCCAGAGAGGTCCATGAAGGCCTGCTGGAGTCTCACACAGCAAGAGACAACCAGGCTTGTAATTTGGAGCCCCAGAGATGTCACAGAGGCTGGGGAGTGGGTGACCAACACATTGTTTCTCCTAGCAGAGGAACCAGAGTTTGACCCAGTCCAGAGGCTACATGTCCACTCAGATCTCCTGGAGTTTGTAGCTTTTTTGTGGTATTTTGACAGCCCTGCCCTGCAGTGACAGGCCCTTCCATTAGAAAGGGACAATAGTCCATCTCTAGGATCCTTCCACAAGTGAGAACCAACTGCTAGGGGATTTAGTGTAAAACACCAACCCAACCACTAGGCCTGTGGCAACCATTATCTCTCTAGGTCGACTTTTTCATGTTTGCTCTTGAAGCCCAGGCTCAGGTCTGTCCTGGACCTGGCTGCTGAGGTGGGACAGGTGTCTCGGATAGGTAAGGACCTGGCCTGGAGCTCAGATGCTGGCTGGCTGCACTTGGTGCTGCTGCCTCTGCTCCTGGCTTCCTTCCCTCCACGTGAACTTACAGGAAGTCTTTGATGGTCTCAGTGGAATGGTAGGCCTACCTTGGGACTGAGAAACTCCTGGCTTGGAGCAAGAGAGTTAGACATCCCTAAAGAAAACTCCCTGTTTCTTGGCACATCTCAGAGCTTAGCTCCCCAGATAGCCAAGGGGATGGACTGAAGGATGAGAGAATCACTTTCATCACCTGAGGGGAAACTGAGGCTGGGTGATTCACTGGGAGAAGGCGCCGCCCCCTCCCCCTGCTACCTTAGGGCGGGGGTGGGGTAGGGTGGGGAGGATCCAGCAGCAATCAGAAAATCCTGCTGTAGACTTTTTCCTAGGGGCAGGAGTTGAGATGGTTAAAGGGTAGCTCATGGGGAGATGAAAGGCTGTGAGCAGCGTACAGGATGGGAAGATGGAGCGGAAGAGCCTCAAAGGCCCTGCTAGGCTCTCTATGGTGACTCAGAGACACATGGAGAGGGGTAGCAACTGGCTCTGTTGCCAAGTTAGGTGTCTTTACGCAGAGCCACTCACCCCCCCCCCAAATCCTCCACATGTCAGCAGTCTGGTTCTAGGGCCTGGAAGAAGGACATCAAGACCTCGGGGCCATGTCCTGCATCCCAGAGGCCCACCTGTTCCTAAGGTAGGACTCAGAGTCAGCCACCCACACCAGGGTGAGAATTCCTGGGTGTTATACTTGCCCTGGCAGGGTATGGCATTCAAATGGACAAAGGGAAGACATTTCTGCTGGGAACGCAGGCCTTCATCCCAGCTCTCACTCTCTAGCCCACCAGGAGAGGTGGGAAGCCTTGAAGTGCCAGGCTTGTGAATGGCCCATCTCCATGACAACACATGGGTACAAAGTGCTGGGCCGGTGAACAGGCAGTGGCTGTGCAAGGGTGGGGAGAGGAAGAAAATCTTCTCTCTGGGAAGGGAGCATGTGAAATCTGACTGTGCTCTGGCCATGTTCTGGAGGTTATCGCCCCACACTATATAGCCCAGGGATCTGAGCCAGGCACCCACCCGGCACAGCACTGACCCATGGGAAGAACATAGACAGGACAGGGCTGGTACTCAGTAGTACTCAGACAGCTACCCCAAATGAAGGAGCCTATACATACCATCAACCATACCTGTGTCTGTGCATGTGAACCAGGACAGGGCCACGATGGTTACCGACTTGACCAGTGGTGAGATGAGATCTCCCCAACCACAGGCTGGTGGAGCAGTGGTACCTGAGTGTGGTTCCCAGCACACACTGGGCAGATCATAATGGCCTATAATTCCATCTCCAGTGACTCTAACACCTCTTCTGGGTCTTTTAGCACCTATGCACATGAAGTACACTAGCACCTAAGTACAGGTACACACACATACACACATCATATATACAGTCACACACATATACATAAACACACACACATACACTCAGGTGCACACATACATACACACTCAAAATCGCATAGCATACACACAAATAAAACTAATAATTTTAAAAAGAAGGCTCTAAGAAAAAAAATCTGAAACAAGAGAGCAATACGGAGGAGAGGGCTGGATCCAGGAGGAGTTAGCGGGATGAGTGGGGGTGGATATAATAAATAAAAACCATTGTGTGCATTCATGAAGTTATCAAAAAATTAATAAAATGTTTTTAAAGAGAGAGACTGGGAATAGCCAGACATGGACAGAAAGAGACACTTGTGCACGCAGACACGGGGGCAGGGGTGACAAGAGCTGGGAGGATCTGGAATGGCTGGGAATGAGAGACTCAAGGGCAGAGGTGGACCAGCAGAGGCATCCTTGCCTCTTTATGCCACCCTAGCAACGCACACAGGGGACCTTGAGCATTGGCTGCAACAACCCCTCTGTTGTGGTAAGGCTGGAACCCACTCCTGCTTCTAAGTCTTGGCCTCACCATCCCCCCATGGTCCTCCCCTCAAGACTCACACCCTATTCTCTGAAACCCCACAATATGGGAAATATCAACTCCTGGAGCAGGTACCACATATGAGAGGGAGGTCTCACCCCAGATACAGAAGGCAGTGAGAACTGCCACCCTGGAGTAGAAATGGCATTTCGGCTTTTAAACCAATCTACTCCAGATTGGAGGAAGAGAGGGAGGGAGGGGAGGAGGGAGGGAGAGGGAGGGAGGGAGGGTGAGGGAGTGGAGAGAGGGTGAGGGAGGAGAGAGAGGTGAGGGAGGGGAGAGAGGGAGAGCAGTTGAGCACCTTTATCCACCTGGTAAACTCCTTCATCTCTGTCTCCTTTCCTCAAATGTGCATGAAGTAGAACTTTGTGAGAGGGAACCAACCATACTGGCATGTCAAAGCCAGTGCTGTACTGAGCCATTGCTTGTTCTGTGTGTTCTGAGGAGGGAGAAAGGGTGTTGGAGGTGACCCACTCTCAGGGTCCTGAGACTTGTGAAAAACTCAGTCACGGGAGCTCTGGGGGCAGATAAAAGATATGGAATTATCTTCACCCTGGGCCAGAGCTCTGGAACCTTGGAAGTCCCCAAGCCTTTGAGGAGCCTAGAGCCTCTCAGCTCACTAGACTGCATCCTGCACTACCCCCACCACATGCTTGGCTTCACTGGTGTGGATGTCTCTCTCTCTAGGGCTACTGGCTGGGATCACTTTGGTCTTTGACATACTAAGTTTTGGGATTTGAAGGCCAGCTCAGAGGATCAGGGAGGACTGAGAGGAGGGGACCTGAAGATGCAGGCAGCAAACAGGGAACACAGCAGGAGAGAGCTACATACAGAGGGAGCTGCCAGGCGGGGCATTCAGAATTCCTTCTGTGTGGTGAGAACCTTCCCCAGTCTGTTCTCTCTCTCTCTCTCTCTCTCTCTCTCTCTCTCTCTCTCTCTCTCTCTCTCTCTCTCTCTCCACACACACACACACACATAGATCACCAGTGCCCACAGCTGTGGGGTGCGAGCTCTGATAGGGCCCTGGCTCCTGGGGCTTGTGCTTCCTGTTGCTCATAGTGGAAGGCTATGCCTGCCTTTGCCCCAGCCCACTCATGACTCCCCCCATCCCATCCACGCCGAGGATGTCGTTTTCCTTTCATCTCACTTCAACTCATTCCAAAAATGAGGAAGCCATGAAGCTGGGGCCAGAGAGGTAGTCCAGCCAGCCTTCAGATTACCAGACCATGCTTGCCCACAGAAATAATCAGGAGCCCCCTAAATCACCAAGGGCTTCCATGCCCTCATTGTCTGTGTGGACAGACAGTCCCCCCAGCCCCCCAGAACAGGCACAGACCAAGAACTACATCTATAGGAGCCTATGGGGTTTCTCAATAAATGCAGTGGTACCTAGTGGTGCAAGAGCTCTGAGCTTCCTCTGTACCTCCCTGCAGCCTTCCTGCTCCAAACGGCTCCCCTTGGATGTAGGTGGTGCTTAGCCCAGATAGGAAGTAGACAGGGATCCCCTGAGAGTGTCTTATACTTGAAAGAGGGTACAATGGGACCTCCTTCCAGGAAAGTGGAGACCAGGAAGCCCACCTAGCCCATGCAGGAGGAGTGGAGGGAACCATGAACCACCACAAAGAGGGCCAGGATCATCTTCTGTAAGCCACCAGAAGCCTAGCTAAGACCATAAACCCCTGGCATGCCTTCCATTGCTGCACAGGACCACAAAGGCCTCACCCAGCCTGCCTGGTGCACCCTAGCATAGGGAACTAGAGACATCCAGTGCAGGCTCCTAAATGTTGAGACAAGGGGCCCTGAGGACTGCAGGCATTGGGGACAGGCTGGGGATGCTCTGCCCTACTCAGCTAGATTTCTAGTTCAGCCAGCCTTTCCTCCTGTGTCCCAGGGCTGAGCCAAGCTGCAGGGAGCCAATTATCCCCAAGGCAAAACCATTGCAGATAATTGGAAAGACAGCTTTTGACTATGGAGCCAAGCTCTGGGGGTACCTCTGCTACACTGGGACCTGCAGACTTGGAGGTCCACAGAACTGTGGCTTAATTGGGGGGCCCCTTGTGCCACTGTCTGTCTGGTGAGTGGTGACTTTTTCTTAGCAGTGGATTGGGGGAAGCCAGGACTTTAGAAGAGAAATCTGGGTTCCTCATCTTCTTTTTGCTGCTTCCTTTTTCAAAAACCACAAGGTTCTCTACCACAAGTTTACTGCAAGGGCCTAGGCCAGCCCTTCTCAGGAGAGGCGATATTGGTACCCTGCCCTACAGGAGCACATTGTTCAGGGTTCACTAGGTCAGTGGCTACACCACAACCCAGACTGCTATCTCTGAATGAAGCAAAACAGACAGACAAACAAACAAACAAGGAAAAAGAAAAACAAAGAGTGTTCCTTGGGGCTGGAGAGATAGCTCTTCAATCAGTTAAGAGCGCTAACTGCTCTTTCTGAGAGCCCAGATTGGTTCCTAGAACCAACGTAGCAGCTCACAAGGGATCTGATGCCCTCTTCTGATTACAACAAGTACCAGGCACACATATGGTACAGCCATACCTGCAGGCAAAACACTCATATGTATATATATATATATATATATATATATATATATATATATATAAAATAAAGGTATTGTTGTAAAATGTGTTTCTCATTAAAATAGGTAGCTGCCGCTAGCCATCATCACCTACATAATGCCCCAGAATTGTCACAACACCCTCTACACCACAGATGTGAGAAAGACAGAGAGAGGAACACAAATGGCCAGTGCACTCATGGGCACAGCGCAGGCAAACCCTATGTTAGCCTCTCCTCCTAGCCCTGGGTCAGGAGATTGGTGTAGCTTGGGAATAAGATATGCAGGATAAGCTAGGAAGCTCTGGCTTCAAGCCTGGGTCTTTGAGGCAAGCAAGACTTCCCTATGTGGGTTTTTCTGGAGTGGGGCAGCCAGAGGGAGGCAAGTAGACACAGCTGACTGCATCACCCAAACAAGAATCCCCAGACTGAAAGAAACATGGCCTGTGCTCAGCAGAGGGCGTGTCTGGGGTTGGGTGTAGGAGCAGATCCCCTTAGGTGGGGGTGCGAGCATACTTGAGACAGAATGGCAGTGGTTCTGGGAATTTGCCTCAGTGCCCCATGGAAACAGGAAGACACTTTGGACTGGGGTCAGAAGCTGGCTATGACACATCAGTGTCTCTAAGCCACAGAACTAAATGAGGTAACTCATGGGAAGAGCCTGCACGGTGGGTTTCAGGAGCACATTGTTCAGGGTTCAGCTTTGCTCTTCAAAGTTTCCTTGACCATACCTCCCATGGGGTCAGGCACATCTCTGGGTAACCCCCTACCATCTTTTCCCTTAGTTGTCCATCAGCCACCCCTGTGCTCCAATATCCTTGTGCTGCAACCTTCCTGGCCTGGGCTCTACACTAGGCACCAAGCTCTCCACACTGCAGGCAAGGGAACCAGGCAGAGTAGGGAGCAGGTCGGGTTCTCAGTGCAGCATGGAGCTCCAGAAGTGTCCTGGTTAGTTTCTTTTCAACTTGACAAAAGCTAGAGCCCTGTGAGAAGAGGGGAGTCCCTCAGCTGAGAAAATGTCCCCACTAGACCACTTGTTGGCAAACTGGTAGAACATGTTGCTTTGCTTTCTCTCCCTCTTTCTTCCTTCCTTTGTTTCTTTTTTTTATTTATGATTGATGTTGGGAGGCATGGTTCACCAGGACAGTCTCCATGATCCTGGATGGTATACGAAAGCAGGCTGAGCAAGCCATGGGGAGCAAGGTGGTAAGCAGCATTCCTCCATGGCCTCTGCATCAGCTCCTGCCTCTGTGTTCCTGCCTTGAGGTCCTGCCCTGGTTTCCTCTGAAAATACACTATGATGTAGAAGTGTAAGTGAAATAAACTCTTTCCTCCCTAAGTTGCTTATGGCCATGGCGTTTCATGACAGCAACAGAAACCCTAAGTAAGAAAAGAAGTCTGGGAGCTGGGCGTGGTGGCACACGCCTTTAATCCCAGCACTTGGGAGGCAGAGGCAAGTGGATTTCTGAGTTCGAGGCCAGCCTGGTCTACAGAGTGAGTTCCAGGACAGCCAGGGGAATACAGAGAAACCCTGTCTCAAAAAACAAAAAACAAAAAACAAAAAACAAAAAACAAAAAACAAAAAAAAAAAAAAAGAAAAAAGAAAAGAAGTCTGGGAATGGAACAGTTAAGGTCTTCAGGGCAGGAGGTTGTTGGGAATAGGCAGAGCCACAGGGGCGGGGGTATGGCCAGTGGTGAGGATTGGGTGTGTGTGCTCTAGCCAGGGTGTGTGGGTCTGGGTGTGAGAGCAGGACTGAGGTGTGATCCGTCTGGAGCAAGGACTTGTTATACAGAGAACAATGGACAATGGCTTACGGGAGGTCTCAGTGACAAATTGTGAGACCTCATCCTGGAAGCTAATGGGAAGGAAGCTTGTGCCAGAGTGAGATCCTCAACCCTGGATAAGAACAAGAGCTCAGGCCACAGTGCTCATGATCCCGAGTTCAAGGTAACATGGGGGGGGGAGTGCCCACCCTATAGGGCCCCAGGGGGAAGGTGACCCAGAGGCTTGTGCACCACACCACCACGCTGGAGGAGTCATACTGTGACGTGCACACATGTTGCCATCCAGGTCTCATGCTGCATACTGTGGGGGATATGTGTTTGGGAAGGTTGGGGCTGAGCCCTGGAGTTCACCTGTACTTAAAGTGACCCGAGGGTGCAGGAGAGCCTGCATGGAACTCTGAACCAGCCAGGAGGTTCACAAAGCAGTGAGAAGGTGCTGGTAATGGAGTAGGTATTGGGACGTGAGGCTTGATACTCCTCTGCACCGGCTGGGCCAGAGTCTAAGGCATCCTAGACATGGGATCAAGTTCCAGGGTCAGTGACAGAGCTGCTCAGATGGACAGGAGCTGAAGGTTCCATGGCTTACTGCTGCTCTCTGCTGGCCATCTCTGTCACTTCAGGCCTGGTCATCTGTGGGATTGCCCAATATCAGGCAGAGGCCCAACAGGGTTGACCCATCTGATGGTATCTGGAGGTCAAGAGCCTAGGCTAACGCCTGTATTTAGCCTTGCCCGGCCAGAAGGGCCTGGTGGGCAGCTTTGTGGTCTCCAGTGGCTGCAGAAGAGAGAGGGCCAGAGGCTCAGCTGCCACCCAAGGTTAGCAGTTGGTGGGAAGAGCTTTATTCCTTCCCCAGTGGGGAGCAACCAAGGCAGGATATGCATGGGGAGTTTTTTGAGGCAGGAAACCCCACCGAGTCTGCAATGAGGTTCCAATTATAATACTTCAGGAGTCTGAGGTGATACCAAAGACACCCCCCCCCACACACACACACACCTTCCTTGTCTCCTGCCCTTCAGCTGCCGGAGGGAGGTCCTTTCACAACATGCTTGCTCACCCAGTGTGCCAGAGATCTCTGGACACAAAAATGGATTCCATTCATCTTGTCGTCCAGTGCAGTTCAAGCTGTGCATCCCCAGCTGCGGGACACAGGGATGTACTTAAAATAGGGCCAACACCAGAAATATATCAGGCTGAACTGAAGCCTAAACCTTACTGGAGATCTGGAGGCTGTAGTCTGAGGCCCTGGACACATGTGACCCTCCTAGAGTGGGGAGCCGAGGAGGTTAGACCCAGAGCAGGGGTGGGGTGTGGGGAGGTAGGGGTTGAGGAAGGGTAGGGGACTTAGGAGAACTGAGGCCCAGAGTAGGATACAGGATTCATGGAGGCTGGGAAGGCTGTGGGTAGGGGGCTGCAGGACTCTTGAGGCCTGGGACTGGGGAGGCTGGAATCTGGTAGACCAGGATAGGAAAGACTTGTTTGCACTCTGGCCTCCTGAGGCCCAGTGTATACTGGAGAAAGCCCTGTGTTCCCCATGCTCACCCCTGCTGTGAACAACGCATAACTGAGACCTCTTTGGAGACTTCCTTGGAGACTAGCCTAATGCCATGCTGGCAAAGCGCTCAGTGAATGGTGGCGACTGTCACTGAGCCACCGTTACTGTTATAATGATATGGGTACAATTCTCCACCAGTTTGTGTGAGACTGAAGACTCCACCTTGCAGGGCTGTCCACCTGGCCCAGATTGCTGTTGCTAACAGCATCCTTCTGTCTGCCTACAGCAGTGGCTCGGCCTGAGTGAAGGCTGCGTTGTTTGTTCTTCATGGGCAGGAGGCCATACAGGGTGCCAGAGGAGGACACTGTGGGCCAGTAGACCTGTTGAACAGAAACAGCCTTCCCCAAGCCTGACTACCTCCCTGTCTCCCTCTCTTTTCTCTCTATCTCTCCCCCTCTCCCCCCTTTCCTCTCATGTCAGGGTATCGCCCAATTGTTGCTGCTCCACCATCCCTTGCAGGCTTGTGGAGAAGGCTACAAAAGTTTCCTAATTTGCCCTAGGGCCCCTCAGCAAATGGAGAACCATGTCCCTGATACAGCCTGTCCAGCACCTGGCACTTGGAGCTGTTCCAGGCTTATTCTGGGATATTTAGGCCCCTGTGGAGATATGGGTGAATGCTGATTTGGAACACCAGTGATATAAAAACAGGACAAGTGAGAATTCCAAGGAAGGAAAGAAGGAAAGAAGAAAGAGGACATGGTAGGTGACAGACAGGCAAGGCCCCAGGCAAATACATCAGACATGGGGGTCATACATAGTGACATTGGGGTCATAAGAAGGGTTTGAAGTGACAGTGCTCTCCCTCTATTGTGTGTACATGTCTCTTTTTCCTAGAGATGGATGTGCACATGACTCATACGTATGGCCTGGGCCAACTACCCTCCCTTGTGGGCTTGCATACATGTGCATACGTGTGCCCAGGGAGGGAGACTGAGGAGAAATACGCCCAACATTCTATCTGGCTTCTTTCTGGTTTTGTTTTTCTTCTTGTTGTTCCTTTTCTTTTTAGGATTTATTTATTTTTACATATACAAGTGTTCTATCTACATGCATGGTTGCTGGGAATTGAACTCAGGACCTTTGGAAAAGCAGCCAGTGCCATTAACCGCTGAGGCATCTCTCCAGCCTACTCTCTGACTTCTTGCCGGTGTTGAGGTTTGAGAGCAGCCGTCCATGTTATATTCCTTCCTCTCTCTGTCGGTGTCCACCAAAGCCTGCTGCTGCTTTGCAGTCAGAAGGGTACAACAGTGTCTGGAGCAGGTGTTGGTCTGGAGGGTGGGTGTTGCATCAGGGCTGAGGGGCTGAAACAAGGCTCTCTCTATTTACAGATCTTTTAAAGTTTTATTTAGAATCAATACATAATTATTGTGCATATTTGTGGGGCATAATGGGTGTTTAGATATATTGTATTATGATCAAATCAGGGTAATTAGCATATCCACAAGCTTAAACAGTTATCATGTTTTTGCAGCAAAAACATCCGGACTATTTTCTTGCAGCTATTTTGAAAGCCATGCTGTGGTCTTGCCGACCTTGCTCATCCTGCTGGGAAATAGAACCCCAGAAGTTCTTCTAATGTGGCTGCCACTAATACCTACAGACACCCCCATAGCTATGACTCTACTCTCTGCATCTAGGGGACTGATTTTTTTTTAGCCTCCATGTGTGAGGGGCAAACAGTGTTTATCTTTCCATACCAGGCTTATCTCCTTCAATAGAACATTCTCTGGTTTCATCCAAGTTGTTACAAATGATAGGATTTCATTTTTTTTTTTTCATTTTTTTTTTTCATTTTTTTTTTAATGTCCAAATAGTATTACAAACTGCATGTGCCTTATCTTTATACGCTGGCTCTTGTGAACAGTGCCTTAGTAAACAGGAATAGACCGTTGTCATTTCTATCAGATATAGATCCAGTAATGGATGAATCTAGACTTTAAATTCCTATGGAACCACAAAGGACCAGAATAAAAGACCAAAGCTGCAAGCATCACACTGTGATATATATGTATATATATATATATATATATATATATATATATATATATATATATATATATATATATATATATATATATATATATATATATATATATATATATATATATATACATATATATATATATATACACATATACACATATACATATACATATATATATATAATCATGAAGTCACAGTAGCCAACACATTATTCTGGCCTCAAAATAAGCACATAGACCCATGAAGCAGAATTGAGATCCCAGGAATAAGTTCATACAACTTCAGCCAAGGGTCTTAATGTGAAAATAGAGTCTGAGTCCTGGGGTGCTATTCTAGTGTGTGTGTGTGTGTGTGTGTGTGTGTGTGTGATACACATAGGTGCCATGGCTATGGGGGGAGCCTGCCTCCATGCCTCTCCTGGGTGACTTCTTCAGGGGGTTGGGATGGTGACTCAAAAGCAGCTACATCACTGTAAAGAGCCATCCAGCGTGGTGACACCCCCTCTAAAGCTGCAATCCTGGGGCTGCAGGCAGCTCCCCAGATCTGCAAAATCTCTGCTCTCTGAAGCGCCTTCTCCCCGCCCCCTCCCCGTGGCTGTTCATTCCAATAAAGCTAGAGGAACTTTCCAGAATCTTCCAAGTTTCTGATTCCCCAGAAGTGTGACTTTTGTCCACCTAGAAATTCATGAGCTTCCTCTCGTACTTCAGTTCTGTATGAGTTACTGTGCTGTGGCTATGAAGAGACGCCATGACCAAGGCAGCCCTTATAAAGGAAGCATTTAGTTGGGGGCTTGTTTACAGTTTCAGAGTAGTCCATTATCTTCATGGCAGGGAGTATGGCAGCATGCAGGCAGACACATGCTGGAGAAGGAGCTGAGAGCTACATCCTGAGGCAGACAGAGACAGAGAGAGATACCCAGGAAGAGAGAGAGAGAGAGAGAGAGAGAGAGAGAGAGAGAGAGAGAGAGAGAGAGGCTAGGTTTGCTGTGGGCTGTTGAAACCTCACTCCTAGCAACAAGTCTCCTGCAACATGGACGCACCTCCTACTCCTTCCAAACAGTTCATTGGGGACTAAGCATGTAACCATATGAGGCTATGTGGAGCCCTCACGTTCAAACCACCACAAGTCCAAGGACACTGCCATGCACTAGGGTTCAGAGACCCCCAACACCATCGTTCTGTGGGCTCTCCAGGCTGCAGCATCAGGAGGTCAGGACAGCAGCTCCCAACCCTTCAGCCTGCTTGCTGCTACTCTCCAGCTGCAGGAGCTGGAGGGGCCTCTGGATTACTCTGTGCTGCTTATAACAGCTCTTCATTGGCTAGTGTTCTCAAGAGGGCAGGCACACCCTCCTCCACCTACTCACAACAGCCCATGCTACTCTTTACCCTATTCCTGTAGGGCTAACTCTCTGTGGCTCAGGCTGGCCTGTAGTCTTATATATTTGGATGTGTGTTTCCCAGATGGTAGATCGTTTAGGAAGGATTAGGAGGTGTGTCACTAGGGGGTGAGTTGTTTTTTTTTTTAAGATTTATTTTATTTATTATATGTAAGTACACTGTAGCTGTCTTCAGACACTCCAAAAGAGGGAGTAGAGGGTGCCAGATCTCGTTACGGATGGTTGTGAGCCACCATGTGGATGCTGGGATCTGAACTTATCACCTTTGGAAGAGCAGTCGGGTGCTCTTACCCGCTGAGCCATCTCACCAGCCCTGGGGGGTGAGTTTTTGAGGTTTCAAAAGCCTACACCAGAAACATCTTGCTTCCCCTCGCTCTCTGCCTCCATCCTGTGGATCAGATGTAAGCTCTCAGCTATGGCTCCAGCACAATTTCTACCTGCCACCATGATCCCTGCCTTCATGACCATTGGCCCACTTTCAGAAACTGTAAGGAAGACTTCAATTAAATGCTCTCTTTTGTAAGTTGCCTTGGTCAGGGTTTCTCTTCACAGTCGTTAAACAGTAACTAAGACAGAAGTTGGTACCAGCGACTAGGGTACTGCTGTGACCAGCCTGACCATGCTGCTTGTTGGAGGAATATTGAAGACTTTGAGACCTTTGACTGGAAAAGCAGTTGAATGCTGCAAATGGGGCCAAATGGGCCATTCCTGAGAGACAGCATTGCTAAGAGCAATGTGGACTATAGAGACACAACTAAAGAGGTTTCAGATGGGGTACACTATTAGCAATTGACCTAGAAACCATTCTTAGGATATGTTGGCAAATATATAATTTGGCTGCTTCCTGCCCTTGTCCAAAAATCTTCCAGAGTCTAAATGGAAGAGTTTTGGACTAACATCTTTGGCAGAGGATATTTCAAGGCAGCCTAGTACTCACTGTGTCATGTGGTTATTAGTGATCACTCTTAGGCAGGTCTACAATAAAAACGAGAAAGCAGAGCAAAAAGAAATATAAAATGTACAGTTTGAGGAGAAAAAGGGCACCAGGAAATGTAACGTTGGAGTCAAGGCTTGTGCTCAAGGAGATGAGACATTTAAAGAAAGACCTGATGGGAAACAAAATAAAGGGTGTGGTGCCCTCAGGGTGAGACCTCACCCAGCTACGCTGCAACTTGTGAAAAGAACGGGCTGAAGGAATGATCTGTTCCCAAAGAACATCAACAAAAGAAACTTGATGCAAACTTAATTCAAGGAGGGGGTAGGTTTCAGCCCCAGCACGCAGAAGAACTTGGCAGCTTTGGCCATGTGGTTCTGGATTTAGAGTCAAGAAAGATACAGAAGGAAGGGGGTTATGGAATTGTCCTACAGTTAAGGAATGCCACCGAGGCCAAGTGTTGTCAGGAGTGTCCTTGCATGGGGACCCAGAGAGGTCGTTATGTGAAGCTGAGAAGGTGAAGCCTGGATTGGGTTGGAGATGCCAGAGCTGTGGGGTACCTGCCAAGGAGAGATGCAGACAGGTATGGAACCAGCCCAAGAGAGAGATATGTGTCGCAGTCAACAAAGCTGGAAGGAGTTGGAGACCTGAAGAGTCAGATAAGTCCTTGGCCATCAGACACAGAGCTACAGGATTTGGAGTTTGTCCTGCTAGGTTTACAGTGTAGGCATTATTTTTTTCCAACCTACTTTAATAAATGTTCAACCTCCCCTCTAGCCCATCACTCACCAGAAGTAGTGGAAGAGAAAAGTTATTAGGACACAGGTGAGGTAGACCTGTTTAGAAATAGTTTTTTTGGGGGGTGAGTCCAATCTTTGTCAGGATATCAGCAGTTCAGTCCAGTAGCAAACACCAAACACAAATCAGCAGCTGTAGTCCAGGTCCATTCAGCAACCACCACTCATGAATCAGCAGCTGTAGACCAGTCTACTCAGCAGACACCACACAGGGATCAGCAAGGGCAGTTCAATCCAGAAGAAACCTTGAGGCTCACCAATCAGCCCAAGTCCACCTTGGAAGCGGCAAGAAGCACAGGAACCTCACAAGAAGTTCTGTGGTGAGTTTCTCTCTATGACATCACCACGAGTGAAGCTCAAGAACCCAGCGTAAGGCGGACCAATACACGCATGCTGTCAGTGAAGAATAGCAAGATGGAGCAAAGTGAGTCAATGCTTGAGCTCCCACTGTCTGTGATGTCATATTTATATTCCTTCTAAACATCACATGTCCTTTCACATGTCTGTTATAGCCAACCATGCTTTCATCTGTGTCTGTGTCAGGACAACATTCTTTCATGTGTCTGCTTTAGCAAAACACCCTTTTCCCCCGTGTACCCCAGCACAATATCCATTTGACATAACTGACTTTCCAAAGAAAACAGAAGCTCCTACTTCATTTCAGTCTTGCTTTGGTCAAGCATTTCCTCTCCATGACCCCATTCCTCCCTTTTGCAATGCTCATGTTCCATCATATGTTGGAAGGATGTAATCTGCTTTTTCATTTTGCTTTTATAGGAGGTGGCAGTTAAGATGTCTTGAGTCTCAGAAGAGACTTTGAACTTTGGACTTTTAAACGGTGTAGGGACTGTGGAAGGCTACGGGGACTTGAAGTTGGACTGCATGCAGGTTTGCATTATGATATGGCTACCAGCCTATGGGGGCCAGAGAGTGGACTGTGGTGGATTGAATGAGAGTGGTTCTCATAGGCTCATAGATTTAAATGTTTGGTTCCCATGTGGTAGACTCTTCAAGAAGGCGGAGGAGGTGAGGTCTTGCTGGAGAAGGCATGCCACAGGGGGTGGGCTTTGAGTTTAAGAACATTCCAGATCCAGTCTCTCTCTTTGTGCTTCCATCTTCTTGGAGCCGCATGCTAGAAGACCCCACTGACATCACTAGAGAAGCCTACAGCCGATGTCCATCCTGGAAAGGCCAGATAGGTCTCGTGGGATGCCAGATCCACTCCTCTGAGAGGACTACAGGTATTATCTGTCTCATCCAGAGGGACATGATACCTCAGATGAACTGAATCAGAGAGGAGGGAGTCAGGTAAGACCATAGGCCATCCTGGGCTGCTGACTCCAGTTCCTGGTGCACACCACAGGATGAGCCCATGTGAACTTATCTCTGACATTGTGTGTATGTGTGTGTGTGTGTGTGTGTGTGTGTGTAGGTGTTTCAGGGAGATTAAAAATAATGGATTCTTGGAACAGTCCTGCTCCTTCAATTCTGCCTAGGACTTGTCATCTCTCTCTAAATGAAGTTTCTGCAAACCACATACCACATTCCCAGAGTGTGAGCCACCATTCAGGTGACAGCACAGCCCTAGGGACTGATCCTCTTCCACATGAGACACCCTAACCTCAGTTAGCTGGAGGACAGACTGGGTTGTAAAAGACCTTCTCTCAAAGGAGCAAGTCAAACGCATCATTAATAGCCTGCACCCCTACCCCCAACTATTGTGTCCATTTCTCAAGTCACTGCTGGCTCTCCTCAGACACCACGGAGGTCTTCCTATAGCATCTCACCAGTTAGAAGGGCCCTGGCTCTGGGCTAGTGAGTACTAAGTGGATGTTGGTTCCGAGGAAGCCCCTTCAGTACCCACCACATCCTAGTGACAGCCTCGCAGGGTAGGTACTTCGTTATTGTCCCTCCCTGAGGAAGTTTGGAACCCTGTCCTGCCAGAAGCTGTTGCTGACAGCCTCAGTCTGTAGCTTTTGGACTCCTCACAAGCTGTGTTCAGGAGACATTGAAAACTGAGGTCAGCACACTGTCCTTGTGGTGTTATCTAGGGTTGTTCCATCCATGAAGGCATCCCACGCTTCAAGCCCTCCTCCTCCACACTCACCACAGAGACATACGTGCCCAGCTCACACATCCCCATCTTCCCATTGCTGTTTTCATTAGCCTGGAAGCTTCATAGCCTTGCCTTTGGGCCTGTGCACCGCAGGGATGGAGCTGTCTACCCGAGGAGGTCAACGAGGAGGTCAACGAACCTAGCATACACCAGACCCTGGGAAAAAGCACGGGAATCTTGGGATAGGAACCTTTGCCTCTAATCTTTCAGTGAGTGAGGCCTTAGGTAAGCCATGAGTTTCTCTGAGCCTCAGTTTCCCCTGTACCAATGGGGTGGCAATCATTGAGCCTGTGTGGGAAGACTGGGAATTTAGCTCATGTCAGAAGATGGTGTATGTTCACAATTTTACAAGGAAAAGATCTGGGGGAGAGTTAAGATACTTTCTCTACTGTCCATGGAGAGTGATTATACAAAGTGGTGAAATGTGATTGCATTCACCCAGGCAATCTAAACCTAAGGAAACACAACCATATTTTACTAGCTCTGAAAAAAAAAATAAACGAAATGATACGGCTAAGTGGGATTGGGGAAGGGTTTCTGAATACTGCCATGGGATGAGTAAGTGGATAACTTGTGATGAAGAATTGTAGATTAGTGGTAGGTAGCAAATGCATGCCCAAGTTTGGTGTGGGTTTATATCAAGAAGACAAGCCCCAAATTAAATGTGAACACAAATGCCTCTACCTGAAGACAGAGGCATCTACCAGAAGAAGTGTGTCCAGAGCAAGCAGCAAAATGTCACGAATCAGAATGAGCACAGGCAGCTGGCAGACAAATCATTTAACAATGTAGGAACAGGGCACAAGGTGACAGTATAACTCTGATGGAGCTCTGTGGTGGTTTCACTGAGATCCGCCCCTTTGGGTCCTTATGCCTGAATTCTTGGTCCACAGTGGAACTGTTTGGACCTAAAGGATTAGGTGATGTGGCTTTGTTGGAATAAGTGTGGCCTTGTTGGAGGATGTTTATAGATATATGCTTATTCTCTCTGTTCCTGTAGAGAACCTGACTAATCCAGGAGTGGTACCCCCAGGGTGAGACCCCATTCAGGTAAGCTGCCAACCTATGAAAAAGGAATTAAAGGAAAAACATCAACAATGGAAGGCTTAAGTGAATGTAATTCAAGAAGGGGCCAGGTTGCCGGGCAGTGATGGATCATGCCTTTAATCCCAGCACTTGGGAGGCAGAGGCAGGTGGATCTCTGAGTTCAAGGCCAGCCTGGTCTACATAGTAAGTTCCAGGATAGCCAGGGCTACACAGAGAAACCCTGTTTTGAAAAAAAAAAAAAAGGAGAAGGAGGAGAAGAAGAAGAGGAGGAGGAAGAGGAAGAAGAGGAGGAGGAAAAGGTGGCGGCCAGGTCTAGCCTCAACAACTTCAGCCATGTGGTTCTAGGTTTAGAGTGAAAAAGGATATAGGAGTAGAGGGGGTTATGAAATTGCTCTGTGAGTAAAGAAAACAGATGAAGTCAGGCGTGTGGCAGAGGCATCCCTGCATGGAGGCCCTGAGAGGCCATTGTGTGAAGCTGTGAAGGTGAGACCCGGATTGGGTTGAAGATCCCAAGTTGTTGGAGATGCCAGAGCTGTGGGGTACCTGCCAAGGAGAGCTTCAGGCAGAGTGTGCAACCAGCCCAAGAGAGAAGTACATGGTGATGAACAAATTTGGAAGGAGTGGGAGATCTGAGCATGCTGAAGACATGGAGATGCAGAATTTAGAGTTTTCCTTTCTAATTTTTGGTTTTGCTTTTTCCAGTATTTCCTCATGTGCCCCCTTTCTCCGTCTGAAATGGTAATATATGTTGTGACATTGTATGTTGGAAGTATGTAACCTGATTTTTTATTTTCCTTTTACAAGGGGAACATTTAAGAGATTGCTGTAAGTCTCAGAAGACACTCTGGACTTTTAAACAGCTTTAGAGACCCTGGGGGCTTTTAAAGTTAGAGTTAATGCATTTTGCATGATGGTATGGCTATAAGCTAATGGGGGTTAGGGAGTGGAATGCAGTGTTTGAATGAGAAATGGCTCACAGGTTTGAGTGTTTGCTTGGTTCACAGATAGTGGAACTGTTTGAGAAGGGTTAGGAGATGTGCTATTGGAGGTGGGTTCTGAGGTTCTCAGTACCCTGAATAGGTACTGAGGTCAGTGAGCTAGAGACAATGTGCCCCGTGCTGGGCTCTGTAGCTTCTGTTCTCAGACTGCTTCTTCCGCAGGAGCCTACGGTGCTGGAAGTAAGTCAGCCCCTGAGCTGCCCAGCCACTGAGGATCCATATGTACCAGAGTCTGTTGCTTAGATGGCCTTCAGCCTCTGGAGCTGCAGGGCTGAGCCCCATTCTTCTGTCCTTCTATAGGAGCCTCCTTGCCTTTGGTCAGCTCCTGTCACAGCAGAGGCCACCTACCAGAGCTCCCAGCAACAGGCAGACCTGGCTTTACAATGTTTACAGAGGGGTCGAGGCTCTCAACTGTATTACTTGTTGATAGGTTCAGCTAGTGTGCTTTGAAGCCATTAAGGTGACTTGGACTCACAGATACACATACACCAGCTTTATTGAGGTACAATTCATATAACATACATTCCTTATAGGGCACAGTTGAGCTGCTTTTATTACACGGCTGGCCATCTGTATCCTGTTTTCTGGATCTGTAGACTCAAGCAACCAGAGACCAAATGTAGCTGAAAAAATTTGCATGTATTCTGAACAGAAAGAGACTTTCCTTGTCATCATGCCCTAAATGCTACAGTGTATCAGGTACTCACACAGCATTACAGTGGATGAGGTACAGTAAGTCATCTAGAGGCTGCCTAATATATTTGGGAGGACACACAGGCTATATGCAAACTCTATGACATTTCAGATACGGGATTTCAATATCCCTCCATTCTGGTGTCCATGGAGAGTCTGGCACCAATTTCCCAAGGCTGCCTCAAGATGACTGTGTTGCAAGGCTAAGTGAATGTCACTACTGTCTAGTCCTGGAATATTTTCACATCTAAAAGAAACAGTAGGTCCACTGATTGTCCCTCCTCTTCCTATCCACCCCCACCATTTCCATACAACTGCCAACCTTTTCTACGGCTTTGTCTCTGCAGTATCTGTCCCTCTGAGTTGGCCTGTTCCAAAGACTTCATATATATGGAATCACACAACATATGGTCTTTTGAATCGGGTTTCTTTCATTAAATTTAATTTTTGTCACGTGTCATGGAATATGGCTTTGATCCCAGCACTTGAAAAGGAGAAGCAAGTGGATCTTGAGTTGGAGACCATCTTGATCTACATAGCAAGTTTCAGGCCAGCCAGCCAGCCAGAGCTGGATAATAGACGCAGTTTAAAAAAAAATCTAATATTTGTTTTAAATGTTCTTGCTATGTAGCCAAGTCTCCAAACCTGAAGTCCTCTTGTTGCAGCCTCTCGAGTCCTGGGATTACAGGTGTGTACCACTGGTCTGGAACAGGGAGGGATTACCATGTGTCTGCGATTGAAGGTGTTACTATTTGGGATCTGTGGCTACAAACCTCCAAGGCTTCTCAAGTTCCTTCATAAAATAGCATAGTATTTGCATCTAATTCAAGCACAACTTCCTGCCAAGGGTCATGCAGGAGGAATGACAAATGGCTTTAGAACTCATAGAATGTATCTCACTGGTTACCACAGCCACATGGATGAGCCTCAGGGAAGCACGGCCCTGAGGACCACATGTCTTGAGGACTTCACGCTGTTGTGGAGTTCTGCTCTGCTTGCTGCTCTCACATCCCTCTTAATCTAAGGATTATATGTAAACTCTAAGGAGGCTTCCAGTCCCTCACAGGACAGTATCTCTGGCACTCACAATAATAATGTTTAATCTCTTTCAGACATTACTGCGGGAGCAGATTAATGATTCAAATACTACCCTAGAGAAGAATATAGAGACATAGACTGTCAGCAATGATTACCACCCTTAGAAAACATTTGGAAAAATACAGTTGTTAGTGAAGCTAGATTAAGATGTTTTTACTACTGGCTTTGATGTAGAAAAATCTTAGGAAACAGTTTGAAGTTCAGAAAGGCACACTTTTCTTAGTTAAGCTAGGGACCTTTTATGGTCAGGGAATGAAAACAATTGCAGTACTGGCTGACGTGACTCTCACTGAGGCTGGACTGCTGATGATTGATTTCTTATTCCCAGTTTTTGCCCTCAGCTTCCTGATATATTAAGAATTTATGATGAGTAAATACATATTCTGAGGATTCAAGGTAGATGACTGATTTTTATATAAAAGTTTAGATTCATGATTCTTAAAAGATTCTTACAAGATTGCTTTTAAAGAGAAATAATAAAATAATTACTCTTTTCTTTGTAATAATTTGCTGCCTGCCAGTAAGAGAATCTGGCTGAGAAAACCGCCATTGCTTATACTTTGTTAATCTATAACAAGTTGCCTAGTTATGAATGTACATGGGTTTTGGGGAATAATTTGTTTTCTTTACCCATACTATGTAATGTTATTTCTTGTACAGGTATTGGAGAACACATTGCTTTTTCATAACCATTCACTGGAAGAAAACTAAAACATAATCACGTTGTAATTTTATACTGCTTGAAAGATTTTGCTGGGATAAATAAGCTATGGAAGAAAGAATAAAGTGTGGGGCTTGGAACATTGTTCCTTCCATCCATCCACTATGTATATTCATGTATATATGTAAAGCTTGTCTGGATGTGTGTTGGATCTTGCTCTATTGTGTGGATGTGTGTGGATGTGTGTGGATGTGTGTGGATGTGTGAAACGTTTGGAGATTGCTTGCTAGAGCTTTCCTCTAACTGTCTTAGTTAAGGTTTTACTGTTGTGAACAGACACCATGACCAAGGCAACTCCTATAAGTAAAACATTTAATTGGCTCTGGCTTACAGGTTCAGAGTTTCTGTTCATTATCATCAAAGCAGGAGCATGGCAACATCCAGGAAAGGCATGTTGCAGGGAGAGCTGAGAATTCTGCATCTTCATCTGAAGGCTGCCAGGAGAAGACTGTCTTCCAGGGAGCTAGGACAAGGGTCTTATAGCCCATGCCCATAGACTTCCTTCAACAAGATCACACCTACTTCAACAAGTTCACACCTCCAAATAGTGCCAGTCCATGGACCAAGTATATTCAACCATCATATTCCATTCCCTGGCCCTCATAGGCTTCTTCAAGCATATGAATCTATGAGGGCCATACCTAAACATAGAATAATGAAAAATACATTTAGTCCAACTTCCAAAGTCTTCAAGGTCTATAGCAGTCTCAACAATTTTAAAAATTCAAAGTTCAATGTCTCTTCTGAGATTCATCCAGTCACTTAACTGTAATCCCCAAAGCAAGTCAGGAAAGCAGCTGGACAAACTGCAGGCTCTGCATCTCCATTGTCTGATGTCAGTGGTCTTCAGATCTCCGACTCTTTTTTCATCTTTGTTGACTGCAACATATTTCTTTCACTGGGTCTGGTCCCACTCCCTGTTATCAGCTTTCCTCAGCAAGTATCCCACAGCTCTGGCATCTCGAACATCTTGGGGCCTCTGAGGCAGCTTCAATGTTACAGTTCCTTGTTCCAATGTCTGGGATTCACACTTGATCTTCTGGGCTCCTCCAAAGTGCTTGGGTCACTTCTCCAGCTCTGCCCTCTGTAGCACTCTAAGCTCAGGTTAATCCACTCCACTGTTGCTGCTGTTCTTGGTACTCATCACATGGTACTAGCATCTCCAATATGCTGGGGTCTTCTGCTACAATTAGACTTCACCAATAGCCTTTCAGGCTCTCTTCATGGTGCCAAGCCTCAATTCCTTTGCATGACCCCTTCAATCCTGGGCCACCAACTGCAACTGAGGTCGCACCTTCACCAATGGCCTTCCATGGCCTCTCATGGTGCCAAGCCTCAGCTGCTCTTCATGACCCCTTCATGTCTTCAAAATCAGTACCACTTGAGTGATTCTTACACATTACCAAGTCCAGATACAGCATGAGGTACAACCTTGGCTATCTCTGGAACACAGCTTTTTTGTGATCTCAGAAAACACTTCGCAGAAGACTTCACTTCAGTGATACTAGTCTCTTTTAATCACTACGAATTTCTTAGCTCCAGCTAAACAGCATCAATTGTCCCAGTAGTTTCTTCTATTGTTGACTCTAAAGCCAGAGCCACATGGCTGAAGCTGCCCAGATCTGCTGCTTGCTAGAGCTGGGGCATGGTCCTCCTTATTACATTACCAGGTTTCTGTTTTCCAACTCCTTCACTGCCTGAGCTTGGCTGTCCTGAAACTTGCTCTGTAGATTGACTTTGAACTCAGAGATCTGCATGGAGCTGTCTACTGAATGCTGGGATTAAAGGCAAGTACCACCAAGCCTGGACTTAAGCTTTTCTTCACCTAGAACTTTCTCTGTCCCAGGCTGGCCTTGAACTCAGAGATCTGCTTGGCTTTATCTCCTGGGATTAAAAGTGTGTACCATCATGCCTGGATCTAAACTTTTTATGGCCTATGTTCCTCAAGATCTGGATCAAAACCTATATCTTTTATTTCTGAATTATAGTTCATTCCAGATTAAAAGTCCAAGTGAAAACAATAACAAAGTAATAATAATGCTTAATAATATTATTATTCCTTTTTTAATGGCAAACACATAAACAATAAATTTAGCTGGGTGGGATCTTGCCACAGGGTCACCCCTCCCTTAATCTGTTATCTCCTTGAACACAGGATTCAGCTCCATTTCACTTCCTGTGCCCCTACATACATTTGAACCATACATTTTATATATTTCTTTTCTAAGCTTGCTATACTTATTCAAAATTCTCTTCATGAGACTTATCCAGAGAACAAAGTCTCTGCTGGGCTTTTTTTGAAATTTCCTTTGTCAATGAAATTAATATAAATCTCTTTAGCTTAGATTCAGGTAGATTCCAGACGAGAGCAAAAAGCAGCCACATTCCTCACCAAAATATCACAAGAACAGTCTCTATGCCACATACTAAAATTCTTCTCCACCGAAACCTCTTGATCCAGGTCTGCACAGTTCAAATCACCGTAAGCAACAAAGCCTTCCGTATTCCTATGAGGATAGCCCATTAGTCACCAGTTAAAGCATTCCACTGCTTTCCAAATCCAAAGTCCCCAAATCCACATCCTTCCAAGCAAAAGCATGGTCAAGTCTATCACAGCAACACCCCACACCTGGCCAACTTCTATGTGTGAATGTGTATATGTCTGTCTGTAGGTCAGTATGCATGCATGCATGTTGTATGTATGTATATATGTATGCATGTATTTGTGTGCATGAAGTTATTGGACTCTGCCTTTTGTTTCATGCACTCAGTGTGTGTGTGTGTGTGTGTGTGTGTGTGTGTGTGTGTGTATTTTCTTTCCTTCTCTTTCTTGCCAGCCCCAAAGAGTTAAAATAATTCATAGTTTTTCTACTAGCCACAGAGAGTGCCAGCCCCAGGAAATTAAGCTTTGTTACTGCAGAGAAAAGTCTGCTGAGTAACTACTCTAATTGCTGACTGCCTCTAGCAGTAGTCCTTATAGGTATCTGGATTTACCCCTGTCAGCGGCTGTTAACCATTGACCCCCAGTGGATGCCTGCCTCAGTTTATCCACCACATGGATGCCAAAGCTTGCCATTGGCATCTTCCTGTATAGTTTAACTTGCTTCAAGCATACTCATAATGTGACTTGAGATGGCCCAGAGTTAACAGCACTGGCTGATCTTCCAGAGGACTAGGTTCAATTCCCAGCACAAAACATGGGGGCTCACAACTGTCTGTAATTCAAGCTTCAGGGAAACTGATAGCATCTTCTGGCCTTTGTGAACACCAGGCAAGTATCTGGTATACTGGTATACACATAGGTATATGTGTACCCATATACATAAAGTAATTTTTTTAATTTGTAAAAATTATTATTTTTCTTAGTTACTGTTCTATTGCTGTGAAGAGACACCGTGACCAAGACAAGTCTTATAAAGGAAGCATTTAATTGGGGCTGGGTTACAGTTTTAGAGGGTCAGTCCATGATCATCATGGCAGGAAACAGACAGGTAGATGAGAGTATTACCTACTGATCCACAAACAGGGGACACACACACACACACACACACACACACACAGAGGCAGAGACAGACAGACAGACAGAGAGACAGACATACAGAGAGAGGGAGAGGGAGGGAGAAGGATAAAGACAGAGAGGAGGGAAGGGAGGGTGAGAGACAGGGGGAGGGAGAAGGACAGAGACAGACAGAGACAGAGACACAGAGAGAGACTGAGACTGGCATAAGTGTTTGAAACCTTCTCCAGCAAGGCCACCCCTCTTAATTCCTCTATTTCTCTTCAAACACTTCTGCTAACTGTGGACCAAGCATTTAAGCATATGAGTCTATGAGGGGCATTTACACTCAAACCAGCACATTTATCCTACCTAATGCAGTGTAAGGAACATGGCTATAGCTGTTTAGACGCATTGTGTAGGGAATAAAGACAAGTCTGTACAGGCTCAGGAAAGTGCAAATTTTTCCTTAATATATTTCATCCTTGGTATAAAGCCAAGCATAAAACAGAAATGTGTGTGCGTGTGTGTGCTTGCGTGTGTGTGTGTGTGTGTGTGCACGCGCACACACACACACACACACACACACACACACACACAGAGTTTGAAGAGTGAGGATGTGGCTCAGTAGGCAGAGTGCTGGCCTGGTACATACAAAGCCCTGGGTTTGACCCCTAGCATCGTACAAACAAAGATGGCAGTACACATCTGTAATTCTAGCACTTGGGAGGAGGAGGCAGGAGGATCGAGGTTATCTTTGGTTACTCCGTGAGTCTGAACCAGCCTAAGATACTTGAGCCCCTTTCTCAGACAATAATAACAATAACAGCAGCAGACCTTGTGTTTAGAAACTGTCCACAACCATTGGAGAGGCCCACACAGAAAATCAAGACAGCAGATTTTCTGAAGTGTTCCCCTCTGGTCAGTGGTAGGTGTCTTGGGCTTGATCAGCCAGCTGTAACTGGGGTCCCCATGAAGAAGCCCTGCCCATCTTGCTCGTAACACACAGCTTGGTCTCATTTTGCCATAAGTATATAATAATGCAGAAACCCCTCAGCCTCCCCTGGTATGGTGCAGTGAGGGGTGGCATAGCTAAAGGGCTAAGGCCCCTCTCCTCTACACTCACAGTAGCTCGTTAGAGTGGGCTTTCTGGTGGGCTAGTAAGGTCAACAGCAAATGGGTACATTCATATTGTGGCTCCTTTTACTGGGAGTAAGTGTCTTAATCAGCTGGTGTGTACCTGTGTCTCTCCTGCCAAATGTGATCTGGCAAAGATGGGGCTTGGGAACTTGGGGTCCAGTACTGGTTACCAGGTACAGGAGCTGGAATGCAGCCCAAAGCACTGACTGTGGCTGCTAGAGGACACATGACATCAAAGGGGTGTCCAACACAGGAACAGAGCTATTTGGAGCCAGTGCCAGTGGGTTCAAGCCCTAGGTGTGCCCAAAGAAGGTCTCAACTATCTAAATCAGCCACTTGGCCTTCAGGTGCTGGGCGAGGGCCAGGAGTGGTCTAGGAAGAATCAGACACTAGGGTAGGACCAGGGGAATGAGCCAGCCGCCTAGAGCCTATGACAGGACATTCTGTATCACTTCTGTTCTTCCTTCTCTCAGCAGACCCACACAAAGTGTCAGTGAATGTGGCCGGAGTGCAGCAATGACCAGCAAAGGAAAGGGATGAGGATCTTGGGTGCTGTGGAGGATGGCAGGGGCTCCTGAGCCTCTGAAGGAATAAAGAGGAGGACACAGGCAGTGTAGTGGGGGTGGGGTGGGGTGCCTCATTGCCACCTGCAACAGCCTGGGGCTGGCCAATGCGGACAATGTGGCTAGCCCCTGAGGGAGGATGAGTGGATAGTTATGGGGATCTTTCCAAGGCTAGCCTACTTCCTATGAGATAAGTTTCTGAGCTGCTGTAGGGTACTCCTGACTTCTGCTTCTGAACTTCAATGCTCCAGACATGCTCTGCTTTTTCTCTTAGACTCCAGCAGAAAAAAAAACCCAGATCCTGCCTTAGGAAGTCGTCTTCAGCCAAGACAAGTGAGACTTGTAGGTTTTAGGTTATTTCAAGTGTGTGTGTGTGTGTAGAGATGGCAGAAAAACATTCCCCACCACAAAGCTACCTATAGCTCTAAATATCCCTAGTCTAAGATAGACTGGGGAGTTTAAGGCTCCAATACGTTTCTGCAGAGGTGTGGGGAAGGCAGGGCCAAGCCTGTGGAGGATACTGGGAGTCATGTTGCCACCCATAACCAGACTAGGTCTCTGCAGGAGTCTGGGAACGTCAGAGGCGGAACACGGGGTGCACACGTGATACTGAATGTGGAGAAGTAAGGGAGGAAGGAGCTGCTAGCGTTCCAAGAGTTCACAGTGGAGTCTAGGATCTCTTGTTTCCCCCAGGGCAGAAGGCGGGTCTAAAGCAGCAGTAAAGCGCAGCTTTAAGGACACTTCAGGCAGGGATAGAGTGAGGATGGGGAGAGAGAGAGGGCCACCTTTCGGGACAGAATTCTCACAGGCCTAGCCTCAGTTGCATGGCCCCGCTGCTCTGGAACCTAAAATCCGGGTGTGCCAGGGTGTCATGGCATTGACTGGTGGACTCTGGACCCACCTGGTCAGCTTGGGGACAGGAAAATCCCGGAGCTAAAAAGCCCGGTTCCCAAGGGTCAGGGTCGGAGAACGCAGAGCTGGGAGTGGGCTCTGGAGGAGCTGGGTCTGTGGGCTGGAGAGGCGTGGTCAGCCACGGGAAGTACGCCAAACCAGAGCGCCAGGGAAGGCTTGGGAGGAGATGGAGCTACTTTCTGTGCTGGACAAGGCTTCTTAAAAAGGGAGCGGAGCCACTGGGTGGTAGGTGGGGCTTCCGGGAATGGGGCGTGATAGGGGCGTGGCCCCAGGGCGAGGCTAACCTAGTGTACTTAAGCCTCCTGAGCGCGTGAATCGGCTCCGCCATGGCTCTCAAGCGAGTCTTCCTGCTGCGGTCGGTGGCACCACGCGTCGCTGCCCTCTCAACCAAACCGCAAGCCCAGGAACAGCCTCCCGCGAGCCCTGAGGCTATTCGGGGATGTGGGGCCGCCAAGGCTGTGCGGCCGCCTGTGCCAACCGTAGACTTCACCAACACGCAGGAGGCGTACCGCAGCCGGCGGAGCTGGGAGCTGGCGCGCAACCTGCTAGTGCTGCGGCTGTGTGCGTCTCCGGTGCTGCTAGCGCACCACGAGCAGGTGCGCGGGTGGGTGGGTGACCCGGTGGGCAGGAGCGGCGTGGGGACATTGGCGCGGCCAGCGGGTGACGGAGGTCGGAAGTGTCGGGCAGGGCCACTCAAGCCTGGTCTGAAGCTGGGCAGGCAAGGAAGGGGGCGTTTCCTGAGTACTTTTTCGGACCTCGTGAAGTTTCTTACTTAAAATCACTACAAATTAGAAACAAATTACAGTGTCTAAGACATGTACTATTTGTAGGAATACCCCCGTCACCTGTGATATTGTTGTCCATGCAACTCCAAGTTTGTGAAGATTGAAGTTCGTATCCAGTCTAGAACCTCAGAATTCCACAAGTGTGGCCAGCCATTCCCAAACACAGCTGCTGGGAACAGTTTTGGGAAGTGAGGAGACAAACTCCCAACTTCGTTTTCTCCTATGTTTACATTTATTATAAATACAGCCGAAGAGCCTGGATTCAGAAACTTCTGATCCAAGTGCTCTTTCTGATTACAGGCATGAGAGCAAGTCATCTCCACCTGTGGTCCAGACAGCACCATAGCTTATGTCTGCCTGCTGCCAGCACAAACATCCAGCGAGGTTCTCAGAGACTAGCAAGCATACAACTTTACACTGTAACATGGCAACTTGGGGGCCTTTGGGCAAAACAGAGCACCACTTCAGCCAGTCTTGAGGGGTTAATGACAAGTTATCTCAAGGTGACCTTCCATGTTTGTGAGGATACAGACCTGGAAGATATCTCAGTGAGGATGGTGACTTCTCAGGTGAGGCTGCCGGAGCTGGAACCATACTTAGAACTTAGCTGAGGCCACACCCAGAACCATGTTGAGATGGACTTGAGGCTCTGGCCTGCATCCCCTGAAGAACTTCATTGTAAGCTTTGAAGCCTGGGAGTGATGGGTGGTAGGAGAAAGACTGTGACCTGAGTGTGGGAGGCCAGGTATGTTTGTGTTGAGTAGGTGGGGTCGTAAAGCACTGAAATAAAGCCCAGCAGGAAGAAGGGTGCACAGGTAAAGGAGCCCTAGCGGGTAAGCAGGTGTCAAGGATTTTGTGGAGTTAGAAGCATTGAGTGGACGGCTGGAAGGGAGCGGGTAAGACTGCTGGTGCTTCAGCTTGGAGGGGTGACGCGGACCACCTCCCTGAGTATCTTAGATGGCTGCTCCCGCCTTTGGGACAGAATGGGCGACACAGAAGCCGCTGGTAGCTAGCAGGTTGGGAGAGAAGGGAAAGAGACAGTCTGTAGGACCAGTTTGTGCTTCACCCTGCATTTGCCACCAGCTGTACAGCTGAGAAGCAGGGTCCCTGGGACCTGGGGTTTGGGTCTAAGGAGGATGCTCCCTGAACCTCTGTACCAGTCAGGGTAGTGTAGTGACCAAGGAAAGAACGTGTCACCTCCTCTGGCTCTCTGGAGCCTGCTCTGGGTAGTGCTGGATCTCTGGAAGAAGCAACAAACCCCAGCCCCACCAAGGCTTCATCTGTGAGATCTGCGCTGAGATCATTGCTAGTGGCCTCAGGCCCTGGTGCTGAAGGAAATGGCATTCAGAAGCCAGGCCCCGAGCCAAAGAGCTATTGTGCAGGTCCTGGAGCAGTGGCTCTCAGCCTTCGTAATGCCGCGTGTGACCCTCTGATACAGTTCCTCAGGTTGTGGTGATCCCCAATCATAAAATTATTTTCATTGCTACTTCATAACTGTAATTTTGCTACTGTTATGAATCATAATGTGCAGGATATTTGATATGGGAAAGGGTTGGTTGTTTGATCCCCAAAGGGTTCGAGGATCACAGGTTGAGAACTGCTGTCCTAGGCTGGTGGGCTAGCCTGGGAACAGGCGCATTCTCTGCCGAGCCACGCACGGGCCTTAGGCAGCTCTGCGGCTCTAGCTGGGATAGTCACCAGGCTTGGTTTGAGGGTCTGTAGACTAAAGGAACTGAGATTGGAATTACCGGTCAGGACTGGAGCTCTGCTGGGGACCATGAAGCATCCATTTGACAAGGATTGAGAAAAGTTGGGCTCTCCTGTTTTTGATTGTGAGCCAGAGCCAAAGAAGAGATTGGTTGCAAATGGGGCCAGAGGAGAGAATTCATCTTACTGTCATCATTTCTTCTGGACATTGTTTGAGTCTTTTCTTTTTTGGATGTGTGCACACGCATGTGCATGTATGGGAACCCAAGGACACGTTTGTGTGTGCTGCCTCAGGTCCACCTCATTACTTGCTTTAGTATTTATTTCTTCTCTCTCTCTCTCTCTCTCTCTCTCTCTCTCTCTTTCATGTGTGTGTGTGTGTGTGTGTGTGTGTGTGTGTGTGTGTGTTAGAGAGACAGAGACAGGAGAAAGAGCATGCCAGCTTCTCAATATGTAGTCCTGGCTGTCTTAGAACTCACTAGATAAACCAGACAGAGACCTACCTCTCGCTGCCTCCTGAATATTGGGATTAAAGGGGTGTGCTATCATGTCTGTCTGCCCCCTTTAAGACAGATTTGTTTTATTTATTTAAACTGGCTGACCAGCGAGCTCAGGAAATTCAGCTGTCTCTGCCTCCCTAGGACTGGGATTACAAGCATATACCACCTTGTCTGGGTTCCTAGAATCAAACTCAAGGCAAACACATTCTAACTGAGCCATCTCCCTAGCTATCTTTTCTTGTGAGATAAGTTGTTGTTATATAGCTTGGGCCGACCTTGAACTCCTGATCCTCCGTAATTCAGCCTCTCAGATGCTGAGTTTCTGGTGTGTCAGCACACTTGTTCAAAGCACCTGCTCACCTGGATAGGAGGCAGTGCTGCCCCGAGCTCAGGTAATGACATCGAGATGGATTTTTAGTGGTTGCTTGGCTCTGGAGTTCACTTTAAAGCTACCAGCCCTGCCAGTGCTCTCGAGTGTGCCCCCGCCCGTGGAAAGAGTATCAGGATGTTTTGTTTTTTTTTTCCTTAAATCAGAGATTATAACTTTCTTGCTAAAAGAACAAAATGCATAAATCCCAGATCTGCATGGAGACTGCCTGTAAGTGCTGTCAAGGGGCATCTCCTTGGAGCCTGTCATCCTGTGGCAGGGCCATGCTGTCTAAGGGTGTCTGACTTGTGACTGTTTCCTCGTCGAGAGAGCTCATTGTTCATGGGGCTTGAGGAACTCCAGGCTTTTCCTTTCTGAAACTGAGTTGGGTGGACAGGGGTCGGTCGGTCGGCAAGGGTTTCTACAGTATGTATGCGGGGTTGCTTTTGAATACCGGCGTCCGTTCCCTGCCATTCCCTACTGCTGGCCGTAGCTCTTCCCCTTGCTTCCCACTTCACCTTCTTGCTCTGCTGAGCACCATCTTTCCTGAGTCTAGGTTAGTAAGTGTCCCCCATCCCAGGCCACCAGCCCACCTGCCAGTCTGCCTTCATTACGTGAGGAGTGATGTGTTGTTTCTTCTCCTTGGGAGTCTCTCTTGATGTCTGCTTCCTTCCCTTTCCCCCTGGGGTTTACATAATGTGAGGTGGAGTGACTTGTGACAAGGAAAAGGTGGCCAGCTGCATGCAGCTCCTTGGCGCACGTCTGGCACTGTAGCTGGTCAGTCCTGGACAAGGCTGTGAAGTGGACTCCCATTTCCTGGTGCCCGGTAGACAGACGTCTCTCCTGCCATCTGAACTTAGTGTGTGGCCGCTGCTCAGTGGCTGCGTATGGTTGGCCTTATCACAAGCCCTGTTCTGGTATTTGACTGAGAGAAGAAATCATTGAGAAAGATATCATTCTAGAGAATTAACTCTGTGTTTCCTTAAACCCTACCCCCAAGAGACTACTAAATGTCACAGAAAAGCTGTCCCTGGGGAGACTGGCTGGATCTCCCTTTACCCACCAAGGGGTGATCCATGAGCCTGCCCCCTGGGGGAAGAGTCTTAAGGGGAACAATGTGCTTAGAGCCTGGTCCTCCCATGCTGCCCTGGATGGAGGACTGGTTCGCAGTGGCTGTGACAGTGGAAGCAGCCTGTTGTAACATGCCACGCACGGGTGCTGCACGGGACAAGGGACAGGTGGCTGGCCACACAGCTGCTTCTCTTTGCTTTTCAGTTGTTCCAAGTTGCCAGGAAGCTTCTGGGGCAGAGGATGTTCGAGAAACTAATGAAGATGACCTTTTATGGCCACTTTGTGGCTGGCGAGGACCAGGAGTCTATCAGGCCTCTGATCCGGCACAACAAAGCCTTTGGTGTTGGCTTTATCCTGGACTATGGAGTGGAGGAAGATCTGAGCCCCGAGGAGGCGGAGAAAAAAGAGATGGAGTAAGACCCGCTTTTCTGGTGTTGCAAGGCACAAGTGTGACCCTGAAATGCACCGGGGTTTCAGCCTCAGCTAGGTGGTGGCCAAGACTGGGAGAGCCTTTGATCTGATTGCCAGCAGCCCTCATGATTTGTGCCTGGAATTCTTGCTTCCTGCAGACAGGAGCGCTGTGCTTTTGTGGGTGGGCCTGCACCAGCAGAGGGTTGAGGGCTAGATCTGCAAAGTACAACCCTGGCCATATCCACCTCCCCATGTAGTCCTGTACAGTTTGAGGCTGTAGCTTTGAATTCTGAGTGGTTGAAAGGTATCAAAACAAGAACTATATTTTTTATAAAAACTATATAAAATTCAAATTGCCTTTTCAATTTGTAAGGGCAGAGTGGTGTAATTGTACATCTTTCAAGGCTGAGAACACGTGCTACCTTCCACCCACGGAAGCATTTGGTGACCCCTGACTTCCCGCTACAATCTGCCTTTCTAAGGAATCCTGACTGGACCTGCAGGTTCCAACTAGTCCTCAAACAGTTTCCTAACCTGCTGATGACTGTGCCTGCAGGGCATAGAACCTTGCTGACTGGGCTCAGCCTAGCACCACAGTAAGGAAGATTGTAGAGGGCAGCCCTGTCCTGTGACAGGCAGCCTGGAGTTCCCTCCACCGGCACCGACTTGCTGCAAGGCCCTTCCCCAGGCAGCAGGCTTTCACATAGCTCATGGACCTGCCTTCTTGGCAACAGGACAGAATGGCCTCATTCTGCCCTCTGGGGTGGTAGCTGACATACTGGAGGCTGAGCAAAACCAGCCCTTTCTTTGCAAAGTGCTGCTGCCTGTGATCCTCCCTAACAGGCCCTGGCTTAGGTCTGGCTCCCCAGTCTCTGGCTGCAGCTGTTCAACCCCTGTGAAGCTTAAAGCAGGTGGTGTCAGACCTTTGGTTTGCCCCTGCTCCTCCCCAGGTAACTAACAGGAGGGGTTGGAGAGGGCTTGGCAGTCATGTGGGGCCACTGGCCCTGAGAACAGAATGTCCGGGCCTGGCCTCAGCCTGGGGAGCCCAGCCCCCTGCTTTGTGATTGGCCATTCTGAAGGCGGGGTGACCCAGCCCCAGTATCCCCTTGTGATCCTCACCGACGCCTTGGGGAGTTGGCTGTAAGCCTTTACCAAGGCTGCTGTTGAATAACCAAATGGATCCTACAGCCTCGGCCTAGATAGAGTGAGCACTGAGCGCACTGAGCGCTCTCACCAGGGACTGCCTGGCTGTGAGAATGGATGGTAGGCCTGCCTGCCTGCCTGCCTGCCTGCCTGCCTACAGGATTTGCTCTAGTCTGTGCCTTTCTGTTGGCTATTCAGCTTGTCATGGCTGTTTGCCCCACAGGAGCTTTGCTTGGGCTCTAAGGCATCAGAAATAGACCCTTCCAGACCTAGCAGTACCCACCCTCCAATGTCAACAAGCAAGTGGTGAGGATGCAGCCGCAGCTCTCTGCCCGTGTCTGTGTCTTAAGAGGCTGCCTGCCTTACACTGTAGCCTTACAAGAGAAGAGGGCGAAATGTCACTGTAGGATGAGGTTCTGAGTCTGTAAAGGGATGCCTGACAATCCCCACATGTTCCCCCCCTGTCCCCAAAGAGAGAAGATCTTACAGCACCCACTGGTTGTGCCTGACCAGGAGTGACCAGCCCCACAGACCCTTGTGGGCAGCCACTTGAGGGCTCCTTGCAGGGAGGTACCCAGACACTGAGGCCTGTCCCTAGCTAATGGAAGAAGGCACAGCATGCATGGACCAGATCTGGCAGTCATACCTGCTGGTTAAGCACATGTTATCCACACTGTGGGCTGTGGAGTTATACAGCCAACCCTGCCATCAGGGGGCACTGAGGACCGGACAGGATTTCTGCTTAGGGAATCACCGTGCCTGCCTAGCATTGCACTGGTAGCCCTCAGGGAACTTTTGTGTGGTTGTATCTGGGACTGCTCTTATGGAACCCATATCCTCCAGGGACCTTGACTCTCTGTCTCTGAGGGACGGTGACACATGGGGACTGCCTACTTCCTTATTACAGACTCAGGACATTGTCACCAAATGACATTGGATCCTCCTTTCTTGCTATGTGTTATCAGTATGAGGTCAATGGAGCAATAGCTGTCTGCTCAGCTTCTGTCCCCTGGGCTGTGGCCTTGTGAGCTGAGGTGCTTGTGGGAGGCCCCAGACACTCAGGGATATGGCCGAGTCTCACCATAATTTCTGGCCCAAAGTCTCCAGATAAGGCCCTGGTACAGGAGAGGAGGGCCCAGGACTAGACTTCTTGACAGTGTTGCTTGGTAGGGGTAATGAGGCTCTTCGGTGAATAAGGTTCTGATGGTGAGACCCGGAAGGTGCAATTACCGCCCCCTCTCCACTTCTTGCTCAGAAGAATGCTGGGGAAGAAACACTTCTTCCTTCCTGTGGGCCTCACATCCTGCCCTGCCCTCTTGAGGAATTGGATGCTCCAAGAGTGGTGGGAACCTGTGAGGGTTTTTTTTTTTTTCCTTCTTTGTTGGTTTTTGTTTTTCAAGACAAGGTCTTTCTGTGTAGCCTTGGCTATCCTGGATCTCATAGAGATCTGCCTACCTCTGCCTCCCAAGCACTGAGATTAAAGGCATAGTGCCAGCACTCCCTGGCTTGAGGTTCTCAGTTAGATAATATGAAGGTCTCGTTTTCATCTTCTAAGGAAATTCCTGGTTGCTATTTTGAAAACAAGCCTGAGAATCTTAGCAGGGGCTGGGTGGAAGAAGCCAGGGTATATGGGACTCTGTGCTGGGGACCATAGTGTTGGGGTGGAGGCACTGCTGCTGGGCTGGAGGAGTCCTTTGTACAGGGTGGCTTCTGCCCCTGTTCCTCTCCTTGCCTGACCTTCCCAGTAAGAAATGCTGTACACACAGGATGCCTGAGGTTCATGGGGTGGGGTGTGACCCCTCCCTGGGTCAGGTGGTCACGCCATGCCTGATGGTCTGTTTCCTTGAGCCAGCTTTCTGTTCAAGCTCATGGTCAGGTCCAATGCCCAGCAGCCTCCTGGTGGCCTCAGGTAGCATAACTGACCTTTGCCTCCTCTGTCCTGCAGGTCATGCACCTCTGAAGCAGAGAGAGATGGCAGTGGTGAGTTTGGGAACCAGTGCTCTCCTCACCAGTGCACATAGTGTGGTGGCCATGGAGACATCTGGGCTTAGGGCCTATGCCAGCCTTTGGGCAAGGGACAAGGCCGGAGGCTGCTTCCTGTGGCTCTGTGTACTTCCACGTACCTGGTGAGGTACAGGCTCCTTGTATTTTTAAGAGCTCGTCTAGGCATCCTTGGCCTTCACTGGACCACAGTACAGGCCTTTGTGATGGGGGCTCTATTTGCCTGGTCTGTGATGAGGTTTAGCCAGGGGGATCCAAGAGAAAGGAACAGCAGTGCCTATCAGGAGAACAGCCGCAGCAAGGCCTATCTGGAGTGCCTATCAGGAGAGCAGCCGCAGCAAGGCCTAGCTGGAGCCCATCTTGAGGGCTGTAGGCTCTGGGCTGTTGGCATATATATGCTGGGACGGGCAGGGTGTTGAAGCTCTGAACCAGGTTGTCATTTCTAATAGGGCCATGCATCTACCCTTCCCAGGAGCAAATAAGAGGGAGAAGCAGTATCAGGTGCACCCCGCCTTTGGAGACCGCAGAGATGGTGTCATCAGTGCCCGCACCTACTTCTACGCCAGTGAAGCCAAGTGTGACAACTACATGGAGAACTTACTGCAGTGCATCAAGGCTTCAGGTGGGTCCCTGCTAGGTGGGGCCCCTGCTAGGCAGAGCCTTGGGCTTGTGTAGGCAACACATTGGCATCTTGGTGCGGGGCATCTGCTTGTTCCTGACTGCTCTCCCTGGGGTTGTGTGCCCCAGCCCCTACTCCACTTGGCATTTCTGTGTTCTGTGGCCCATACATGGATGGCTATAGTGCTGAAGGCATTAGGAGGCCACCAGCAGTGGGCAGATCTCTGGCTTCTTTGCCTGGTGTCTTCTTGCATCAGCCCTCCCCATGTGGAAGGGCATTTAGGGGACTGGGCTGTTTTTGAAGACCAGGGAGCTGCCGGTGGCGGCACCTGGTCTTCCTTGACTCAGGCATCCCTCTCCTCAGACACTTGTGGCTCTTTGTTTGGATTCTGATAGGTGGAGCCAGTGACGGTGGTTTCTCAGCCATTAAGCTCACTGCACTGGGGAGACCACAGTTTCTGGTAAGTGGTGGCGCATTTGATCCGCAGAAGCTCTGCAGATCCTAGGGCTTCCATGTGCACTGAGAGACTGCAGATGTGCTCAGCTGTGAGCTGGGGCTACAGAGGCTATCCCAGGGCTGGATGGAGGAGCTGGGCGCACACTGCAGTGAGGCTCACACCTGCACTGGCAGCTGCAGTTCTCAGACGTGCTGACCAGGTGGAGACGGTTCTTCCATCAAATGGCTGCAGAGCAGGGACAGGCTGGGCGTGCTGCTGTAGACACAAAGCTGGAGGTGGCGGTGCTCCAGGTGAGCGGCCCTTCGCCTTCCCCTGGCTGATGTGGGAAACAGGAAAGATGGAATAGAAATGTGGCCCCGGGATGAGTCCTGCTGTCATAGATGATGTGATTCTGTCAGACAGGCTTGTGGTGGGGTGAGTGCCAGTGGACAGTGAGAGATGGCAGTACTGACTCTTTCTCACGTCTCAAGGACAGTATCACAAAGATGGGCATCGCGTCCAGGGCTGAGATCGAAGGGTGGTTCACACCAGAGACGCTGGGAGTGTCTGGGTAAGAGTTGACATCTACCCTGGTGTAGTCACAGTCTCACCTGAGCCCCAGTGACTTCTATTCCTGGTCATTTCCCAGGAAGGATGGGTCAAGGGAGCGACAGTGTCGAGGGAACTACTTTCTCGAATTACTCAACAGAAGCTGATAGCAAGCCGGGGTTCCCCGGGATATAGGCAGCCTGGACACAGGACTTCTTAGAAAATGACCTGGATCCCAGAGCATCTTCCTAAGAGCCACACTGGCAGATGAAGATAGCACCCTATGTCCCATCCTTAGGGCCAGAGGCTGAGACTAATGTCACCAGTAGCCCCCAGTCAAGTCGGGATGTGGGCTTGAGGTAGAGCTGCTGGCTAGCCCTGCACAGTAGTTTCTCCAGCCTCCTGGGGAGATGATTGCATTCTGCCAGTCCTGCATCTTTGGCTCTTCCTTAAGGCTGACCTGGCCGTGGAATGAATTTTCTGCATACTTCGTGTTTTTCTTGCTACTGATCCATTGCAAAAGTGCTCATGACTTGGTTAACTGAGAGCAGCATTTAGTCTTAAAATCAAACACTAGGATAGTTCATGAAGGCTGAGTTCGGGAACAATCTTTTGGGGTGTGGCTAGTGTGTTGAGGACCCCCAAACACCCTTGTACCTGTGGGTAAAGGTGGGTGCTTGGACCCAGAGTTTCTGGCAGCCTGCTCTGCTAATGTGCCTCATCCTTCAGCATCGTGGACTTGCTGGACTGGAACAACCTCATTGACAGCAGGACCCAGCTCTCCAGGCACCTAGTGGTCCCCAATGTGCAGGTACCTCCCCACCCCAACTCCATTGTCTGCCCACCCAGGGAACTCATTGTGACTGAGGCACCATTCAGAAAGAAAGACAAATTCAGTGTCCACATTGCTCAGTAGGGCAGGGACCCATGTGGACCTTTACGCATGAGAATGGGTGCCTCGAGGGAGGGTCTTCCCAGCCCACCTAGTCTTGTGTATCAAGTCACAACAAGTCTTTAGGGATGAACAGGGTCCAATGGATAGGGCTTATCTGGGGTCTCCTAGTCACTTGTACTCAGAGGGTAGCAGGGCCAGGTGGTCACATGTGTTAAATGTGATGCTGGCTGTCATATGGGCTTTCTCCCCAACATGATGGCTGGATTCCCAAAGCAAGTGTCCCCTGGGATGAAGGCCAGCTAGAGCTGCATCAGCTTTTGCAGCCTGCTCTCAGGAGTCATGCCAGGTTCAGTCTGGCAAAGTGAGTTGCTGATGTGGCTTGTACTCAGGGGAAAAAGGTCATGTGGAACCTCACCCACTCTAGCTTATGAAGGAGACAGAAATTGTAGCTAGGGAAAGTGTCCTACAGATGTTTCTTCTGTGATGTTCCCAGCCCCTGAGACTGAGGGCCCACCCCAACTTTGAGCCACTGTCCTGGAACCCCAGGATGCAGTGTGTTCACTCAATCACGAGGTCATCGGCAGACTTTGGCACCAGTGTTTGTGGTCAGTGAGGTGAGGATACTGGGACCAGTGCAGTGATAGATGGCTCCTTAGCATCGCAGGGGCATCCTGGGCCTGCCGCAGGCCCAGTGGGAGACCTCTGTGCTGCCCTGCCAATTCTCATCAACAGCACCCTGCTGATGATGTCCTTGAAGTCCACATCCTTGTCCCATGCTGCAAGTTGGGTAGTACCCATAGCCTTGGCTCCTCCTCTTGAGCCTTTACTATTCCAAGTGGTGCCTGGTTGTTTGGGACTCTAGTTTCTCTTCCTTTGCCTGTCTTTGCATGGCTCCCTACAGTGGTAAGACTTTCTCAGGGTCCTCGGGAGGCCATAGAAGTAAATTCCTGGTGGTATAGGTATGGGCCTGGTGCTGCTTATATGGGTACAGCTTTTCTCACGTGTAAGACAGTGGGCTGGCTGGTACTCAGTTTGGGGGCATTTTGTCATCGTATCTAACTTGTTTAAAGGCAAAGTACTGAGAAGTGTCCTCTCTGGTCCATGGGGGGCAAGAGGATGGAGAGGAGACAGCATTCTTGAAAGGTGATGCTGGCCTTAAGGTCGTGGCCGATAGTGGTCTGACTTCCGCTGTGCTCTCAGACTGGCCAGCTGGAGCCCCTGCTGTCACGGTTCACTGAGGAGGAAGAGCAGCAGATGAAGAGGATGCTGCAGAGAATGGATGTACTGGCCAAGGTGTGAGCAGCCCTGTGTGTGTGTGTGTGTGTGTGTGTGTGTGTGTGTGTGTGTGTGTGTGTGTGTGTGTTGGGGAATGATGGATGTGCTGGGTGAGATGTGAACAGCCCTACTTGTGTGTGTATGGGGGTGGGGGGTTAGGTGCTGAGCATTAGGGTCCCTAGCCCCTGAGCAAAGGGTGGGCGTCATCAACCGCGAGCCATAGATTCTTCCTCCCTATCAACCTCTCAGAAAGCAAAAGAGGCAGGCGTGCGCCTGATGATTGATGCTGAGCAGAGCTACTTCCAACCAGCCATCAGCCGCCTGACCCTGGAGATGCAGCGCAGGTTCAATGTGGATAAACCGTTCATTTTCAACACATTCCAGTGCTACCTCAAGGTACAGCCATTCACCTCCTGCCTCCATCTCCCTGCCTGTCCTCAGCGCTTGGCTACAGACCCTTTCACAGGCAGTGTGATCTACCACCCTGCAGGGATATGCCTTTCTATGGAGCCATACAGTATCTGTTTGGCCCTGCTTTATGCAGAGACCAGAGCAACAGAGGTAAGGGAACAAACAGGCTATTAACTCTATACTGAGTTCGGCTATCTAGGAAACAAGCCCTGCCCAGTGGCTACTCCCACTCAAGAGTATATGTGTGGTCTGGCACGATGGCTGAATAAGAACACTTGCTCCGCAGGCCCACCAACCTGAGTTTGGTTCCTAAATCCCATGGAGCTAATTCCTCCTCCAAGGTGCCCTCTAACTTCCATCTGTGCACGATGGTGCCCTGAATGCCCGGCCCCTAAGTAATAACACAAAATGCAAATAAAAGTGTATGGGGCCCAAAGACAAGGAGCTATTTTAGGATGTGCTGGGTCCTTCTGAAGACTTCACAGCTGACTCTGCCCATTATTTTTTAGCCCAGGACCCTTTTAAGAATCCGAACAAAAACAGTAGACTCCCCTGGAAGATTTAATGAGGCTGAAGAGATAGCCCTGTTTGAGCCCAGAAAATCCCCAACCCTAGTCCCTCAGCCTGAGGTTGCTAAGTTGTTGGGGGGGGGTCTCATGGGGACATATATCTTGTTAGGTACCAAGAGGACATGATGTATATGGGGCAGTCCCAGACAGGTGGCAACTTGCTCCTAACTGACCAAGGTGACTCCAAAATACACAGTAACTCCAGGCATCTGGGCTGATCACCCACAGGGTCATCTCAGGCTACACAGAGGCTACACAGGTTGTTGGTATCAGAGGTTGGAGGCCTAGTCGCTTCATCCACATTTTTCTCCCAGATCCTGTGAGTGGCATGTCTCTCAGGCAGTCCCTATGCTGCCACCAGTTGGACTCCCTGTGACTTTGGGGGCTTGGCCTTGCAGGATGCCTATGACAATGTGACCTTGGACATGGAACTGGCCCGCCGTGAGGGCTGGTGTTTTGGGGCCAAGCTGGTACGTGGTGCGTACATGGCCCAAGAGCGTGACAGGGCTGTGGAGATCGGCTATGAGGACCCCATCAACCCTACTTATGAAGCCACCAATGCTATGTACCACAGGTGAGAGGCCTCCTTGGAGCAATCACGAGAACCTTGGCACTGAGGGTGAGTGGCTCCATTAGGCAGAAGCCAGTTTCCTGAGGGCAAAGGTGCTATTTCTTCTGCTGTTATTTCCCCAAAACATCAAATTTCTCCTCTTTTGAATACAGAGTACAGACCTCTGTGCTCCCTGTTGGCTTCTATGGACACATAGAACAGCAGATACAGCTCATGTGGTCCAGTGTTTGCTTAACATGCCTGAAGCCCTGGGTTTGAGCTCCAGCACTACCTAAACCAGGCATGATGGCACACATCTTTAATCCCAGTACTTGGGAGGAGGCAGGAAGATCAGTAGTTCAAAGTCATCCTTGGCTTCCAAGTGGGTTTGAAATCAGCCTGGGATACATGAGATGGAAGAGAGAGAGAGAGCATGCACCCCATCTCAGGTGCCTGTTGCTGTATGTGGTTGGCCCTCAGCAGTGGCACGCCTGTTCTTCCTGCTGTTTATCTCTGGGATCTTTAGTGCAGTTGTTCTGTACTGTGGAAAACTATCTCCGCTGCTGTGCTTTCAGTTTCAGATGAGTTTATTAAGCAAGCAAAAGTAAAATAAACAGCAAATTACAGGTACAGAGAAGCAGAAGAGAGATGGTAAAAAAAAATTACCAAATCACGGCCTTGCAGTGTGGAGCAGAGACAGCTGGAGTAGGCCATTCGAGAGAGCAAACGGAAGGAAATGGCAAAGCGGGTGGGCACACCACAGCAGAAATGACTCTCATGCTGCAGCCCCTGATGGAGGATTCTGGACACAGCCATGCTCTCTGCGGGACAGCTCCTGCCCTTCCCACTGTAAACATCTTATGATAAGCCATGGCAACTTCTGTTGGAAGTCTTTAACTTCCAGCAGTTCTTGAGGACATCCTGTTTTTAACACCATTAGCCACTGTTCTCCCCTGACAGAATTAAGGAGCCAACCTGAAAGATAGTGGGTTTAGAGGACTTCCAGACAGAAATGCACTTTGATCTGGAGTGTGTCGGGGCAACCCCACTTCTAGAGCCAGCATCTCAGTGAGGTCAAACAGGACATGACACCTTCCCTCCACAGCCTTCATTACCGTCCATGGGGTCCAGCTTCGCGTGCCCTCTACACACGTGTTCTGCTTGCTTATTGCACACCCAAGGCCCTGTCTCCTTGGGCTCCCACTCTGTCCTGCTGTGCCATTTCAATAGTCCACTGCATATCCAGGCTGTGGCACTCACCCACTTTTACCCCGTGCACTCTCCTCCACCACTCGTCTCTTTGTTTAGCTACTCCATCTCCTGTGTCGGCAGTCAGCAGCAGCGATACCTGAGGGTGTATGCTCAGACTCGATGGTCTTCTCTAGTTGTTGTACCATGGACTCACTGAATACCCCATCCTACTGTGCTGCGTGTACAGCTACAGGTTGTGTCTGAGGGCACAGCTGGAGCGTGTCCCTAGAAGCTGACCTGCTGGCTCACAGCACCTGTGTGGTCCAGCCTGGCAGTATCCTTGGTGACAATAACACTGAAACTCTGTGGAGTTCAAAAATGCCAACCCTACCTGAGGCCTCCACTTCCTTTTATTTCTTGAACAGGTAGGAGTGTGCTACAGGGCTCCTTCCCAGAAGCCAAGCCACAGGTCCAGGCAGGCCCTGCACGCCCTGGTGGGATGGTGTGGGGCCTTCCTTTTCACAGAGCACTGCCACTAAGGGGATGTAAGCAATCCATGTCCATGGATGGACTGGCATCATCCAAACTAGCTTGGTCAGCCAATGGGTTTATCTGGGGGTCACTGTCTTGAGAAGGGGTGCCTCAAAAGCAGTATCATCAGTGAGAAGCCTGTCCCGGCAGAGAGGACAACTGAGCAGAAGCTGCGTTCATGGGGCTCCCGGAAACAGTCTGTGGATGGCTCCACATAACCCTGTCCCCAGCAGTTGCTTCCTGCTTTTCTAACCTTGGAAGGGGCCTTGTGACTCTAACTGTCTGGGTTTCTTGTAATGGTTCAGTGAGTTTCTACGGTAAACATCCTTCTCTTGACTCTTGGGAGCCTCCCTCCTTCCAGGCAGGAATGGTTCCCATACAACAGCTGGGGAGACCAGGTGCTATCCTCCTTTTTGAGGTTCTGTTATCACCACCACCACCTCCTCCTTCCTCCACTTTGCTCCTCAGCCTGAGTTCTGCAATGCCTCTTTTCTCTGCAGAGCCAACAGGGGTTCACGTAGTGGTTGGCCTGGAGCCAAGCTTAGGTAGGACTGTCCCTGTCCCAGGTGCCTTAACTATGTTCTGGAGGAGCTGAAGCACAGCACCAAGGCGGAGGTGATGGTGGCTTCCCACAATGAGGACACCGTGCACTTCACATTATGCAGGTAGGTTCTGCCAGCCTGATGTGGACAGCTGCCCCGCATTCCAGTCTAAGCAGTGCTAATGAGGTGTGGTGGGGCAGGCTGGGGCAGTGACTGAGAGTGCTTGCCACGCAAGCAGGGGGACCCTAGCGTGACTCAGAGCCCAGGTGAAGAGCTGGCTGTGGCAGGAGGACTTGTAACCCAGCACTGGGGAGGCAGAGGCGGGATTTCATCAGTGAGCTCTGGGATGGCCAACTGTCTCAAAAATCAGTGGACGGCTCCTGAGGAACAGTGCCCAAGATGGTCCTCTGGTCACACGCATGTGCATACACGAACACTGTAAGCACAGACATGAGAAATGCCATATAATCCAGTCATAGCTGGAAATTTTCTAGTAGCAAGTTTTTTTTTTTTTCAAATTTTTATTAGATATTTTCTTCATTTACATTTCAAATGCTATCCTGAAAGTCCCCTATACCCTCCCCCTGCCCTGTTCCCCTACCCACCCACTCCCACTTCTTGACCCTGGCATTCCCCTGTACTGGGGCATATAAAGTTTGCAAGACCAAGGGGCCTCTCTTCCCAATGATGGCTGACTAGGCCATCTTCTGCTATATATGCAGCTAGAGACAGGAGCTTGGGGGTACTGGTTAGTTCATATTGTTGTTCCACCTATAGGGTTGCAGACCCCTTCAGCTCCTTGGGTACTTTCTCTAGCTCCTCCATTGGGGGCCCTGTGTTCCATAGTAGCAAGGTTTAAAATGAAGCACTCAGAGTGCTACGTATGTAAGTACATATGTACGTGTGCATATGTCCACAGGAGGGAGATGGAGAAGGGCTATCAGAGGCAGTAGAATGGGAAAGGACAAGTGTTCTGCCCTGGCCTTTCTTGTGGACAGGAAAGTTGTACTGTGAAGACCTAGATATTTAGAGCAGAGTCCACATTGCTGCCCCAGCCCACAGGGCTGTCCAGTGGCTAGAATGTAGTTGAAGGTGGAAGGCCTGAGAGATACATCGGGGCCGTGTTCTGGGGTGGATCCTTACCAGCCTGGCCCCTTTTCACAGGATGAAGGAGTTAGGCCTGCATCCTGCTGATGGTCAGGTGTGCTTCGGACAGCTGCTGGGGATGTGTGACCAGATCAGCTTCCCACTAGGTGAACTGGATTGTCCTGGGAGGGTCCGCGGTGGCAGGGCACACAATGTTGTGTGTGGGTACTCATTGCTACTCCTTTTTATGTGCAGGCCAGGCAGGCTTTCCCGTGTACAAGTATGTGCCCTACGGTCCTGTGATGGAGGTACTCCCTTATCTGTCCCGCCGTGCCCTGGAGAACAGCAGCATCATGAAGGGTGCTCAGCGAGAAAGGCAGCTGCTATGGCAGGAGCTCCGCAGGCGGCTGCGCACTGGCAGCCTCTTCCACCGTCCGGCCTAGTCACTGCAGGAGCCAGGCCCACACGTACTCCACTCAACCCCTTACCTCTGGGACTTCAGGCAGGGCACAGCTTGGGGTTGGGCTGGGGTTCCTTAGCCCAACCTGCCCAGACACAGTTCACCTTTTTAGGCCCAAGGCTTTGAGTTGCTGAGGTGGGGATTGCCCTGTGGGACTTCCTGTACCCCCAGGAGCAGACACTCAGGAATGTGGTCAGCTAGAGCCCCTGGGAGCTGCCCCACTAATCTTCTGAGTAAGCACTGACCACCTCTGCAGGTTACAGAGCCCTAGTCCAGGACTAACCTTCTGCCGGGTCTAACCCATCTTCCCTGCACTGGGCAGAGGACGGACTAGGGAGCCTGTTTAGTCAATAAATCATCCTGTAACAGAGTCATCACCTTTCTCTTGGTACCTATACATGAAATCAACTCTGGGCACCAGAGTCCATTTCCATCCAGACATTGGGGACAACACCTCTGCCAGGCTGCAGTGACATCCAGCCACTTTTATTCCACATCCCAGATGCATGCGTGGTCCCTGGGATCCAGCCCCCCTCCAGGTCCCCTCTTTCCTTCACTCCAGAAGCTAAAAAAGTCTTAGCTGGGTGTGTGGCATGCGTCCTGCTAAGCTCTTCAGTTTCATACAGCAGTTTGGAGGCTGTATTAGGGACCTGACAATGCGAGGCCTCAGGGCTTGTCTGTCACTCTGTTGGCGCCAACATGACCAGAGTCACTAGGAAAGGAGCCTAGTAGCACAGACACAAACCATGTCCTGGGTTCTTTATTTTCTAGGCCATATTCTGGCTTCTCCCATCCAGGGCTGGGACTGTCAAGGGCAGGGGTACACAGGAACAAGGCAACACCCAAGCCTGGAGGGAATGTGGGATATGCCCAGAGGGGAAGGGGCTAGAACCTATATTCCCACTCAACATCCAGTCATGGAGCCTCCTCATGACACCATTCCTATTGCTTGTGCCCTTCCCCTCCAAGTCTGAACAGTGGATGGCAGCAGGCATAGCCAGGGTCTAATCAGCCCCTCAGATCAGACCTGTTGGCAGCTGGACAGTTGCCCCTACACAGTCAAGGCTGTAGTGCCCGCCAGCCATCCTAGGCAATGGAGGACGGCAAGGACCCCCTGCTTGGTCACAGAGCTGCCTTTCCCACTTGGCAGCCCCTCTGCTGCAGCTTCCTGATGAGTTCCAATAGGTTCATCTGCAGCGTCAGCTCCTGGGATGCAAAGGAGGCCCCGATGAGGACCAGGGGCCCTCTGCCTTGACTAAGACAGATATAAGGGCCTAGAAGATGTCAGGTAACCAGGCTAAGGGGGTGATTTTCCTGTGGAGACTGGATATGGTGGAACCAGAACCACAGCCATGGCCATGGCCAGGAGAAGGGAGAATCTGGGCCTTTGTGCCTAGTAGGGTCAGCAGTCTCTGACTGACTTAGAAATGGGAGGCTAGCATGCCAGAGATAGGAAGAAGGCTCTGCAGGGTTAGACAGGTGAACACTACCCAGGGCTAGCATGTTCACCTTCCTGTGGCCATGGGGGCTCTGCTCTTCACAGGGGCTATCACTGACCCTAGGCTCACTAGGAACCAATGTGCTAAGACTCTAGGTGGACTTGGTGTACTGACATACACCAGTAATCCCTGCACTTAGAAGCTGAGGCAGAGGACCTCAAGTTAAAGGCCATAGCAGACTTTGTCTCAAAAATAAAGAAAAAAGAAAAGAAAGCAAAACATCACCCCCAACCAAAAGACAACCCAAAACACAAGTTCCAGATAGAGCTGAACCTTCAGGGGCTGGGGACACAGGTTGTAACAGGGCTGGCTGAGGTGCTGACCTGAGGATTGGTGGTCACGTAGAAACCAGCTACCCCTGCCTTCTCCAGTGTGCTCTGCTGGTCGGCAACCTTCCGGTCCAGTTCCAGGACAATCTTCCGGTCCATTGCCTGCTGCTCCTCTCGGATCCGATGTTCCATGGCCTACCATGGCTTGAGTAAGGGTGGCTCCTGCTAGGGCTTCTGCCCAGGGATGCCGTAAACACAGGCTCCCACCTGCTACCTCCTCCTGGCTGCCCTGCCCACCGCAGCGGTTCTGGTTACACGGTATCCTTGCTTGTGCCTCAGCAGAGGGGTTCCATAGCCTCCCCAACAGTCCCAGCTGAAAATGCCTTTGAGATCTGTCATTCATCCCTTGGAGCCACCGCCCTCACCCCCAACACCATGGCTTGTTGATTTCCTGGAGGTCTGCATCTGCCCCTGAGCTCCCTGTAAGATAGGCCTCTTCCTGACTGGTCTTGTCATCCCAACATTGCACTTCATCACCTGAGATGAGAAGGGCAGTGTCCCAACTCAGTGACTGCTCTATGAGCTCTAGTCCACAGAGATGCTTGTTTGCTAGGACAGGGGTGTGACAGATGGGCTGTGACTCTCCTCAGTCACCATGGGAAAAAGTCATGAGCTGGAGCTCACCAACCCTTCAGCACCCATTAGCTCCACTTTGAACCACCCTCAGCCCCGCCGCCCCCCACTGAGCCAGGTAGTACCATAAGGAGTCAGGCCCCAGCTATCTAGTCCCAACTCCTACCTCCAGCTCACGCTGCTGAGCTGCCTGGAGCACTGGCAAGTTGTGGGGCCGGCAGGACTGCTGGGCTTCCAGGTGCTTTTGCCTCAGAGTCTGTCTGAGCACTGTGAGGAAGGGAGAGAGATCCATCAGCAAAAGCAGGCGCTGGGGAGACAGGGGCAGCCGGGTCTAGTTCAAGGGTCTGTAAGGAAGCACTTCCCGGGAAGCTGTAGGGAATTTTAGTTCCTGAAGGACTGCTCTCAACCAGCACCCTCCTTTACCTCCGTGGGGCTGACAGGGCTGTGTAGGTTAGGCAGGTACAGCAAAGATCAGAGCTCAGTACAACCAGAGCAGGAACAGGAGGCACACAGGAGTCTGAGGCAGGTGGTCTTTGGGCTCAGGTGGCCCAGCTCTAGCTGTGCTATCTTGGACATCCTCCATAGGATATCACACAGGGACTGTGGGTGACTACTTAAGCATCCAAGAGCTAAAAGCCCACACAAGGCGGAAGGGGGCTCTGTCTGCCAGCGGTACAGTGTGTTGAATCAAGCTTGGTGCTACCCTATGGGTAAGCAGAGCAGCCCCTGCTTGGCAGCCAGGAGGTAAAGGGGTACACAAACACATACTGTGAGCCTACAGGGTTCTGTGCTGGGAAGTCCTTACCCTCTGCCAGCAAGCAAAGTACCCGGTCCCTGGTAAACTGCTACACACATAGGCATGCACAAACCATCAGCCCTAATGGGCAGAGAGAGATGGGAGCACAGGATGTTAAGTACTCACTATCACCAAAATGGAGTGCATCAGAGCATAAAACAGGAGTATGGCTGGCCGGCTCTGAGAAAGCCAACACTCTTACTCCTAGAGGAGCTTCATGGGACTGCTCTATTTAGAAGGGTCCCTGGGGTTCCCTTAAGTCCGACAGCCTCGACAGTGCTTACAGCCTCCCCTAGGTCTTGACATTTTATGTACCCCAGTGTCTTAGTCAGGGTTTCTATTCCTGCACAAGCATCATGACCAAGAAGCAGTTGGAGAAATGCCTCCATGAGATCCATTTTCTCAATTAGTGATCAAGGGAGAAGTTCCCCTTGCGGGTGGGACCATCTCTGGGCTGGTAGTCTTGGGTTCTATAAGAGAGCAGGCTGAGCAAGCCAGTAAAGAACATCCCTCCATGGCTTCTGCATCAGCTCCTGCTTCCTGACCTGCTTGAGTTCCAGTCCTGACATCCTTTGGTGATGAACATCAGTGTGGAAGTGTAAGCTGAATAAACCCTTTCCTCCCCAACTTGCTCCTTGGTCATGATGTTTGTGCAGAAATAGAAACCCTGACTAAGACACTCAGTGATATCATTTATCATTGCTGTTTGAAACTGACTCAGTCCATCATAAGTCATCAACACAAGGGCAAGGAAGAGATGGCCTGATGGTCTGGTTGCAGCGACTATGAAGTAGTCAGAAGGCTTGGGGAAGCAGGTACATGTGTAAGACATCATCTTCTTCAGTCCACTTATCCAATACTGAGAAACATCCCAGGTCAGTTCCCAGAGTCCACACTGGCTTCCTGTTCACTAGGGGCCTGGTCATGGTAATGTTCAAGGACAGCAAGGTGGCCCATGCTAGCCGCCACCCTCTGGATCTAGCTGAAGGAAGCAGAGGCACTCACTGCCATGTATACCAGCCTAGTCCAAGCCTTCTGAGACAACTAGCAAAGGCTTGAAGCAGGTACCAAGAACATCCCACCCAATAGGGCTCTATAGGGTAATGGAAATCAGGGGAAGAAGTAGTCAGTGAATGTTTTTCCTTCCTGGTGATGGAAGCAAGTGCTGGAAGAATGGTGGAAGCGACCGAAGGAACAAAGCCTCCTGCTGCTTACTGGAAAGGATGAGCAAGGCAGGGCCTGGCTCCACCACTGGAGAAGCTGAGACAGGAGGACAGCCAGCTCTAGACAACACACAGGAACAGTCTTGGAAAACCAAAATGGAAAAGAATGAACTGAGTCATGTACTTTAGACTCGTGAACTAGATACACCACGTACCTCCATCAAAACATTAAAAAGAATAAAGAAAAGCACAGCCACTCAAACATTTGGTGAAGAACTAAAGCTCTCGGAGAACAAGAGACTTCTCAACACATTCTGAGGCTAGCATTACCTTCATCCCCACACAAATATTACAAGATGCATTCCTAGGATACAGTTCCTTTCTGGAATTTAGAAATCAATGTCTCACGAGAGTAACAGAAAAACCATCTGATCATCTCCACAGGAACTGGAAAAGATTTCAACAAAATCCAACACCTATCTCTACTGGGAAAATCCTGTCTGGCAGCACATAGGCATTGCCAGAAAGGCAGAGTATGTTTGCATGTAAATGTAGCCCAATACAGAAAACCTGTTTAGCAGGTGAGAGGCCCTGGGTTCAGTCCTCAGTATCAAAACCCAAAGCAATAACAAAGCCCAAAGATCTATAACGTGGTATTAGTGGTGAGCATGGGGACATCGGCACACTATTCTTTCCTAAAATGTTTGAACCGAGTCAAGCTTGAACAAATAAAATGGGAGGGAGATCTGATGGTACAACGGGAGATGCCTAGTATAATTTATAGAAGGAGGTGATCAAGCCTGATACTCAAATGGGAAGATGCTGAAATAATGGATTACCTACCCAGTAACACAGAGCTATCAACAGACTTAGAAACAGCGAGGTCCATCTAGGAGGAGTACCTAGGAGGCTGTGGATACACTAGGGAACGCGAATAACAAGTTTCTGGACAGCAGACTCAAAGGATCAGCATGGCTCTGCACCCCCTGACCCGAGGCTCCTGCAGCTAGGGACGCCCTAGGGAAGGTCCCGTTGCCCCCTCCACCTCGGTGTTCGTTCTGCAGCCGCAGTCTCTGGTTGTAGAGGCTCTTCTCAGTGAGGTGCTGAATCTCCAGAAGACCCTGCACGATTTCAAACACCGTTCCGTCGAGCAGCGCCAGGGCCAAGTCGCTGAGCGTGGTGTAGGACAGACGTTGCTGAAAGGAGCTGCGGGTAGATCGCCGGGTGAGCGCGGCCGCGGCCTCGGCCCCGGCCCCGGTCCTCCCGCCGCCCGCCGCCCGCCGCCCGCCGCCCGCCGCCCGCCGCCCGTCGCCCGTCGCCCGTCGCCGCGCACCTGGGCAGCTCCTTAACCAAGCTCTGTAGCGCTGACAGCAGCTGGTAGTGCCGCTCCTGCTGCCGGGCCCGGTCCGCCGCCTCATCCCCGGCGGCCGCATAGCGGTCCATCGCGCGGTCCCCCGCCGCCCCTCTAGTCGGTCTCCTAGGGTGCCCCGGCGCGCCCCGCCCCCTCACGTCATTCTCCAGCGCGAACGACGCATGCGCCCCGCCCCTCCGGTCAGTCTCAGCTCGGTGCGTCAGGCCCAATAAGACACGCTCCTCCTTTCCAGGGTTACTTCTTGTAAGCGCTTTGTCTTAGGGAGAAGAAGTAGGGGCTCGCTGAGCTCCCATGTGGGGCTGACCTTGGAGGTGCGAGCCCAGGGCTCTGCATTCTGGTGTTTTAAAGAAGCCAGTCTGGCCTGTGCTTAGTGTGTGCAGACTGAGGGCACTGGAAACCGGACACTCCCAGCGGGTTGTGATCCACCGTGGGGGACCTCAGGAAAACAGTACCGGGGAGAGATCCAGCTTCTCTTTAGGGTTCTTAGTCTCATTAATAAAAGAATTTAGGAGAATTTTATTAGAGTCAAAAAATACCCCACCCCACCAGGAAACCTAAGCAACTGCCTGGAAGTGTAGAGTAGATGAGCGGAGAGTCTTGTGAAGTTGAATTCATGCTGGCTCAACAGTCCTTTACCTACTGAGCCAGCCCCAGCCCCTGGCAGTGTCCACATTGATAGTTTAGTTTGCAGCATGAATAAGAGAAATGACACCTTCCTACAGCGTTTTTTTTTTAAATTACATTCCCTGCTGTGCCATCTTTTTCCCTTTTATTACTATTTTAAAATATAACTCTGTTGAAGCATCCTGGTTACTTTCTTTTTGTCTTCCCTTTTGCCACGATAAGCTCTGAAGTAGTGAATTCAGATCTGGGTAACTTATAAATTACAGTGAAGAAACCTTGTGAAATTTGAATGCAAATGACCCCATAGCCTCAGATATTTGGAAACATGGTCCTCAGTTGATGGAATTATTAAGGATGGAATAGGAGGTGTGGCTTTGTTGGAGAAAGCACGTCACTGAGGGCTGGTTTTGAGATTTTAAAACACACACCATCCATACATTCTCTCTGTGTGTGTCTGTTTGTTTGTCTGTCTGTCTGTCGCTTTCTGTCTCTCTGTGTTTCTGTCTGTCTTTTTTGTTTGTTTGTTTGTGTTTGTTTGTTTGTTTGTTTCTCAAGACAGGGTTTCTCTGTATAGCTCTGGCTGTCCTGGAACTCACTTTGTAGACCAGGATGGCCTCGAACTGGAAATCCGCCTGCCTCTGCCTCCCAAGTGCTGGGATTAAAGGCGTGCACCACCATGCTCTGTCTGTCTCTTTATCTCATCTCATCACTACCACCGCTACCTCATGCTTATGAATTAAGATTTAAGCTATCAGCTACTTCCCCAGGGCCATGCCTGCCTTCCTGGCTGGTGCCATGCTCTCTGCCACGGTGGTCCTGGAGTCATCTTCTGAAGCTGTAAGACCCCAATAAACCCTTCTGTAAGTTGCCTTGTTCATGGTATCTGAGCAGCAATAGAAAAGCCACTGAAACACCTGTGCACGGAGAAATAATTTGCATGGATAAATATACTCCAAAGTAACTGTAATTTAATGTTGACAGTATACCAAATTATGGTGAATCATTTAAATCAGACATTTAAAAGTCACAATCTGCAGCTGGGGACGTAGCTTAGTTGGTAGAGCGTTGCCTGGCATTCAAGATGCAGTACCACAAAAACCAGGCATGGTGGTGCATGCCTGTGATTCCAGGACTCAGGAATTACAGGCTTGGTCGGATGCGCAGGGACATCTTTGGCTACATAGTGAGTTCCAGGCTAGCCTGAGATGCAGTAGACCCAGGCTCCAAAAGAAGGCCATTAAATGTTCACATACTCAACTCTGGAAATTGGAGTGTGAGCAATCCTTGAATGTCTTTTTAGCACACCGATTAGGACACAAACAGAACTTAAACAGGGACACATGCCTGAGACACATAGTATTAGCGTGTACCCCACAGTGTCCCGTAGGCCACATATTACAGCCTATGACAGCTGAGAAGGATGAAGGCTAGAGCAACCATGGTACCATGCCGTCTGTGATATCACATGACAGCTAATGGAAGATACATGCCTCTGACATATCATGTCATTAAATCATGTAAGATGTCATATAACAGCTGGGAAGATGGATGGAGACTGCCAGATTACGTTATGATTCCCCACAGTGACTCAGAGGAGACTAGAGCACTGTGCTGGGTCACATCAGGCCGCTGTGCATATGTGGCACATTAAGATGATCAGGAGTGGAGGCCAGAGTTAATAGCTGTTTCCCTGTTGCTTAGTATGGCAGTCCAGAGGTGGCATGCCAACAGTGAGCCACTGTCTGCCATAGGGATGATGTGACATCATCTGTGATATTGTGATACCAGGGCTGCAATCTGTCCTTATGAGAATAAGGAATGTGTTTCTTCTCAGCTGTTAGACCGAGGAGGCTGTAAGCATATCAGGTCTGGGTCTTCACCCTATATAACATAAAATGTCATGTAAGCTGGAATACAGGCCTGAGATATCTATATTTATCTCTATATCTATCTATCTATCTATCTATCTATCTATCTATCTATCTATCTAATCATCTTAGAAGAGAGAGGCATCAGTCACATGTCACTGTGTAATACATGGTACTACCCAACAACTCGGAGAAGGCTCAAATTGGCTTGCACTATGTTACATATGATATATGACAACTGAGGCACACTTTTTTGTCAGTTTGTGTCACTAAATAACACATCTAATATCTAATATTTATCTAATAATTATAAGACAACTCAGAGATGGACCAGAATTTGATTCATGCTACAATGTTACTTCCATCAACATTGATTGAGCCAGTGGTGGTGCACGCCTTTAATCCCAGCACTCCGGAAACAGAGGCAGGCAGATTTCTGAGTTCAAGGCCAGCCTGGTCTACAAAGTGAGTTCCAGGACAGCCAGGGCTACACAGAGAAACCCTGTCTCAAAAAAAAAAAAAAAAACCTAAAAAAAAATAACATCGATCATAAACCTCAGATGCATTATGTCACTGTGGAATATACTAAACCCTGCAGTGACTTAAAGAGGGAACATTCATTTTATTCATGTCTATGTGCATCATAATGTCACATATGTGTCACACAGTTTATAGGAGAGGATAAAATCATGACTCACCTTAGACTGTGACATGTCATGTGTGTTGGCAGGTGCATTAGGACAGCTGCTGATGGGACTGTGGAGACTAGAGGCACACTTGGTCACTGTGGATTATAAAATACCGTTCAGCAGCCAAAGGTGTGGTGGAAAGCAAGTTGTGCTGTATTGTTGGGCTGTGCACATAAGACTGGTCTCTGTACTGAGAACATCAGGCTTCCTGAATGACTGAGTGCAGGTTAAATCTATGAACCATTGTGTTCAGCAGCATACAGTGTGTGTAGGACATTGGTCGTATATGTGTGTGTGTGTGTGTGTGTGTGTGTGTGTGTGCATGTATGTACACACACACACATATATACAAATATGTATGTGCATATATAAATATATTTAGTCTGCATTTAAGTACATGAGTGATTGAGATTGAAGCACTGTGCTTAGAAAGATAGGGTTCCAGTACTGCATCCTCTCTCTCTCTCTCTCTCTCTCTCTCTCTCTCTCTCTCTCTCTCTCTCTCTCTCTCTTTCTCTCTGTATTATAAGACTCTCTGTGTATAGCCTTGGTTGTCCTGGAACTCACTATGTAGTCCAGGCTGGCCTGAGACTCACAGAGAACCTCGGGCCTCTACCTTCCAAATACCGTGCTTAGCAGCATTAGCCACATTGGTCAGGAAGCCTCACGTCATCCCCGTGAATCATTATGCTTAGCATTGTCCATCTGGCACTGTCTATCCATACAGGTCTCATCTTCGTGTTTATTAAGGAGCGGATTTGTGAATGACTTTATGTTACACTTTCTCTATAAAGCCAGCCTCACAGAAGGTGGTGTGGATACTGAAGTCTTCATAGACAAGACTGCCAGAGTGGAACACTGACTTGAGGTGATGCTGTGTTTACAGGTTTCCCACAGTGAACACCACTAGACTTAGCTCACTTAGGTGCTGTTGTTATCTCAGAGGAACACTGTATTTAGCTACATGTGGTGCACATAATACATACTTTGGGGATGTGCTTTTTAACTCTCTTTAACAGCTTGGTGTGTGAATAACAGAGCATATTATCTTCTCTGAGAAAGACTTTCTTGATCATTGTACACTGCATGTAACATTTTGCTCAATGACACTTGTTTTAAATGCTATCTACCAGATAGATGTACGAGTTACAGAATCCCACAGCCTCTGATGATAGTTCCCAGTAGATGATAACACAAGTGTTCAGTGCATGTCAGCATCTCCTCACCTGGACTAGACGGCCTCCGGAGTCTTCTGAGTGGGTGGCTTACGATCTGGAAGGTATAGGTTGGTGTATTTAAAGTGCCATAAGAGGGGGAAGCCCTGCTAACTGAGAATACTATTCACAACAAAAATTTTCATTATTCTGGAGATGAAATTAAAATATTCCCAGATGGCGGTGCAGCTCAGTGGTGAAGCCTACTGTCTCAGTCACAGTTGCTGTGCAGGCACAATGACCAAGGCTACTCTTAGAAAAGAAAACATTTAACCAAGGGCTTGCTTAGACTTTAGTCCATTATCCTTATGGCAGGGTGCGTGGTGGCATGCAGGAAGGCCCTGGAACAGTAGCTGAGCGCTACTGTAAGCAGAGAGAGAGAGAGAGAGAGAGAGAGAGAGAGAGAGAGAGAGAGAGAGAGAGAACCAGTGAGATGGCTGTTAGGATCCCTGTGGCCCACAGGGCCGGAGAGTTGTCAAGCTAGAGACTGTGAGAGTGAGATCACCAGGTGGGAGCCCTGTGGCCTGTCGGTTGCTGGCACTAGTGCGGAAACGTGCTGGTTCTTTTTTTTTTTTTTTTTTTTTTAATAATTCCTGCAACAGGGGCCTCTCATTCAAACCATCATACCTACTATGTATAAGTTTCTAGGCTCAGTCATTAGAACCACCAAAAAAACTAACTTAAAAAAAATGAAAGAAAAGAAATTAAGATATCTCCAGCTAAGCAAAAGCTGAAAAAGTTTATTACTATTAAACAGAATGAATAAGCAGTGCTGTAGGCAACATCAGCACAGACGAAACCAACTGTGGGTAAAGGGAAGTAAACATGAACCTCAAGGGTGCAGACGCGACACACACGCCTCAGAATAACTAACATATCTCTAGTTGGACTGTTTACCAAGAGAACAACCACGCCTGGTCCTGAAACCCAGACAGTTACCCAGGGCCAGTGAAACCATGGACCTTGGAGGAGAATCTATAGTCACTACTTTACTAAACCAGCATAATCTAACTAAATTACAAATAATTGTCCTTCTACCCAGAGATAAGAGGAGTCCTCGCCCTGCACCAAGGAGACTTCTCTTTGCCGTAGACGGAGACCATTGCAGAAAACTACAACCGATCACAGTACAGGGTTGTGGATCCCAGCCTCGAGCGTAGCAACTATTAATGACAAAATAGGTCAAGAAAATAAAAATTTTTTGAGACAGGGTTTCTCAATGTAGCCCTGGCTATCCTGGAACTCACTCTGTAGACCAGGCTGGCCTCCGGTTCAGATATCTGCCTGTCTCTGCCTCCCAAGTGCTGGGATTAAAGGTGCATGCTACTGATTCTGGCTTTTAAGAGGCCATAAATTTGAAAGAGAGCAAAGAGGGACATGCAGGAGAATTTGTGGGGAGGGAAAAGATGAAGGAAATGATCAACTCAAAAAATAAAATAATTAATTTTTTTTTTGAGTCAGGGCTCTGTTTTAGAACTCGCTGTGTAGACTAGGCTGGCTTTGAACTCACAGAAATCCACATACCTCTGCCTCCCAAGCTCTGGAATTAATGGTGTGTGCCTCTGCTGGTCAATAGGCAGAACTGTTAACGAGTTCTTCAGGTTTTGATGTTTACTGACACTGCAGTGTCAGCCTCCTGAAAATAAACACAAACGTGGCCACAGAGGGAAAGCCTTCTCAGCTCTCTTCATTTGCAAAACTCAGGCCACAGGCCTCACTCTCCTGGAGCTGATGTCTGTCAAGATACTGTTTACCTTATTACCAGTTTCAGAAAAGAGCTAAACTCACAAAACAGTTTTCAATGTAACTTATCACGACTCCTACATTTAAAGGAACTTGCTTTACAATGACTGTTCCTAGTCATCAACCACCCGTACCCCATGGTGAATAACTGGATAGAAAAATATACAAAGATGATGTAAGGTCCGAGGCTACAAAAGCTTATACCATGAGTCTCTAAGGTGTTTTAAAATGTGTGGAAGAGCCAGGTGGTGGTGGTGCACACCTTTAATCCCAGCACTTGGGAGGCAGAGGCAGGCGGATTTCTGAGTTCGGGGCCAGTCTGGTCTACAGAATGAGTTCCAGGACAGCCAGGACTACACAGAGAAACCCTGTCTTAAAAAAAATGTGTGGAAGTCAGTTATAAAGATTTGAGGACATGGACGCTTAAGTTGTGAGGGCCTAAAAAGATATTTTAAATGCACCTGTTTTGGTAAAATTGTAAAGGTATAAGACAATGACTTGAAGAATGTAAAAATGAAAAGTGTTTTCTGTTTCTTTCCTTCACCATGCTGTTGTTATATTAAGACTTCAGAAGTTCAGCGTTTTAACAATGGAGTTCTGATGCGCATCAACCTCTATCATCGAGCTCCTGTTGCGCCTCAATACTAAGGTGGTAATCTACCATGTCCAGACAGCTTTCCTGTCCAAAATGCAGGGCTCCCTCCCTTTTCTTAGTGGAACTTCCTCTTCTTCTCCACCTGTTCTCTAGAATGCCTCTTCATGCAAACGAGGTACCATAAACCATAAACCTCAGCCAATGAAACTTCTCCCTAAGAAGAACCCCTTCCCACGCTCCAAGATTCATATACATATCCCTGATTCACCCTGAATAAAATATTCACACACAAGTGGTTTCACTGACTATCGTCTAAGAGAGCTCTTTTCTAAAAGCTGTAACACTGAAATCTTCAGAGGAGACACACTCCCCCCAACCCCCTGCCCAGGTTCCTGCTGACCTGCCAGTTCTGGTTCAGGATTTGCTCCATCCTTTCCCACCTGGTATGCGTTGGAGTTCGGACACCCTAAGGAAAGATCTCAGAACGCCTCTGCACTCCATCCTTCCCTGCCTGGTTGTACACCTGCCTACTGTGCCTATTCCTGATGGTGGGATTTTCCTCACTTTCCCTGGTCTCGGGATTCTCCTTCCCCAACCACTCAGGACCATGAATCTAAAAGTATCAAATATACACCTAAGGGAAAAAAAAATTCCTTCTAAACTCCATAACTTTCTCTGTGTGTGTGTGTGTGTGTGTGTGTGTGTGTGTGTGTGTGTGTGCGTGTGTGTGAGTGTGTGTGTGTGTGTGTGTGTGTGTATGTGTGTTCCAGCATCCTGCCAGGTCCAGGTGTTTCCTCAAAATCTGCATCCTTGGCAGATTCCAAGCAGCTAGTCCTAGGTTGTCCAGCCTCAGCAACTGCTTCAACTGCTGCCAGAACGTTCCTAACACCAGATGGTCCCACAGAGCCTGGACAGTGAGTGAACTAGTTTGCTTTTCCAGGACTTGGCCAGTATCTCAGCTTTCCTGGGTCCCCAAAGATGTTAATGGCCCCAAACAGTGAGAAGTAATCTAAAGAGCCTGGCTCCCCCATCCTGCCTCACCTCTGCCTCATCCTGCCTCACCTCTGCCCCATCCTGCCTCACCTCTGCCCCATCCTGCCTCACCTCTGCCTCATCCTGCCTCACCTCTGCCCCATCCTGCCCCACCTCTGCCTCATCCTGCCCCACCTCTGCCTCTTCCAGTTTCCCCACCTTTTATAAGAAACATAAGGGAGCAATGTTAGAAATTGGGTACTCTCCCGGTCTGTCTTCAGTGACTCAGTGACAGCAGCGATGTCATCGCCAGTCACCAAATGCCCTTTAAAAGGTGACTAGCACAGACATGTCTGTTTCTCTCTGTTTTCGTTTATCTCTGTCTATTTCTGTCTCTCTGTGTCCATGTCTCTCTGTGTCTCTGACTCTCTCTGTATCTCTATGTCTCTATTTCTGTCTCTGTCTCTGTCTCTCATGCTCTGGCTCTGAGGCAGCCATCCACTCTCCCTTCTTAATAATTCTCTGTGTGAGATCTGTTGTGTAGTGTAATCTCGGTGGCATACCTTGACCCCCAAATTGCCAAGGCACTCTGCTGCAAAACTCAAAACCCTAAAAAGGAACCAGTTTATGACACAAGGACTTATGGTAACACCCAGAAACAACAGAAGGAAAGGATTTTAGTTGGCAAACAATGTTCTTTCCCTTTTTCTTATTTACGTGTGTGTGTGTGTGTGTGTGTGTGTGTGTGTGTGTGTGTGTGTGTTGTGGAATGCCTTGGTGCTGTTTGTATTTTGATGCTAATTCTGTCAGATGATTCCAAGTGAACCTGCTTCAACTGAAATTGAAGGCTAGAGCCTGTGATTGGGCAGTGGAAGGAAAATGTGGAGATGGAGGGTCTAGAGAAGTAGAGAGAGGAAGGAAAGAAAAAGATGAGACAGAGGATGGAGGGAGAAGAAGATGGAAGAAGAGGTGGAAGATTAGACCCACGTGGCCTGGAGGAAACACAAGTAGGAGGGACCTCATAGCTGGGCAGTAGAGTAGTGTAGTGGTAGATCTGCCCAGTCTAGGCGCGTAGTTTGTAAATATGTTAACTGAGTTGCACAGGTATATTGTGGTTGGAGATTTACTGATATAAATATGGCCAGTATAAATATAAGTCTCTAGTGTTTTCCTTTCATGGGGCTAGAGGGAACTCAGTGAGACCAGAGTGGTTGTTGGTGTTCTGAAGACCAGCCATGGGAGTGCTAGATGGCTGCTTGGAGCTAGCTGTGGGGGCAAGACTACTGATGCCAGCATCTAGCCGGAACAAGCATGGGTTCTTTTAAAATTACATGATATATATATGGAAAGACGTAGACAAGACACAAAGGCTTCTCCCACAGGGTTCCAGTTCCAGATGCTCAGCAGTTGAGTGGCCAAGCAATTTTGATAACCTTTAGGCAGGGATGCATTGTACCGGAATTTATGGCTGGTCTTAGTGACCAGAGACCAATTTTCCCAGGAGTGGTTTTATCAACTAAAGTATTCTTAAAGAATACTTTAATGAGATGGTATAACAATAGTTTAGTAGCCCTAGGTTCCCCAATGGCTCTAGGAGAATGAGTTGAATCACAGATTCATAATCTGGGGAATTTAATTCTAGGGATCCCAGCATCCATAGTGTTGTTTGGTCTATTTGTTGTTTGTTTGACTGGGGAAATACAAAGGATATAAAGGGGTAGGCAGTCACATCTGCAAATGGACATTAGGGCCATAAAACAAGGAGATGGAAAAAAATAAACACCTGCTTTACCAGGTAAACATTGGTAACCATGGAAACAAGTCATTCAGTCAGATTCTGTTTCTTTTCTTTCCTTTTTTTGTTTTTTTTGTTTTTGTTTGTTTTATTTTGTTTTGTTTTTTGTTTTTTCAAGACAGGGTTTTCTCTGTGTAGCTCTGGCTGACCTGGAACTTGCCTCTGTAGACCAGGCTGGCTGAGAACTCACGGAGATCTGTCTGCCTCTGCCTCCCGAATGTTGGGATTAAAGGCGTGCCCACCATGTCTGGCAGTAACTCTGGTTTTCAATAGGTAGTTATGATACTGGAGGAACTTGAAGATTAGCATGTACTTTAGAATGCTCACAGGCACACCACAGACAGCCATTTGTCCTTTCTGCCAGTGATAAGACAAATGGCTTCTGTGGTAGAGGGAAACCATCGTCACAAGTTGCTGAGGAATGCTGGCTTTTGTCTAACTGACAGAATTTGGGGGAAATGGGGTTTTCTTTGGACCTGACATTCCAGCTTCCTGTTAATGATAAGGGCAATGTAATCTTTTCTGTAGCTGCTTCTTTGTTGAAATTAGGGTGTTGTTTTGCGGGGATGAGGGTGAGGTCGGGAAGGCTGTAATTTTGGTGACATGCTGGGGACACCTGGCTCACTGACCACCTTGGGCTAGTGAAGTACAGGCTGTTTTGGGGCAATCGGAAATGTTGCCCAAAGCAGGGGCTCAAGCCCATAGGAAGTTCTGTCAGAAATATCTGGTTTACATCAGCTTTCGGTAAGTCCAGGGCTCACTGGTTTCACAGCATTGCTGTGCTGTAGGCCGCGGTTGATCAAAAAATCTGCTGAGACAAATAGGGAATAGAGGCGGAAGGCAAAATTCAGGAGTTTAAGGGAAAATCTTACACTTGAAACTTCCATGGTCTTGGTGTTTGGAACAGTGAAAGGAGTCCCAAGACCAGGGGAAGGAAAGAGTCCACCCTCAGGAACCCAGCAACCCTGCCTAGAGCCCACTGGCCTTCTGCATATTCCAAGCTTGACTGCCCCAATGTGGAGGTGGCGCCAGGGAATGGCAGTGGGGAGCCCACCAACGGCGAGAGGTAGTAGTAGGTGGGTCATTTCAGCTCCTGACTGACAGGAGTATTTATCTGGAGTCTGACCTGTGAGAGGTGGGTCCAAGTTGCTTACGTGAATTTTTTAAAAAGTTGTGAAAAGATAAAGAAATACTAACTTGAGAATATTTTCACATTGAAACCTGTTTTGTGAAGTTAAAGCTGTCTGTGCCTGTAGAGGCCTGATTTCTATGTATGAAATGGACTGACGGGCAGCTGCGGCCTTTGGTGGAGAATCTGGATGCTCCTTGTAAACTGATAAAGCTACAGCTACATGTCAGTCACTGTCAGAGGTCCGAGAAGGATAAATGTGAGCCGGAACTATAATCCAATGCCCCCCCCCTCACTGAAACTTACCCACTACCTGGGTGGTTATTCTAGGATCCTCCGTGATGCTGCTGAGAGGATCACTGGGTTCAGAGGTCAGGGCCTACCTCAGTGAGATGAAAGGGGGGGCAGTCAGTTCTCCAGTGTGCAGCCTGTCCACAGTCTGAGCAGAGTCCAGACAGTGGGTCAGGTGTGGGGCAGTTCTCTGCCTAGTCGTTAGTATTATCACAATCCAGGTGGGTTGTCTGGTCCCTGTTATGTTCTTTGGAGAGTACCTTAGGACTAACTCTAGAAGCTAGCAGTTCTGTCTGTCACGGGAAGCTTTTGCATTATTCAACAGGTCTCTGGAGGATGTTGAGGGCCATCATGTAACATTAGTGATATCTGGTTTTTAAACAAAACTTACTTGTTTTCAGTTAGTTGCTTCAGGCTTAACCTCGGTAGCATAAACAGAAAGCTAAAGAAAGCTTGTCCCTGTAAATGAACTACGTTTGTACTCAGTGTGACTATGAACAAAAAGTTCTGAGCACATCGAAGAATGTGATCATGTATAAGGTGGCTGACGGACCATTAACTCGCTTGTCTTACTGTCTTTAACAGTTTACAATGCTGTGGTGATCCTCCACACCTCCTGCCACGATGATAATGGACAAAGATCTCTGAAACTGTAAGCCAGCTCCAATCAAATGCTTTCCTTCCCTTATAGGAGTTGCTGTGGTTACTGTGTCTCTTAACAGCGATAAAACCCTAACCGAGACCGGCAATAAAACCCTAACCGAGACCAGCGATAAAACCCTAACCGAGACCGGCAAGTTGGCAGCCTCTTGTTTACAAGATTAGGATTCCACAGTCTTATCCTTGTTAAGTTTTAGCCTTAAAAATTTTTAAGCTGAAGATTTAAATCAAGATCCTCTAGCACCAAAATAGAATCTTAAACCACAAATACAGTTCACAGAGAGACCGAGAACCTTACATTCCTGATTCTTGCCGGGCACGTGGACCGTGCCACCAGAAGAATTGGCATGGAACGGTGAGGTAGACTATGTCCAAGCCCTGGAAAGCTAAACATTGAGATTAGAATCTCATTCTGGGATTTTTCGGAGTAGTGCTAACGCCCTCCCTATCTCTGTGCCTGCCTCAGAGCACATAACCTAGAGACCTCTAACCGAGTGGTCACAAGTAGTCACCAAGAATTCTGGAGTTCCCCATGCAAATGAGGCATCTCAGTGGCCTTAGTCTTCAGCCACTGCTGACGATTTCCCTCCCTGGTTATCCTCACACCCTTCCCCAAACTATATAACCCTTGGTTCACCCAGAATAAAGAAATACTGACAAGATAAGATGAGCTAAGTTCATCTCATTAACCTGCATCATTAAAGACATTGGAGAAGGCCTTAGCCTGAATGACCTATAGCACTAAGATTCTTGGAGGCCTTCTCTCCTCTCCCCATGCCCCTCTTGCCCATAGCAGTTGCTCCCAACCGGACCAGGATCCTTCTTGTCCTGGGATCCACTTCCCCTTCCAGCCTGCCAGGCAGTGGAGGAAGAGGACTGCAGACCCCACCTGTTCCAGACTTTTGCCCTGTTCTCTCTGCCCTGTAGGTGGCATGCAGACACCCCAGAGGAGGGGACCAGAAGCCATAGATCCTTTTACAGTGCACCATTATAGAACACCACATTTTCTTCTAAACTAAATTTATTTAAGTATATAAAGCTTAACAAAGTTAGCAAAGACAAAGAGGCTAGACATATATTTTTCAAGTTAGTTTTTACCAGCCTGAATAGACCTTAGGATTCCTTAAATCTTATTTATCAAACAAACCTTATACTTATCTAAAATTTTAGAGGCCTGGCATTGGACCCCATCAGCAAAGACATAAGTAGTTAGACACACATTTTTAAAGTCGTTTTCTGTTAGCCTGAGTAGACCTTTATAATCTTGGGAATTTATAAACCTTAATTAAGCATACCTTAATCAAACACTTGCTGATCCAGACTTGTAACCTAAATATGCTTCACCTAGTGGGTGTACCCAGAAGTACTCATCTCCCCCCACCCCCCGTTTCCTTGTTACCCACCAGTCACTCCTCCCTGCCTGTCCTCCCTCCTATAGGTAGCTTCAGACATTCTATCTGGTTCCTGTGTGGTCCCTGAGCCTTGAGGGGCATGTCAAATCTAGCTGTCTAGTTGTGCCTTCTGTTGCCTGGGTCGCGCCTGGCAGGCCATGCTTCTGGAAGATGCCAGCGGCCTAAGACAGATAGCCTCTCCCACAGGCTCAGAAAGGCAATGATCTGTGCGAAGGGAACCAGGCCAGGCTTTCTCGTGTCTGCAGATTGGTTCAGATCCCTCAGGGAAGAGGCTTGCTGGCTTGTTGCGCGCCCCCTGGCGGACATTTCTAGCTACTTCCTCATCCCAGATTTCTATCTGGATTCTTGTACTGGAGCACAGGGACACACAGGAACTTGGTTCCTTCTTCCAGATAATGACATTCTGCAGGTGACTGAAGCCTTGGTTCCTCTCTGTCATGTGCCTTCACTGCCCCGAAGAAATAGCCAGGTGTTTCAGAAAGCACACCTGGCACCATCCCCCAGAAAGAGCATTAGGAAGAGCAAACCCTGAGTGGCCAGTGCTCTAGCCTCCGTACTCGGTCAGGACAACGTGGCACTCCTGTGGCTCCGTGTACCTGCTCCTTGTTATGGATATGCACACATTAGCATCTTTCCGCAGGGCAGTCTTCCTCTTCTGCAGAGTGGCCCCCATCTGAGCATGCTCAGGGGTCTCTGGATGACTGGGCATCTCAGGGCAGCACTGAGATTTGCATGTGGCTTTAGAAAACTCCAAGGACTGAAAACTGCCGTTCATCATCTTTAGTCTGATTTTTTTTGTATACATTTTTGAGTTTTTATGACTGCTGTTAAGTAGAAATAGGGAGTGAGGTGAACACTGTCAGTTACTGTAAATCACAGTGGACGTACATTACAGACCTGTTCTTCATCCCGGTGAGTCTCAGCTTTACCCCTCTGTTCTCATGATTTATGTAAGACTGTTCCCTATGATCATCTCAGAAATGTGCCTTCTGGGACACTACCAAAGCAGTCAGTCACCAGAAAGCCTTTAAGGAGGATTGGCCAGCAGGTACCCACTTCCTGTTTAAGAAGCCCCGCCTCCTCCAAGTCCGTGTAGTCCATTGGCCCACTGTGTGACATGGGAAAACTTCCCAGAGATACTTTACCTAGGATAGCAGCCTAGATTGTACCTCCTGACATGACGTCAGTGATTTGTGGAGGGAACCTAAGGCAGGGATGCAGGCCCCGTGGCCCAGGTTGTACACCACAGGCTCGAGGCTGTTTTCTGAGCATCTAAATCTTGCCGGTGTCCCCCAAGGGCTGTCTTCATAAACACGGCAGGATCGGATGCAATCTGTGTTTTGGCCATGGAACCAGGAGGGAACTAGAGGTATCCTCAGGGAACTCAGGGAACCCCACCATGCTATGTCTAGTACCTGGGGTCACGAGGATACCCTGTGCTTTGAGGAGTGGAGTTCCTTGCAGAAGGAAGAAGTGGAGAACCCGACGGACACCCTCTACAGGCATAGCTGTGCTTGCCAATCACGTGGGTGCATACTTAAGCTGCTGGTACCCTTTGCTAGCCTCCCCGATGTCTCTGGACAGTTCCCACCCCCTACCCCCTACGGGTGGTATTTCACAAAGAGCCTGGGCTGAGGCAGAAAAGGAGACCTGCTACCGTGGATGGCTGCTGTGACAGCTGCAGGCTGAGGCATTGTGGTGCCGCCATTCTGACAGCTCCTTTTGAGGCATCTTACTAAGGCTGTAGGCTGGGGCAGGTAGGAGAGGCCGGTTACAGTTTTGGTAACTTTTGTGGTGCCTGGCTTAGGGACTACAATGATCCTAACCCTTCCATACAACTACTTACCCTCAGCTGGATTTGCCTGTTGTGTGCGTTGGTGTCCTGAGTAGTTGTTTTCTGGATGAAAGAGCTAAGGTGGTAGTCTAAGCTCACCTCACCACGTGGCTGCCTCCCCTCCCCACACAGAGAGCAGGGTGGGCAGGACTGGGGACCTGGAGTTCTGGTTCTCAGTAGCCCTTCCAGCTGTGGCTCAGTGTCAAGAGAGTGGAGAGGCAGTGCCCTGCTTGGCAGTCTCCAGGGTAGACACACTGTCCTTCCTCACAGGAAGGTATTAATGCAAGCCTGAAAGTGGCGGCAGTTGTGTTAGATAGCAGACCCTGTGGCTCCCTCCGTCTCTCTCCCCTTCCTGTCCAATTTCTCCCTCTTTAGGTTTCTCTGTTATGTTTTTCTCCTTTGAGCTATCCCTCTTACTGAAGGCCCAGCCATGTCATCCCTCCTGGCTGCTCTCCCAGTTCCAGACCTCATCACCCCATGGTTGTGGAAGTTCCTTCTCCTAAGAAAGCTTGGGAAGAGCCAGGCAGTGGTGGTGCACGCCTTTAATCCCAGCACTCGGAAGGCAGAGGCAGGTGGATTTCTGAGTTTGAGGCCAGCCTGGTCTACAAAGTGAGTTCCAGCTACACAGAGAAACCCTGTCTCGAAAAGCCAAAAAAAAAAAAAGTCCACTTGCTGCCACCTCTCCTAAGCTAACATCCCTATCACCGCCCTGAGGAAACTCCTTGGCACGTATTAACAAGCTCCCAGATGTCCAGAGGTAAGAATGTTACTGAGTGGCGTCTGAAACCCAGCAGAGACTTACCTGCTTTTACTTGAGCCTATCTAACTTAGCATTTCCACTGATGTACTTGGACAATGCCTTTATTAGTTTTTATTGCTATGTCAAAACACAGTGACCAAATTATAAAAAGAAAGTATCTCATTGGAGTTACATTTTCAGAAGGTTAGAGTCCAGGATCGCAGGGCAAGGGCATGCTGACAGGAAGAGCTGACAGCTGCATCTTGATCCACAAGCGGCAAGCAGAGAGCGCGCTGGGAATGGTGTGAGTCTTTTGAAACCTCAAACTCAGTCCCCAGTGACACACCTCTTCCGAGACCCCCAATCCTTCCCCCCCAAAAAATTCCACAAACTGGATACAAAATATTCACACACAGAGTTCCCGGGAGGAGGCCATTCTCATTCAAATCTCCACACTGGTCATTTACACTGTAACAACTTCACAAGACCATTTTCATATTTAGGGTGATCTGTGTCCCTAGGACATGGTCACTCATATTTGCTTTCAGAAAAAAAAAAAAACTATCCCTAACTCTCTTAGAAGTGAAAACTGTGTTTTGTGTTGCCGACATGTGATACAAACTTTATCCTCTCTCTGGCATAGTCTATAGGGCCATGAAAGGCCTCCATTGCAAGCTATCTCAGCACACTGGGATCCTCCTGCAACCTGGCTTTGACCTAGTGTCTCATGGTGGGGACAGAAAGAGCTGGGGTCCTGGTGGCAGCCGGAGGGGGATGCTGTCTTGGGAAAGAGACTTCACATGTTTGACATGTCAGACCAACCTGAGGGACACACCATGAACCAGCAAACAGGCTTGTGATAGGCACACTTGACCAGCCCTGCTCAGGCATGCATGCTTTTGCCTTCTATTCAATTACTCACACCCATGCCTCAGAAGATGGGCATGGCCTTCATTTGTCCCTTTTACCACTGGGGTCACATTACATCAGTCTCTGCTTCTCACTACTTCTTGCCTCTTCAGTTGGTCCACTGAAGACAGATGGCAGAGCCAAGGCTTGGCAGGGCTTCCAGGACCCAGGTTCTGACCCCAATACCTGCACTCTGAGACGCTTGGGTGAGCATGCGGGCAGGCTCGCAGGTCCTGCCTCAGCATCTAGATGAAGGCCTGCGCATGCACACTCCAGTGCAGTAGTCTATAGTGGAGGAAATCCGGGCTTAAAAAAAAACCCACAAACTCTTTGGTGCCTGTGGTGCTTGGATGCTTCTCGGATTCTGCTTCTCCACCCTGGGAAAGGTGACCTTAGCGACTCTTCCCATCTCTATACTCATAAGGGCAGTGGGAGTCATAGATTGAGGCTCTGTGCCACATGAAAGAAACTAACCCTTGGTGGTGTTTACCCTGATCGGTTCTGGTCTCTCCTTCCAGGGGCTGTCCTCTCTCTCGGACAGTAGGTCAGATGGCAATGAGGAACTTCTGTGTTAATCTTCTACAGGAGTCTAACAAGGGAGCAAATGGTTTCTCTGGTCCTGTTGACTGAGAACGGTGCACAAAACCGCATTCAGGCATTATCCACTTGTGCTCAGAGGCTGCTCCCAACAGTTCCCTGTGGGTGGGGGAGGAGTGCAGCTTCACAGTCTCCCTGCCCCCAGCAAATGGCTTTAGGTCTAATGGCCACACCTTAAGCATGTATTCATTGTTCTGAGTCACGGGCCAGAATGGGTCGTGAAGACTTAATAGAAAAAGAAATAATAACACAAAGCATAGTAAGATTGCTTTACACTGCAGTCTCTTTTATTTTAGTTTTAATTTTAGTGTTATTTTGTGCATGCAGATGTCTTGTCTGTATGCACATCTGCACATGACATGCATGCCTGGGGTCCAGTGCTGTCAGATCACCTGGAACTGGAGTTGCAGATGGGTGTGAACCACCATAAAGGTGCTAGGAATTGAACCTGGGTCCTCTGGAAGAGCGGTGCACAGCACTGCCGAGCCATCTCTCCAGATCCTAGGCTGCTTTTCTTAAAGGTCAGTTCGTTCAGAACAGGCTGGGCTCACAGCGTGTACGCAGCAGAGGGAGTATGGCTATGAGTGATCTCAAAGCACGTTGTAAACTCGGTTACGGCTTGAGTGAGGTCTGATTTATAAAAAAGGAACCTTCAAACCAACACCGTTTCTCAGAAAGCAGAAGTCACTTCTACAAGGGTTATCACCAGGCACTGTTCTTAACACCATTTCTCAGAAAGCAGAAGTCACCCCTACAAGGGTTATCACCTCATGGCGGTTTCCGAGTCTCCACGCCTCTCATGAAGGCTAATGCAAATGTGGGAGGCATTTCTGTCAGCACTGAAGTCACAAGCCCCATTTTGTCCTGAGTTGATGACCTTAAAAGTGTAGAGGAAGTCCCCAGGATTCTAAGGGTGGCAGTGTGGAGCTGTGTCCCTAGCCAAATACCAACAGTACAGCACCACAACTTTTTTAGCTGTCCACCCATCCCTAGGAACAGGTGGGGCACCTATGCCTTGTGGTGGTGCAGGCCATTCACCTAGTGTAGCCCACCTGCCTGGGGCACTAGGTGACCTCCATCCTCTGCTGGCTAGAAAACAGCTGCAAAAGAAAATATAAAAGCAACCACCAGATGGCGCTCCAAAGCAGATGGAAACCGCCAGCTTCAGGCTCTGGATCACTGCTCTCACTACCCTACATCACCAGGATAAAGCTGTATAGTTTACTCAATTCATCCCTGTCTTTCAGGAACATTTCATATATTCCATCTGCTTTCTGGTGACCTCCTCTAGGATAGAGTTTCATGTATCCCAAACTCTGTCTATTCATCTTTGTGGAAAAATTTTATGATTTGACCATTTCTATTTCCATGTGCATGTAGAAATAACGCTTCATGACGGGGCTGGGGTGTGCTTCATGACAAGGCTGGGATGTGCTTCATGATGGGGCTGGGATGTAGCTCCATTGGTATAACCAAGCGGCCAACAAGCACAAGGCCTTGGGTTACACATCCGGCATCGAATAAAACCAGGTAGAGAGGCCTATAAGCCAAGCGCTCAGGGAGTGGGAGGTGGGGAGTTGGGGGTGGGGGTGGGGGAGGCAGCAAGTGGAGATGGGAGGCTCAGAAGTTCAAGGTCATCCTCAGTTATATAAGCCAGACTGGGATACATGAGACCTGTCTCAAATAGGCAGGGCTGGAGAGATGGCCCAGCAGTTAAGAGCAAGGACTGCTTCTCGCAGAGGCCAGAGTTTGGCTCTAGGTAGGTACTCATGTGGAGAGGCTGATGACCTTCTGTAACTGCAGCTCCAGGGGATCTGAGGCTCTTTTCTGGCACAAACCCACACACGTACACATAATCTTTTAAAAAGTGAAATCTTAAAAAATAAAACAATTTAAATAAATAAAAATAACTGATTAAAATTTAGAAACTTGAATGCATTTCTCTGGTTAGCCTGCCATGTGCCAATTTGCCTCAAAGACTCAGAAAGAGTCCCCGAGAGTTAAAATGGGTAGTGTGTGTGTGTGTGTGGGGGGGTGTCTTTGGCTCATCCAAGAGGGGCAAGCTATGCAGAGAGGAAAGGACAAAAATATAAGAAAAAAGTCGGTGATTCTGAGGTAAGTAAAAAAAAAATAGCCTTGACATCAAAGTATGATAATATTTTAAAATAGATAATGAACAAGTGGGCCATGGTGGCACATGCCTTGATTGCTAGCACTAGGGAGGCAGGGGCTGGGGCGGGATGGGGGCGTGGGCGTGGGCGTGGGCGGGGCGGAGACAGAGGCAGAGATGGGTCTTTCTTCATTTGAAGCTGGCCCGGTCTTCATGGAGAGTTAGAGGCCAGCCATGGTTACATAGTTAGACCTCCTGTCCTAACAGAAACAAATACCAAACCAAACAAAACCCAAAATAGATTTTAAAAAATTACATAAATCAACACTCTGATTGGGAAGAGACAAAATTCATAAATAGGCATTTCACAAAAGAAGCCAAATGTCTGTGAAAACACGAAGCCATTCTCTGAGGATGCTGATTAAAACGGCCACCGAGGTCCGAAGCCTCTCAAGTCGCAAGCCACAAGGTTGTTCCTCTCAGGGCTTTTGCCTCAGTAGTGGGAAGAGGAACCATATTTTATAAAACTTCTATTTGTCTTGGAGACAAGGCTACCTCTGCCCAGGCAAAGCCTCAGGAACCATAAAACAGAGCCAAGAAGAGCTTACACGTCTGTATGGCAGGCGGGCTCTGAAGTACACGTGAGCATGGGCGTCTCTAGACTCCAAGTCCCTCCTGACCAGACAGCCTCTAAACTGATGGTGTCTAGCTTTGGCTACCCACCTGAGTATTCATCTTGTAAGACTAGGACAGAGAACCCTTGCCTCTCCGATGCACCCAGTGCTTACCCGAGCCTCAAATCAGAGTAAAGGCTGGCCCCGAGGAAAGCCGGGAAGGAGCACTGACCACAACAAATGAAGGCATTTAGTGTTTAGGCTGGACTGGCTGTGATTCACATCTCAGCCATTACTGCATACTCTCAAAACATATCTAGAACATCTTGTGTGGTGTGTAACAGGGAAGGCTACATTTTAAGTGCTTCTAGAACATCATGTAGCACTGCAGTTATGGTGGACACAGAGAACAGCCCCACTGGTATTAAATGGGCAAGTGACCCCCAAAAAAGATTCTTTCCAGCAAGTACACAAGAGAGAAAATGGCTAAAGGGAGGTTGTATGTACTTGGATAGTGGGAGGTCTTCTGGAAGCTTCGGTGAGCTGGAGTGGCCACTGTAGTTTAAGGTATGAGGATATGGTAATGTGGTGGGGTAGTCGCCAGAGAAGTCTGCTTGGGCATGTGTTTAAACCAAGAGAAAGTCTTTACTAGCCAGCTGGTGACTACATTGGGTGATCAGGATCCCAGTGTAGTACCGACCCTTTGTCAGGGGGAGCTTTTAAACACAATATCCATGTCCTGGGTTGACATACTTCAGTTAGCCCACAGTTAGCCAGAACCAGAACTACAGAAGCCAAAAAGCAAGGTCAGTATATTTTGAGACTTTCTCCACCCTGCAGACTTGGGTGGATTAGGCCTCTGTTTTAGTTTTGGCAGGAGGTGCTGTCTACATGATGCGTTTTACCGCCTGAATGGCACTTTGACCATGCAGTCCGTTGTGATAAGGTCCCAGGGCCTACTAAGGTTATAGTAAGAACGTGGCTAGAAAGTTAAAAAGATGAAGACAGTCGTTCCGGCCTGATGATGAGTTTCTTACACTGTAGCTGCCAACTACCCAGTGCTCTCCCAACCTAAAGCTGGCACAGCCATATCTAACAGGAGCTGTGAAAACCATAAGGGCAGCATAGCTGCTTGCTAAAGCTGCACCAAGGCTGAGCGGCACGGTGGAGAGCTCACTGTGCAGCCATCTTCCACTTATCATCATGATTTCCACATGTCACACATGTGGGGGGGTCTTTCAATATTGGTACAACTTGGGGATATTGGATTGATGGGAAGTTTCTTATGAATCACTTATGTTTCCTCCCAGGACTACTGCTGCTAAGCTTCCTCAGGGAATTCCTGATTGTACTCCTCCTCCTGCTTTTAGGGACACATGTTTGGCTGGCACTACTTAAAAGTCTTCCTGGTGCCCTGGAGATTGTAGCTCACATGAAGATGCCAGAGATCTCCTTATGAGGCTTGTGCTCCAAGATACTCTTGGAACGTCTGTTCCTATACTTGCTCAGAAACAAGATAATCAGAAGAAGAAGAAAAAAAAGTAAACTTAAAAAGGTAAACTCAATTCAGCCGGCCAGAGGAGTTGGCAGCAGATCAGGTTAAAGCCTCTTTCTTCTATACACTCAGGTGATTAGGTAGCATATCAGATTGGGGGCTGCATGTGGTAAGCCCCTTGAGGAAAAGATACAGCAGCGAAGTTAGATTGGCTGGAGTTATCGCTGCCCTACACAGGGGCTTATGCTGGTGGACAAAGAATTGTGTGGAGAAAAAATGATAAAAGAATGAAGTATTAAGACTCCTCCTTCTTAGAAAGGTTGGCTCATGCAGGGCACGGTGGTGTTAGATGACCAAAGAACAAAAGAATATCAAGATTAGATCTGTAAATAAATTCTACAAAGATATAAAATATACACACACTGTATTGTGCCAGAAATTGAATAACAAAAACAGCAGCTTTGACCTGAAGATATTTTCCTTGGGCCTAATGACAATTGGCACTCTGACCGTTAAGAGTTAATTACTACACTGCTCGGAACAGCAGATCTGCCCAGGCTGGATTGGAGATTTTCTTTCTGTCTAGTGCCTTTGAAACCACAGAGCTGCCAGCCAGAGAATGGGCTGTGGTGCCTTGGCAAAATATGCCTCTAGATCCTTCAATTTGGGCTATGGGGTCAATGAGGGAATTTGATTGTAAAAGATGATGCTGTTCTGCATGGTTTATCAATGACTAAATTTACAGCCTCAGATGTTCGAGAGGAAGTTAAAACACTCATCTGGGGACAGAAAGAATATGATCTGTTTGGGAACAACATGAATCTGTCCCTGCCTACTGGGTTCTGTATAAATTAGGAAGCACTCTGGCTGCCACAATCAGGCTGCAAGATTCCCCTGACCCTGTGCCTGACTCACTCCCGCTTCCCTTACCTCCTCTTGGGACCTGCCAACCACTGGAATTGCCCCCCCTCCCCCCCACCCCCGGCACTAAGGGACAGAAAGACATTATTGAAGACATATACAAGTACTAGGATGTGTGCTGGATTTACCTAAAATTACATCACTTGTTAGTGACAAGATTCCAGCTCCAAAACAAAAACAACAAACAAACAAAACCAACTAAACCCATATATTAGCCACAGCCCCTCCCTCAGCACAAAGCTGGTGTTTTAGTACCGGATAAAAGAAAACCGGGATTTTCAAGAGAGGCCCCCCAGAGAGGGGGATGGAGCTCAATTGGCAGAGTGCTTATTCACCATGGAGCACAAAACATCACAGAAGGAAAGAAACCACCATCCCAGTTCTGGGGAGATGGGGTTAAGCAATCAGAAGTTCAGTGTGAAGCCATCACAGGATCCCAGCGTGAAAGCAAAACCAAGCCAAACTTCCCCCGGAGCTATGTGTTCATGAGCCCGCGGGAGACAGTGTTCATCTACACTCTGAGTTAGTGTTAATGATGCTATTAACTTCCCACACTTAGACACACGTGAGCTGAGCACCCCTAGTTTTGTCTTTTCTTCTGAGACAAGGTCCTACAGAGCCCAGTGCGGTGGTTTGCATGAGAATGATTCCCACAGGCTCATACATTTAAACTTTTAGTCTCTGGGGAGTGAAACTCTTTGAAGGGATTAGAAGGATTAGGAGGCGTGGCCTTGTTGGAGGAAGTGTGTCACTGCAGATGGAACCTCCAAGCCCATGCCAGGCCCAAGTTCTCTCATGTCTTGTGGGTCAGGATATAACTCTCAGCTACTGCTCCTGCTATGGCCCCGAGTAGTGCCATGCTCCCTACCATGATGATGGACTAAACCTCTGAAACTGTAAGCCAGCCTTCAATGCTTTTGTAAAAAGAAATTGCTGTGGGCATGGTGTCTCTTCCCTACAGCTAAGGCTGGCCTCATCTTCTTGGCCCTCCTGCCTCTAGCTCCTAAATGCTGTGATTACAGGTAAGCACCACCATGCAGTGCTGCATGCCATGTGGTGCGGGTCCCCAGAACTAAGGGATAAAGAGAGGACAGACATGTGTCCAGTGAAGCCTGGATCAGGTAGGAGTCTCTAATGCCACCACCACAGCCTGGAACCTCAGTGTGTTTACAGGGTCACTTATTCTCAACAGGAGGTTTCCGGAGTTGGACAGTCTCAAACTGTAAACATCTGAGAGAAAGGAGCATGCCGACCAATCATCTACAAACCCTCACACTTGGAGTAAAGGCTTTGCCGCTTCTCTTGAGCCTGGGCGTTATGGGTAACAAACAGCCTTGCCTTGAGTGACCTTAACATGACCATGCCCACGTCAAAACACGTTATTCAGGACTTCCCTTGCTCAGGGCTGCCTCCACTCCCTACGGTGAATAGTGGCTGGGCGTTCTTAATTTCATGGAGACAGAGCAAGACTGAATTTAAAGGAGATGGTGTGCTGTTAGTGATGTTTACGGAAGGGTAGCAATCACTGTAGGAAGCCAACAGTCAATGAGACGTGAGGAGATGAAAAACGAGACGCTGCTCCCTGATTCACGGAGAAGGTGAGGGGACACGAAGAGGAGCTGGAAAAGATTCTGTGTAAACGATGACAGGTACCCAGCGAGAAGTTCACGTGGGGAGATTGCTGGAGGAGGAGGCTGGGAAAGAAGACAGGTTATGATGGACGGCAATGCTGTTTCCAGGGATGTAAGTGGAGAAAGCGGGCTGGACCAGCATTCAGATGGATGCTGCCACCCTTAGGCTTGTAGATGACACATGATTGGGCAGCTTTCTGCCTTCCAGGATGGCTGCCATGTCTTTTCCACCATGATAAACCGCTTCTCTCTTAAGTAGCTTCATTAAGTTGCTGTGTTTTATCCAATGAGAAAGGTATCTAAGTATACAGTGTATGAAGGCATCAATCAACTGTTAAGTTCTATCTAAATGTAACTGAATGGGCAAGATGGCCCAGTGGGTGGAGGCACTTGCCACAAAGCCCGATGACCTGAGCTCCATCCCTAAGACCCAAGTGGCAGAAAGAGAGCATCAATACTCAGGGAGCAGAGAGGGAACAGGGCTGTTCAGTTCTCAGCCAACCTTTCCCTGAGACTGCTCTGCCTCTTAAAGGTCCCTCAATCTTTCCAAACAGTGCACCAGGCGAGGGCCAAGTCTTAAACATGTGAGCCCATTGGGTGATACTGCACATTCAAACCAGAAATTTTTCCCTTTCCAGAAGGGCCCTTTCCACAGGGCCTCTCCTCTGTTTTATTTTATATCAAGCAGGAGGGTGGGCAGGGCAATTTGAACATCCTACATTTCTGGAGGAGGTAGTCCCTTTGTCAGAGTCACCTCCACAAAAGGTGGACACACGTTCAAATTTACACAGAACAAAGTATATCTTGAGTGTGTCTTGGTCACCACATGTGTCTCTATTGAACCACATGTGCTCACAGCCCACAAGGGATATGCAGCATAACACGACTTCAAAGATAGGCATTCTTTCTTAAAAATCTCTCTCTCTCTCTCTCTCTCTCTCTCTCTCTCTCTCTCTGTGTGTGTGTGTGTGTGTGTGTGTGTGTGTGTGTGTGTGTGTGATAGTGGCATATAGGCTGTGCTCCAGGTAGTCCAGTAATGGCTGTCTCCTGATGGAAAGGCCAAGGATCCCATACTTGCTCATTCCACAAGACTGGATGTCTCAGCAGTTCCTGTCTGGTGCTGGAGGCCCAGGGAGGTCCTAGAGAGCTGCCAGCAAGGCTACGTTGGAATCCCTAAGAAGAACGGTCTAATGTGAGCNTATTCTACTGGTTCCAGAAGTCATATTGGCCTGTGGTTCTGACGTCCACCCCACCCCACCCCACCCCCCAGTGGCATCACATAATCCAAACCATGACCAGGTTTTTGGCTTCATCTGATCTCCTCGGTGTTTAGCGTGCAGCTTGACTCTTGACCAAGTTGGAATATTCTTGGACTATTCTCAGGGACTCTATGGAAGCTAGATCCCTCCAGCAGACCTTATGCCAGCGTTCCATGCGGCTGTCCCATTAGGCAGGGTCAAGAAAACAGAACACCTGGATGGAGTCAAAAGACAGGGAAGTCAAAATTGAAAGATGAATTCACTCCACCAGATGCACAGCAAAGAAAGAACAGGACACAAACACTGGCAGGAGCATGTCTCCCCGGCCAGCTGTCCTGTGCTGGGATCTGGAATCACAGAGACGCATGAAACGTGAGGGAGGCTGGACAGATGTGTTGGCAGATGGATGCATCAACAGAGGACGGGTGTTAATTTGGAGTCCTGGTGTTTAAATAAGTTAATGATCTTATAGAAGCTTCAAGCAAAAAGATGCACAAAGCAAAGACCTTGATAAAGTAGTCTCCAAAATGAGTGCAACATTGACTAGAAAGTAGTAACGTTGGGGGAAAATTCAGCCGGGAGATTGAAATATTGAAAAAGAACCACCCAGAAATAGTCAAAATGAAAAATTGCCACTCAAGGTAAACCTACACCAGAAAGTATATCAAAAAACAAGCGTATTCAGAAGAATTAATCTCAAGGGGGGGGGGGGGAGAACAAAGTGAAGGCGATAATGCAAAAGACAGAAATAAAGGGAGTGTGTGAAATATTTCCAAGAAGGTTGGGATACATTCAAGAGGCCAAACTTGAGGGAGGATTCGGGTGTAGAAAGAGTGGAGGTAAAATCAAGAGAAATATACAGATTGTTCAATGAGATAACTTGCTCCCCCACGGACACTCCGTCTCCAGATAACTCAGCGTCAGTCCAAGGACTTACTAGCCATGCCACCACCACCATAGCAACAAGGGGAAGCTATGCCACCACATGACCCACCACACCACACCACACCACACCACACCACACCACACCACACCACACCACCACACCACACCACTATACCACCATACCACACCACTACACCACACCACCACACCACCACACCACCACACCACACCACACCACAGCGGAAGACCCACCATGTTGGATTCCCTATGGCACTCGGAGCTCAGGGATTTGCCTTCAAGGCCCAGTCTTTATTGTGTGCCTTCTCTCCCACTCCCCATGGGTTCTGTTGTGCCCCAGGTTGGGCCAATCTGTTAAGATTCTCTAGGGAAGATGTGAAAAGCCTATTCACCCCAAACCAGGCACAAATGACAGAACAGAGCACGACTCCACCAAAGCCCAGAGTGGCAAACTCACGAGCCTCCTATACTCTCTTGTGATTAAGAAATGTGATTAAGACCATTGACCCGATCGCTTTCTGGGGCTCAGCATGGATTGGGGGACTCCCTTCATTAGTGGAGTTTCTCCTTCTCTGCCTGACCTTGTCTGGGGAATTCTAAGCCCCCACATATGCCTCTACCTGAGGAATGTCCTGTAGCCTCAATTAGATTACAGGGTCATTTTCCTTTCTCCTGATAAAGCCAGTTCAGCTAGCACCCAAGATCCTGAAATGCTGCCTCTGACCTCTAATCCTGACCTTTGCCCATCCTGGACGTTCCTACTCTCAGTCCTCCAAAACTGTATAGGCCTTGAATCACACTAAGTAAAGTTGATTTGTCTACTGACAGCTGGTCCCAGTGTGGTCACTTACCATACGTCCTCACAGGACTTATAACCCCATCCCTTGCTCTTAAACTCTGCTCCCACTGCTCTTGTGGACAATATCTACCAACGATCCATGAGAGGGGGGAGACCCACATTTTCCTACACACAGAACTGGTCACCTTCCCCAACAGCAGCATCACGTACAAAGTTCCACCTCTCACAGACAATGAGCTCACAGGAGCTTCATCTTGCTGTCCCCTCACAGCTAACCTTTCATTTTCTGTGTAAACTAGTATCTCCCAAGATTCCTTGCACCTGCAGGGAAGCCGGGAGAGAATGACAGCTTGAATCGCAGGCGAGGGACTCACTGCCTCCCCTCTCAGGGCATCTACCAGGAAATGTCAATAGCTCTATCACTTTTACAATAGATGTGGCTATCGCTATAATTCTTTGATCATTAGTAGTCAAGGCTATAAGGCCAAGATAATCTTTGCCTCAAGATGACATCATGCTACACCTGGATGGTAAAATGCCACACAACGGATGGAGTAGAAAATGGGTAGATGAATGGATGAATGAACAGATGGGTATGTAGATGAATGTACAACTTGTGCGTGGATATGTGGATAGAAGGATGCGTGGATATCCGATAATAGAGGAGGGCTGACTGGCTGTCAGCTGGCTAGAGATGCTGACAGATGAGCAGGGGATGGTTGGATTGGCAGAAGAATGAATGTACAGAAGCATGTGTGTGGGTAGGCAACCCGGGCCAAACTCTCTGAGCAAGACCTGAGCTGGCCATGAACTTACCTGCTGAGCATGACTGCCATAGAGCAGAGTGGCTTGGGAGTTGTAGTCCAGAGATTCTGCATAGTCACAGGTAGGAAGGGAAGTCGCTGCCACTTGAACACTCCTTCTGGCTAAGGCAATGTAGGAGACAGAGGGAAGGCCCAGAAATGACCCTGTTTTCTGTCCCAAGGCGACTATGGACCTTGCCCTAAGTGACACTCACAACCCTGCCAATGGGCCCCTTCACATGGTGAGTTCTGTCACTGTAGTGAGCTGTAGATTCTGGCTGAGGTGTCATTCCAGAACTGATCCGCGGTCTTCACCTTCCTCTGATATGCTCAAGGGCATAGGGTCCCTAGGTAGAGAACATGGGGCTGGGGACTGTAGCTCTTGACAGCCCGCTGTCCCATCTTTCTCCTCCACCCCCGCCCCCATGTCTAACTAGGATGCCCCAGAGCCCAGCAAAAACTGTTAACTTCTGATGGGCAGAAGAGGGATAGGGAAGTGTCCACAACGCCCAAGACCAGAGACTCAAAGGTAGTTTAGAGCACCAGACTGCACACTCAACAGACCCACAAGAAGGTATTTCTTGTTCAGGAAGGGCTTCCTCACAGTGAGGTTGGCGAGAGGAAAGATCCCCTAAGTTTGGATGATGACCAGCAGAGGGCGCACAGTGGACAGGTTTGGTTCATCAGTTACCTCAGAGCCTTAATGCTCTATCTGTAAAATGGGGGCAATAACAATGTATAGCGAAGGGATGTTCAGAGAACTACCCAGTGAAACAACAGCTGAAAGGCATCGGTGAGATAGCCTCCATGAGAGTAATGGGAAAAATAATCAGAAGACTGCTGGGCGTGGCTGGTTGCGGAGGCGTAGCTGACTGTGAAGGAGTGGCTGGCCGTAGGGGCGTGGCGGACTCTGGGGCGTGGCTGGCTGCAGAGGTGGGGCAGGTTGTGGAGGCGTGGCTGACTGCGGAAGGCGTGGCCAGCTGCAGAGGGGTGGCTGACTGAAGAGACTCGCAAGTTGTGGGGCGTGGTTAGCTGCGAGAGCGTGCCTAACTACGTCTAAACAATCCAGGTACTTGGTCCCCAGTGTCTCCACCCCAAACAATGGATAAACCCGTTCATGGAAGGTGCTAGAAATTAGGAGGTGGGCCTAGTTGGAGTAAGTGAGTCCCTTGGGATGCATCTTTGGAAGCGATATCTTGTCCCCAGTTCTTTGCCCTTGCTTGCCCCTCCTATTTCCCAGCTGCTGTGGAAGATGAGCATCTCTGCTCCTATCTTAGCATAGGCACTGAAACAATTTTCTCACATCTTGAGCCAAGGCTTTCTCCTTCAACTGGATCTCAAGTATTTTGTCATAGTGTTGGAAAGCTAACAGAGATGCCAGAGACACAAAGACGATTAATGATTCTCTAGTTGTCACCTGAAATAATCCATAAGAAGTCACGTAATCTCTTTCAAACCTATATGCATGATCAGAAGTGAAAAACTCCTTTAAGAGCCTGCAATCCAAGAATGACCAGTGGCTGGTGCCAGAGCTCACCCAGTCTTCCGCCTGGAGCCGACTGTTACTTGCAAGACAAAGCCCAATTTTTGCAGGACACTCGCATTTATCGGCACTTTGTATCCAATGGAGTCGGGTTGGGCTACTTTGGAAGCATTCTCTGGAAGTCTTGGATCTATTTTACCTCAGTTGTCAATTTGACATAAACCTACAATCACCTAGAAAGAGGAAATGTCACCTGAAGACTGGCCTATGACCGTATCTGAGAGTCTTTTCTTCCTTTTCTTTTCTTTCTTTTTTCTCTTCTTTTCTCTTTCTCTCTCTCTCTTCCTTTTTTCTTTCCTCCTTCCTTCCTTTGTTTCTTTCTTTCCTTCTTCCTTCCTTTCTTTTGTTTGGTTTTCTGAGACAGGGCTTCTCTGTGTAGCCCTGGCTGTCCTGGAGCTCACTCTGTAGATCAGGTTGGCCTCGAACTCACAGCACACAGTTCACAGTTCACAGAGCCTGCCTCTGCCTCCAGAGTGCTGGGATTAAAGGCTGGCTGCATCACCATGCCCTGGCAAGTCATTTTCTTAATGGCTAGTTGATGGAAGGCCAGCCCACTGTGGGTCTTGGTGATTATCACACCAAGAGAGTAGCAAATTAAGACAAATCCACTGGACCAACATGCAAAGTAAAAGCATCCACTCTCCAGGAAATTAAGGACAAGAGCCCTGCTAACTGAGTCATCAGTTGAAAAAATAATACCCACCAGGTATAAAGATGTTGGCAAACTCACTGGCCTTCAACTAAAAGATCTAACTGCCTCTGTGCCTCTGCCTCTCTTCCTCTCTGCCTCTGCCTCTGCCTCAGCCAGGATTAAAGATGTGAGCCACATGCCTGGCTAAATACACACTTCATATTTGACAAGCTAATCTCTCTCCTCTCGTCTCCTCTCCTCTCGTCTCCTCTCCTCTCGTCTCCTCTCCTCTCGTCTCCTCTCCTCTCCTCTCCTCTCCTTTCCTCTCTCTCTCTCTCTCTCTCTCTCTCTCTCCTTCCTCCTTTTCTTTATTCTCCTCCTTCTCACCTGCTCCCCCTCCATGCCTCACCTTTTTTGTCTCCACTGTGATGATGCTGGACTCACCCTTTGAAACTTTACAGTTTTATGCAAGCCTCCAATTAAATGTTTTCTTCTATAAGTTGCCTTGTTCATGGTGTCTCTTCACAGCCATAGAACACACCAAGACACACACCAAAGTCTGCTGTCCTCAGCTGTACTGTGGTCCAGTGGCTCCCTAGTAGCTAGAAATAAAGACATTCAAGCAAACTCCTGTTAGTAAGACCAGCTGCCATGTGTTTCCTGGCCCCTTGACTGGCAGGTGGGTATCGAGAAAGAGGGATAGTACCAGGTACAGGGTTTCCTTTCAGAGCAACAGTGTATGTAAAACTTCCATATGTCCTGGGGCTAGAGAGATGGCTCAACAGTTAAAAGCACTGGCTACTCTTCCAAAGGATTAGGGTTCAATGCCCAGCATTGACATAGTGGTTCACAACTATCCGTAACTCCAGTTCCAAGAGATTTGGTGCCCTCTTCTGGCCAAAAACCATTTTCAGAATGTGGCTTGTCTTAGGGCTTCTATTACTGTGAAGAGACATCATGACCAAAGCAAATGTTATGAAGGACATTTAATTGGGGCTGGCTTACAGGTTCAGAGGTTCAGTCCAGTATCATCAAAGCAGGGAGCATGACGGCATCCAGGCAGGCATGGAGTTAGAGGAGCTGAGAGTTCCACATCTTGTTCCAAAGGCATACAGAAGAAAAGGGTTTCAGGGACAGCTAAGAGGAGGGTCTCTCTGCCCACCCCCACAGTGACACACTTTCTCCAACAAGGCCACACCATCTAATAGTATCACTCCCTGGGTCAAGCATATTCAAGCCATCACATGGGTTTTATAAAATATGAATTTTATCTCACAGGGCCTAACATTTTTGTGATTTGTCTCCAATATGATGCATCAAATTAACTATCCTGATTCCTACAGACTTCCTGAGTTGAGCAGGTGGGTGGAATATTTGAGACTCCACCCTGCTCTCTGCCGGTGGCTTTATTCGATGCTTCTGAGTGGGAAGACAGCTTGTTTTCTTTATCAGGGATTACCCCACACACACATTCTGAATCCATTGCCCATCCACTCTGATCTGAGTCGAGGGGCCAGGAAACACATGGAGACGGCAGCTGGTCTTACTAACAGGAGTTTGCTTGAATGTCTTTATTTCTAGCTACTAGGGAGCCACTGGACCACAGTACAGCCGAGGACAGCAGACTTTGGTCTGTGTCTTAGTGTGTTCTATGGCTGTGAAGAGACCCCATGAACAAGGCAATTTATAGAAGAAAACATTTAATTGGGGGCTTGCATAAAACTGTAAAGTTTTAAAGGGTGAGTCCAGCATCATCACAGTGGGGACAAAAAAGGTGAGGCATGGAGGGGGAGCAGGTAGGACAGACAGACAGACAGACAGACAGGACAGAAAGACACAGAGGCAGGCAGGCGGGCAGGCAGGCAAAGACATGGTGTGAGAGCTTATAACTGATCTACAAGCAAGAGGCAGAGAGAGAGAGAGAGAGAGAGAGAGAGAGAGAGAGAGAGAGAGAGAGAGACTGGGTCTGATGTGGGCATTTGAAACCTCAAAGCCCGCCCCAGTGACACAC
>LR750021.1:828866-1091079 GCA_902729485.2 Mus minutoides
GCATGATGACAAAATGCAAACTTGGGGTGGGGGTGGGGCAAAGGGGTTGTTTCTGCTTACAGCTTATAGGCCATCAGGAAGAGAAGCCAAGGCTACAGGAGGCAGGAGCTGAAGTAGAGGCCATGGAGGAGTGCTGCTTGGTAACTTGCTCCATGTGGTTTGCTCAGCCTGCTTTCTTATAGAACCCAGGACCACCAGCTCAGGTATGCACCACCCACAGTAGGCTGGGCCCCAATCAATCACCAATTAAGAAATGTTCTATAGGCTTGCCCACAGCCTAATCTTATGGAGGCATTTTCTCAACTCAGGTTCCTTCTTCTCAGATGACTTTAGTTGTGTCAAGTTGACATAAACTCTCCAGCACACTGGGTTCTCTATGCCAGTCCCATCCTTGAAGGCTTGGTAGAAACAGTCTATAGCTGCTTCAAGGGTCTATCTAATATTTCCAGGATAGAGGATGCACTGAGAGCATGAAGGGCTGGGTTTCACAGCTGGCCTCCTTCGAAGTTGCAAAGGGTAGACCCATTCACTGGAATACCTCTGAGCAGCTAGCCACTAACCAGCAAGTGGAAAAAGTCTTGCCTATCCTGTGTGATGGTAGCCATCCCTTTTCAGCCCACACAACCAAGTGAAGACTAACCCTCAAAGAGCCCCTACCGCTCCCCCTCCCCTGCCCCTGCCCCACCCCCATCTCACTCCTACCCCACCTACCAGGGCCTCTTCAGAACCTTCATTATGCTCTCAATACATGGTGGCTATTCTCTGAATGCTCCCTTCAGAGCCTTATCATGGCTTTCTATAACCATGAGCCTATACATTTCTTTTGCTGGTTTAGTAACACACACCACTAGTCCCTGCACTGAGAGGCAGAGGCAAGCAGGTCTCTGAGTTCGAGGCCAGGCTGGTCTATATAATGAGTTCCTTCACAGTCAGGTCTATACAGAGACACTGCCTCAAAATAAATAAGCAAACTCTGCTGAAGAGCAATTCTGTTCTTTCTACAAACCTGCATTTTTTTTTTTTTTTTTTTTGGTCTTTTCGAGACAGGGTTTCTCTGTATAGCCCTGGCTGTCCTGGAACTCACTTTGTAGACCAGGCTGGCCTCAAACTCAGAAATCTGCCTGCCTCTGCCTCCTGAGTGCTGGGATTAAAGGCGTGCGCCACCACGCCCGGCCTCAAACCTGCATTTTTTTAGAGATAAAACTCACCCAGACAGTCTCACTAAAACATTGTCATTTTATCCTATTTGAAACAACCCATTAAGTATGTGTGTGTGTCTATGTATGTATGCATGTGTGTGTTTGTGTGTGTATGTGTGTGTGTATGTGTCTGAGTGTTTCTTTGTGTGTATGTGTGCATCTGTGTGTCTAAATGTGTGTGTATGTGTGTGTCTGTATGTGTCTGAGTATTTCTGTGTGTGTATGTGTGTGTCTGTGTGTCTGAGTGTGTCTGTATATGTGTTTGTGTGTGTCTGTGTGTGTGTCTGAGTGTTTCTGTATGTGTATGTGTGTGTCTGAGTGTCTCTGTGTATGTGTCTGTGTGTGTCTGTGTATATGTGTCTGTGTGTGTATGTGTCTGAGTGTTTCTGTGTGTGTGTATGTGTGTGTCTGAGTGTGTCTGTGTATGTGTCTGTATGTGTGTGTGTGTCTGAGTGTTTCTGTATGTGTATGTATGTGTGTCAGAGTGTCTCTGTGTATGTGCCTGTGTGTGCCTGTGTGCATATGTGTCTGTGTGTGTCTGAGTGTGTCTGTGTGTGTCTCTGTGGGTGTATGTGTGTGTCTGTGTGTGTGTATCATGTGCATGCATGCTTCAGATCCCCTGGAACTGAAGTTACAGATGGTTGTGAACTACCATGTGGGTTCTGGGAACCAAACTCGGGTTTGTTGCATGAACAAGAAAGGTTTTTAATTGTTCAACCATCATTTCAATCCGTTGTTGTTGTTGTTGAGGTGGGTGGGCCCTGGACCTCCGACCAGACCAAGCACAAAAGCAGAAGTTCCACGGAGGTGACTCAGGAAACCATGGGTCATTTTGAGGCCCTGGAACTTGGGAAGGCTGGGCTTGGATCCAGTCCCTGAGCCACCCGTTTGGGCTCCTGTCAGAGTCATGTCTCATTCGGGCTTCCATCTGTGAGCTGAGAATTAAAACCAGGTCAGGCCTCAAGGATGCCAGCATACCTCAGCTGAGTGTCACCTCATGCCTATGGCTTGCTTTGTCCTGCCCTTCAGGCAGTGCAGGCCATGGCTCATGCTTACTGAGTAATTAGGGATGAAGGACTTCCAGACGTCTGCTCATCACAGTTCTGTGTCCTAACTTTTCTTACTGCTAGTGTCTGAGATGCTGACTCAGCAAAGACCACAAGCTGAGCACAGATGCTGCCTGCTTGGACCAGCTCACCCTTGGCAGCCCCTGGGAGCACCATGTCATCAAGCCCTGTAGCTCTGACTGAGACAGGGAAATCTGTGCTGTATTCCACACATCTGCAGTGTGCTGCTCTGCCTGAAAGGAAAGTCTGGCCTTGGGTTCTGGCCCCATTCCTCCCACCAGCTCCTGCCTACCTGTTGGCAGGCTGCTCGGGTATCCCCAGCATGAGACACTGGGGTCCAGTAGGAAAAGCTTCAACTGGTAGTGAACTGGGATGGAGTGCACAGCAAGAGATTGCCTTGCAAGTTGGAAGGCACAATGAATAGTAACAATAAGCCTTGTGGGGTTGACATCAATGGCTTACCTGGTACCATCTATCTCGTTGCCATGGCAATCTGGGAATCCTCCAGGACTTCAGTACTATATTGGGACTGCTGAGATAGATAATCATCATAGATAGATTAAGCAAATACTGCATTTGTGGCCTCTCCAGTGTGAGACAGCCATTGGGACTACCTAGATCATATATATTATGCAAGCCAGTCTAATAAATCCTATATAAACATTTTTTTTCTGTCTGTTCATTTCTTCCCCAGCAATCCCAGCAGTTTCAAGGCTGTGTGAAAGTGCTCTTGAGAGAAGACAGCAGTAGATGCCTCAAGCACATCCCTTATTCCCTGGTTCCCCGGTGTCTGAGCCCTTCAGGTCCAACTCAGCCCTGCCTGCAGATGTTTGTGGAGGTTCGGCTTCAGTCACAACACACTACCACTCTTCCAAGGGCTCTTGGTTGACCTTAATAAGAACCCTCTGCTTTCTTGCAACATCGTAGGATGGTGGTTCTCAGCCTGTGGGTCTCAACACCTTTGAGGGGTCAAACAACCCTTTCCCGGGGTCACATATCCAACATTATGAACACCCAATATTTACTGTTCGTAAAGCAGCAGCACACAGCTATGACGTGGCAACCGAAGTAATCTTATGGTGGGGCAGGGGACACAACACGAGATTGGAAACATTCAGAGCAGCTGCCCTAGGGGTTTGCCAGCGTCCAGGAGATATGCTGTCTATCATCTCAGTTAGCTACTGCATGTGTTAAGCTTGCTGGCCCAGAGAGCTTCCAGGGGGTCTTTTGTCCCCCCATCTTACCACAGAAGCACTAGGGTTACGGGTAAACATAGTGGGGTGAACGTCCTCCGATGGTTAGTGCATCGGATGGAAAGAAAGCTCTCTGAGACAAGAGAGCTGACCCTCAAGTGCTTAGCTGCAAGTCTGTGCTCTACAGTTCACATACTGAGGCAAGAGTCTCTTCTGAAAGCCACCAAGGTCAATATCTGTTAATATCCTTATTTTTAAGGATGTGAAAACTGAAGGTTAGCTTTAAAAATCTAGTAATGACAGAGCCAAATGATGCTACTGATCCAGTAGTGACAGAGTGGAGGCTGTGACGGCAAACTGTACTGATTCCTACTCATCCAGTAGTGACAGAGTGGAGGCTGTGACAGCAAACTGTACTGATTCCAAAAGCTTCCCGTGTTCCTCAGACCCCACTACAGACGATAACCATGCTTCCCTTCTCGGATTTGGGCTCCTGTGTTTTATTTATACTTTTCAAATATGGGTCTAATACACTTCCCTTCTGATTTGCTGGGGGTGTAGCTCAGTGGTAGTGTGTCTTTAGCATATCCAATGCTAGATCCACCATCTCTCTGTATCTGTCTTTCTGTATCTCTGTCTTTCTGTCTCTCTGTGTCTCTGTGTCTCTCTGTGTCTCTCTTTGTCTCTCTCTCTCTCTCTCTCTCTCTCTATATATATATATATATATATATATATGATAAAGAGTAGAAATAACTTTTAAGAAAAATATAATTAGTTATATATTATGAACTAATAAGTAAAAGGGGACCTCAGGAACCTGCTCCGTGGGCAAAGCAACTAACTATGCATGTATGAAGACCTGAAAGCCATGTAAAGACAGGCATAGTGGTGACCACATGACCCCAGTGCTCTTATGGGGAGCTGGAAGGCAGAGGCAGAAGAATCCCTGGAGGTTCTCCCTGGAGGCCAGTTAAGTTGGTAGCTAACCAAGAATACGATGTATCCCCTTGAGAGAGGTGGAGCCTGGTAAACAGACTCAGGACAGAAATAGGCACAGAGGTACATACGGGCCCTCAACGGCAACTGCCAGAGCTTCCGATAGCAGAGTCCTACAACTGTTCCGAATCTCCTGAGTGTTACAAAAGAGACCTGGAAACGACTGGTGCTTGAGAAAGCAAAGACAATTCATTGAGGGAGAGCACCTGAGCACAAAGCAAAGGTGTCCTGACAGCAGTCATTAGAGCTGTCCCTTCCCCCCAAGCCCCTCGCTGTCGCCAGAAGGGGACCCAAGGGTGGGCGACTGGCTTTTTGTTTGGCGAGGTAAAAAGGAACTTTGCAGAGGGGTTGAGGCTGTAGGGGGAGTTTGTGAGGTTCACTGTCAGCTGCTTGCGTCTGTGGTTTTTCTAGGAATTCAGATATCTTCAGATGCAGTCCCTAAGTGGTTGTCACAAAACAGCAAGCTATCTGCTCAACAGCAGAAACCTACAGGGTTGCTGGGTCCTATCCTGACTACCTGGTCGGGGTATAACAAACTCCTCACCTTACAGCAACAGAGGAAATGAAGTTGTCCACTTCATACACATGCCATGACACACACATGCCTTAATTCACACACATAAATACTCACAAACATACATGCACACCCAAACACATAAGCACACACACACACACACACACACACACACACACACATAAGTAAAGAGAAAGAATCACAGTAATATTGAGGCAAGGAAATTTAAAAAAAATAGTAAATGATAAAGAGACAAATTTCTAGTACACTGAAACCTCAGAGGCAGGCAGATCTCTGAGTTTGAGGCCAGCCTGGTCTACAAAGACAGTTCCAGGACAGCCAGGGCTACACAGAGAAACCTTATCTAGAAAAACCAAGCAGTCAGCCAACCAAACAACCAAACCCTGAAAGGTCCTACAGGAAAACAAGAGTTCTCCTCAACACTGCATGCAACTGATTTAAAGCAAACAAGAAACCCTTCAAACACAGAGCTGTCAACAAACAGACCTCTCATTGCTTCATGCACAGTCTTGCATCTGGGCTGCACTCTTACATATATATACACGATATATACATATACTCTCTATATATACATATACTACACACACACACACACACACACACGCATATATATATATATATATATATATATATATATATATATATATATATATATATATATATATATATATATATATATATATATATATATATATATATATATATATATATAAAACATGAATATGAAGACCTATTTTGAACTCTGAATTCTTTCCCATGTGTTCATGTGCCCATTCTTAGGTAAATACCTTGCTCTATTTCTATTACTTGGTTTCTGAAGCATACCGGGTAGTCTGTAGTTAGGTGATGTCTGTGCTTAAACTTTGCAGTTCTCAGAATAGGTTTGGGGACTAAATGCTTAAATTTCCTCACAGACTTGAGGATTAACTTGTCAATTTCCACAACAACAAACCCTGCTGAGGTTTTGATGGGTATTGATCTTTCACTAGAGCCTTTTAGATATTCTCTGCCACTAGGAGGATTCTCTACTGTTTTAGTCTTTAAATATCATTTGTGTGTGTGTAAGTGCTTTGCCTATGCGTATCTTTGTGTGCCACATACCTGAGACTAGAGTTATAAGCAGTTGTGAGCCACCATGGGTGGCAGAGGTCCCAGGTCCTCCGCAAACACTGCCAGTGCTTTTGATGGCTGAGCCATCTCTCCAGCCCTCTGGTAGATCTCTTTAATTTCATTTGTGCTGGGTCCCCACTGGACATTCAGGTATTAAGGACTGATGCAGCATCAGATGATGGTAACTCTCTTTTACTGTTCTGGTGGAGACAGAAGCTGAGGGCTTCTGGCAATTGACTCCTGCTGATAGCAGCAGGAAATTAAGAAAAGAAACTTAGTTACTTGAGCTCTTTATCCTTTTTTAAAAAAATATTATTTATTTATTATTATTTACATGAGCTGTCTGCAGACACACACCAGAAGTGTGCATCAGATCCCATTACAGATGGTTGTGAACCACCATGTTGTTACTGGGACTTGAAATCAGGTCCTCTGGAAGAGTAGTCAGCGCTCTTAACCACTGAGCTATCTCTCCAGTCCAGGCTCTTTACTCTTTAACCTAACTCTTTGTGAGCCAGAGAGAAAGAAAAAGGATAAAGAAAAAGTGTCATACACACATACACACACACATTCAGCTGGACCTGACCACCAGTTTCATCAACTTTACAAGTGCACATGCATACTTATATACCTATATATGTATATATGTACATACAAATAGACAGACAGGAATATATACACATTGTCCATACATACAGAAAGATAAACATATATACATATATACATTTGGTGGGTGGACGGGGCAGAACCCCATGTATTACCATCTTATTCCTTCTCTCTGTCCTTCTTATACTTTCTTAGACAAAAGATCTTTAGAAAATTACCTCATAGATAAAATGTTGCACAAAAGGGGAGTTACAGAAGGATGTCAATAATAATTTCAAAGCAGTATTTATTCTATAAGCTCATTATAAGTTGAAAGCAACAGTTTCAAATGGCCTTGCTTTATCATAGTGCACACCTGTGGCCTCATCCTTGGACCCAACCTAGAGTGAATGTTTTTCTTTGATCACAGATCTGTCCCAAGCTGATTTCTCTTCTTAGTGAAATTTATGAAAGCTCATTGCATTCTTTATTATGCAGCCTTTACTTACTATTTTATGAGGAGGGGGCACATTCTATTCTTGAGTCTAACTTTATTACATCTTTCTAGCAAAACAACTAAAACTATCTCCTTAAACTTTCTTTCTAAAATTCTTTGAATCAAATCAGAAATTCTATAAAGTCATTAATATATCCAAACAGCATTAATTCATAAAAGTTCATCTTCATATTGATCTGGAGGAAATTTGCCCAATAGGGTGGACTGATGCCCAGGAATCATTGGGCAGGAAAGGCATGCCAGCAGTGAGAAGCAATCCTGAGATGAAGTCTCTGGGGTCCCTGCTTCACAGAGCACAACCCCTGTAGCCATCCAAAATGGTGGGCCATCTCCAGAAAAGTCACTTGGTTGCCATAACCTGCATAGCTTCTTTAATATTTGTTTCAGGAATCTCTCTGGAGTAAGTAGCCCAACATCAATAAGAGTGGGAGAGAGATGTCACCAGTGGACTGTTGCCAGGACAGCCCCCTGAAAGGCTCCAAGTGCAACCTGCATTTTCATTATAGTCTCTGAAACCATAGGCGGGGTAAGCAAGCAAAGAAGCAGAACTTTTCCAAGAACCAGACACGGCAGTCAGCTTTTTGCTTTTCAAAAGCACATGTTCCAGGCTGGAAAGTGGCTCAGTGGTTAAGAGCACTGACTGCTCTTCCAGAGGTCCTGAGTTCAATTCTCAGCAACTACATGGTGGCTCACAGCCATCTGTAATGGGGTCTCCGGCCTCTTCTATCGCATTCTACTTTGTGTTCAGTAATGCACGTCAGTTCAGGAGGCCAGTGAACATGGACTACTCTCTACTCACACGCTCACAGCATTTTTCATTGTGTTCTCCACGATAGCCATTCTGGTTGGGGTAAGATGGAATCGCAGAGTGGCTTTAATTCTTACTCCACTGAAGGCTATGAAAGCTGATCACTTTCTTAGGTATTTATTGTTCTATTGAAAACTGTCAATTTAACTAATCAGTCAATTTATCAATTGGATAATTTAATTTTATGTTGATTAATTTTTGTATTTCTTTATATATTCTAGATTAAAGAAAAAAACCCTTTGTGATGTGTGGTTGTCAAAGTCTCTCTCCCTTTCTGAAGGCTGCCTCTTCATCTTCTGGAGATGGTTGTCTGCTGCACAAAAGCTTTTGAGTTTCATATGATCCCATAGCCTGTACTTTTGGAGCGCTTTTCAGAAAATCCTCACCCACGCCTGTGCCTGGGAGTGTTTTATCTATGTTGTCCCTCGGTCGTTTCAAAGTTTCAGGTCTTAAAGTCTTTGGTTCATTTTGAATGGTTTTGTATACGTGGGCATTGTAATCGATTATTTAGCTCTTGGTGTTCAGTAAAGATTGATTTGTGGCTTAGAATGTGGTTTAAGTTAGAGACGCCTCCAATGGGCTGCTGAGAAGAATGTGCATTTTGTTTCCATTGTGTGAAATAGTCTGTACATACTGTTAAGTCCATTTGCTCTAAGGTGCAGTTTAACTCAGGTTTTCATTGACTTTCAGTTCAGGTGACTCTCTAGGGGTGACACTGGGTTACTGACAGTGCCCTTGTTTGGTGAGAAACCAAACAAACACTTGGTGCTAATATATTTATGGTTGTGATGTGTTCTTTCTATTGTCACCATTATTTTATTTTATGTGTATAGGTACTTTGTCTACATGTATGTCTGTGTACCATGTACGTGCCTAGTGCCTGCAGAGTTCAGAAGAAGGCATTGGATCCCCCTGGCACTGGAGCTGCAGACAGTTCTCAAGTACCATGTGGGTGCTGAGAACTGAACCCAGGTCTTCTGTGAGACCAGCCAGTGCTCCTAACCACTGAGCCATCTCTGCAGCCATCTCTTTACTAATACGTAGTGGCCTTTGTCTCTTCTGACTAATTTTGACTTGAGGTCTGTTTTATCAGATGTCAGGGTAGCTATACCAGCTTGTTTTCCGTTACCATTCATTCCCTAGACTCTTCTCCACTTGTTGACTCTCCATCCATTGGTATCTTTACCAAGAAGTTGTGTTCCTTGGTGACAACAGATAGCTAGATGTAATTTTTAAGCTAGTAAATAAGTCTGTGTCTCTTTATTGGTGTGTGGAAGCTATTTAAATTTTTTTAAACGATGTGTTTATTTTGATTTTATGTGCATTGGTGTTTTGTCTGCATGTATGTCTGTGTGAGGGTGTTAGATATTAGAGTTAAAAACCATTGAGAGCCACCATGTGGGTGCTGGGACTTGAACTCAGGTCCTCTGGAAGAGCAGTCACTGCTCTTAACCACTGAGCCATTTCTCCATCCCTGCACCTTTTAAAGTTATTTTTGAGAGACATTTACTAATTCCTGTAATTTTGCTGGCAGTTGCTGTCCTTGGCTGGCTCCTTCTTCTTTACTTTCTCCCTGATCAGTAGTGGGGGTTTCCTGGTTACTGTGTTGGGCGTGAAGTAGTCCTTATTCTCTCTATTGTTCTGTTATTTCTCCATGCATGCATCGGTCCTGTGCTCTGTGCTGTGGCTGTACCATTTCTCCTAGGTATGCAGCATCCTTCAAGCATTTCCCTGTGCTGTTGGCTCTGTGTTCATGAACTGCCGTGCTCCGTGCTCATCTTGAAGTGTCACTCAACATGATAATACTTCCTTTATTTGACAGCACTGGCATAGAATTCAACACCCGGTCTCTGTTATAATCTATTGGATTAATGGTTCTACTGTAAGCAGAGAAACATCTCAGCAGCAGAACAGATAAGCTTGCCAGTGAGAGTGAGGACAAGCAGGCAAAAACAAGAGCTTCCTTCTTCCATATCCCTTTGTGTGGGCTGCCACCAGAAAATGTGCCCCAGATTTAGGGGGAGTCTTCTCACCTCTAATGATTCAATCAAAACAATCCTTCATAGATGTGCCCAGCTGCTTGGGTTTTAATTGACTCCAGATATAGTCTAATTGGCAAGCGAGATTAACCTTCACAACTACTCTGACCTGTCAGGTGTGTGTGTGTGTGTGTGTGTGTGTGTGTGTGTGTGTGTGTGTGTGTTTGCAAATGCATGCATGTGCACATGTGTACTGTGCTAGAGACAGAACTCAAAACCTTGCACATACTAGGCAAAAGTTGTACTCCTGAGCCATACCACAACCCCTAAACGGTCAAATTCTGCCATCTACTGACTAGGCTGCCTTTCTTCTTGACTTCTAAATGGTGAGTTCCATTTGTCCCAGTTATTTCTTGCTGTCAGTGCTGACAGCAAAACGGGAGTGACAGTGTGGTCATAAGAAACTCCACCTTGAATCTGGGGTGGTAGACAGTCACCACTTGTTCACCAGCACATGGCACACTGGTGCCATGACATCAATGCACAACACACTTGGGTCTGATTGGCACAGCCCATGAAAAATGAATATCATAGCCAGAGCTCTTTCTGTGTTTTGTCATCTGTAGAATGTGTGATTTCCTCTCAGGAGCTGCTGACCTCTGAGTCTGCTGTGCACGGAGCTCTCCTCCATGGAAACTACCTTGGATGTCTTTCTCACATGGAGAAAGCAGTGTTCCCAAACAATGGTGGTAGATAACTGGATGTCTATATGCAAAAAAAAATACAGCTAGGTCCTGAGCTTACACCATGTACAAGAATCACCTCAGCCTTTGAGAAGGACTGAAATGGAAACATAAGGGGAGTCCTTGTGACTTTAGATCAGGCAATGGACTTTTAGAAGCAACACCAAGACCATAAGCAACAAGAATAAATAAATAAATAAATAAATAAATTGGATTTAATTAAAATTAAAATCTTTTGTTGGGTCTAGAGAGATGGCTTGGTATTTAAGAGCACTTCTTACTCTTGCAGAGGACCTAGGCTTGGTTCTCAGCGCTCACCTGGTAGCTCACAATCCTCTGTAACTCCAATTCCAAGGGATTTGAGTCTCTCTCTGACCTCTGCAAGCACCAGGTATACATGCAGACAAAACATTCATACACATAAACTAAAATAAATAAATAAGATATTGTCACACTGGCTGAGTGTATAAGTCAGTGGCAGAATGTGTACCTAGCAGAGGAGACATTTTTCCAAAGGAGATATGTAAGAGGCCAATAAGCACAATTTCATCGTCGTTAGGGAAATGCACATGCAAACCACAGTGAGAGGAGCTGGAGCCATGGTTCATCAGGAGCTGGAGCCATGGATCATCAGGAGCTGGAGCCATGGATCATCAGGAGCTGGAGCCATGGATCATCAGGAGCTGGAGCCATGGATCATCAGGAGCTGGAGCCATGGATCATCAGGAGCTGGAGCCATGGTTCATCAGGAGCTGGAGCCATGGATCATCAGGAGCTGGAGCCATGGTTCATCAGGTAAGATTACTAGCTGTTTCTATGAGGACCAGAGCTTGGCTCACAACTATCTGAGGCTCCAGCTCTGGGAAGCTGACACCTCTGGCCTTTGTAGACTCCAGATGTGCCTTACATGCACATACCCACAGACTGACTCTCTCTCTCTCTCTCTCTCTCTCTCTCTCTGTGTGTGTGTGTGTGTGTGTGTGTGTGTGAGAGAGAGAGAGAGAGAGACAGACAGACAGAGATAGAGACAGAGACAGACAGAGATACAGAGAGAGATACACACATAGATACACAGAAAGGCATACACACAGACACACACCAAGACATACAAAGAGACACACAAACAATTTAAGATAAAATGAATCTTTTAAAAAATAATTTCATTTAAAAAGCCACAATAAGATATCACCTTGTACTAGCAAGGCTGAGTGTATGAATACAAGACAAAAGGAAAATAAAGGTGGAAGAGGCAGAGACATCCCAGACTCAAGAGAGAGAAGAAATGCCCTGTGTGGTGGGCATACTGATAAAGAGGTCAGCATGGACTGTGAGCACCTGGAACATGGGCCAGCGTCACCTTGGGCTGGGCATTCAGGGAAAGAGCGGCCACGGGGAGAAAGACTGTTAGTAGAATAATCTCTTCCAGTTTTTTTCCTTTAATCTAGCCATCAGAAAGATGGGGTCTTCAAGATGGTGGAAGGGTGGGCTGTAAGAGGCTGTTGCTGTAAGAGTCAGCATCCTGGAGGTGTGTCTGAGCACCCTGGAGGTGGCAAGCAGGGAAGACCTGTGGTTCAAAGGCCTTGTTTTCTCTCCTGTTCCCTCAGTTCTCAGCGGCAGGGCTCCACCTTGTGCTCTAACATATTCCTCGCCAACCCCGACCAGCAGGAATTAGACGCAGAACAACCAGGTTCCTTCTCGAGGCGGTTTACTCAGGATACTTGATGAAGTTACAGCTTGTGGAAAAAACGGCAAAATGGCTCCCAACCCCACCGGGAGCGGCCATATAAATCCTATCCTGGCCTATAGTAGGATGCCACATGGCTCCTGCTCATACGCTAGGTAAAGTCGGGCGTCAGATCATGCCACTGATGACATAGCCTTATGCCATATTAGGAGCTGTCCAAGTCATTAAAGCTGAGGTGATCTGCGCCATCTTTAAGGCACGGCACCCAGGCTCTCCACAACCCAAATTAGGAGCTGTCCGCTCCAGTAAGGCTGAGGCTCTCCACACTAACATCCTTAAGCAAACCAACTTGCCACCAGCCACATCACTCTCACAGCTAAGCTGTGTGTCAGCAGCATGCCAGCTTCTGGCAGGACTAGGAGACACAATCTCACAGCAAACTCCCTGACCCTCTGGCTCTTAGAGACTTTCATCCCCTCCTCGGCAATGTTCCCTGAGCCTTAGGTAAAGGAGTGTTTTGTAGATGTAGCCATTGGGTCTGGGCTCCACCACTCTGCATCTTGATTGGTGTGTCAGCTAGGCTCTGCTTGATGAAGCTGCAGCAACCTCTTGGTGCCAGAGGCCTAAGGAACAGGAGACCTGCTGCCTCTGCAACCGGAAGGCTGTGAGGATGAGTAGGACAGCTTCCGGTGCCAAGGGCCAGGCATAGGTCTGCTTTGCCATCTTCAACAGTCTGCTCATGATGTCACCATCCCAGGCTCCTAGAAAAAAAAAGGAGGGAGGGCTGCAGGAGGAGGGACTGCAGGAGGGGATTGCAGGGGGTGGGGGACTGCAGGAGGGAGGCTGCAGGAGGGAGGCTGCAGGAGGGAGGCTGCAGGAGGGGGCCTGCAGAGGCGGGACTGCAAGAGGGGGACTGCAGGAGTGGGGGGCTGCTTTCCCAACACCAGTCATGACTCAGCTCTCAGTCTCTGCTCCTCACCACCCTGTCAGCCTCTGTGAGCGGGATGACCTCCCCTTCCTCTTCTCAACCTGTGGAGCTCTCCAGCACAGCATCCCTCCTTACTCATGTAGACTGCCTCACACACTCACTTGGGAACATCATACAGGAAACAATTAATAAGCAATTAATTCTAAGAAGCACTTAAAGCTATCTCTCTCATTCAACATGTTTCTTCCTCTCTGGGGTGGGGATGGGGTGCATCCATGTACATGTTAACACCACGTGCCTGCATCAGTTGGTTCTCTCCTCTCACTATGTGTGTTCCTGGGAACTGAACTCACCTTGTCAGGCCTAGCAGCAAGTGCCTTATTGTGTCGAGTCATCTTGCCAGCCCTATGCTTACTTTTTTTATTATTATTGTGTCTGTTATTTTTTTGAGATTATAATCATTTCCTCATCCACTTCAATGGTGGTTTGTATATGCTTGGCCCAGGGAGTGGCACTATTAGGAAGTGTGGCCTTGTTGAAGGAAGCATGTCATTGTGCAGGTGGGCTTTAAGACCCTCCTCCTAGCTGTCTGGATGTCAGTCTTCTTCTGATCTAGATGTAGAACTCTCGGCTCCTTCATTAGCACCATGTCTGCCTGGATGCTGCCATGCTTCCTGCCATGATGATAATGGACTGAACCTCTGAACCTGTAAACCAGCCCTAATTAAATGTTGTCCTTGGTTATGGTGTCTGTTCACAGCAATAAAAAAAACTAAGAGAGAAGTTGGTACCAAGGACTAGGATATTGCTGATAGGCCTGACCATGTTTTGTTGAAGGAATGTGGATTTTTGAGACTTTGGATTTGGAAAGCAGTGGAATGCTTTAAGTGGGGCTTAATGGGCCATCCAAATAGGAATATGGAAGACATGGTGACAAGGGTATTTTGAACTGTGTAGACCTAGCCCAAGATGTTTCAGTGGAAAAGAGCTTCAGTACGTGACCTGGAGACTGTTCCTGTGATATTTTGGTGAAAAATGTAGCTTGTTTTTTGCCTTTGAAGAGTCTACCTGAGGCTAAGGTAAAGAGATTTCAATGAACTGTATCGACAAAGGAGATCTCAGAAAAGACCAGCATAGACTTTGTCCTCTGGTTTACTCTCATGAGGAGCAAGCTTAAAACGGAAAAATACAAAGTATATGGTTCAAGTAATAAAAGGGCACCAGCAAGTACAATGGAGCTAAATCCTGTATTCAAAGAGATAAACAGGTTAAGGGAGTGGTGGCTTTGGGGCAAGATCCTACCCAGCTAAGCTTATTGTTTATGAATTTGCTATTGGATGAGTAACAGTTATATTGTGTTAAGCATTATTATGAACTGGTTATTGTTTTCATTTGGACTTTTAATCTGGAATAAATTACAGTCCAGAAATGGAGAGCACAACATCTAGACCTCAAGGCTGGAAGAGTAAGGCTTTTTTCTGGATCTTGAGAAATAGTGGTCATGAAAAACTTAGGTCTAGGCATGATACTCAGGAGACGGGCATGCAGATCTCTGTGTTCAAGGTTAGTTACAGAACAAGTTCCAGGACAGCCAAGCTTAGGCAGTTAAGGAATAGAAAAGAAAATAGAAATAGAAAAGGGGGGGCCATGTTCCAGGCCCAGCAAGCAGCAGAACTCAGCAGCTTCGGCCATGTGGCTCTGGCTTTATAGTTCAGAGGAGAAGGAGACAACTGGGACAATTGATGCTGGTTAACTGGAGCTGAGAAATTAGTGGCAATTAAAAAGAGACCAGCATCACTGAGGTAAAAATCTCCTGCAAGGTGTTATCTGAGAGCACAGAGAAGCTGTGTTCCAGAGATAGCCAAGGTTGTACCTCATGCTGCAGCTGGTAATGTGTAAGAATCACCCAGGTGGTACTACTTTTGAAGCCATGAAGGGATCATGAAGAGCATGTTGCTGAGGCTTGGCACTGTGAGAAGCCATGGAAACCATTGGTGAAGGTGTAGCCTTAGTTGTAGTTAATGGCCCAAGACTGAAGGGGTCATTCAGAGGAGTTGAGGCTTGGCACCATGAAGAGAGCCTATGAGAGGTTGTTGATGAAGCCTAGTTACAGTGGAAAACCCCAGTGTATTCAAGATGCCAGAACCATTGGATGATCACCAAGCAGCAGCAGTGGAGTGGAGTCAACCAGAGCCTAAAGTGCTACAGTGGGCAGAGCTGGAGCAGTGGCCCAAGCTCTTTGGAGGAACCCAGAAGATCCCAGACATTAGAACAAGAAGACGTAAAACTGAAGTTGATTTGGAGACCCCAAGATGTTAGAGATGCCACAGATGTGGGGTACCAGCTGAGGAAAGCGCTAACAGGGAGTGGAAACAGACCAAGAGAAAGAAATTGTTGTAGTCAACAAAGATGAAGGAAGTTGTGGATCTGAAGAGCGCTTTGACATCAGACATGGAGATGCAGAGGTTGGAGTTTCCCCAGCTGGTTTCCTGTCTTGCTTTGGTCCAGTATGTCGTCACTAGACATTTTGGAATAGTAATGTATATCCTGTGATGTTGGAAGTATGTCATCTGCTGTTTTGATTTTGATTCTATAGGGAATTACAGTTAAGAGACTGCATGGATCTCAGAGAAGACTTTGAACTTTTAATATTGTTGAGACTGCTATAGACTATGGGGACTTTTGAAGTTGGACTAAGTGTATTTTGCGTTATGCTATAGCTAGGTACAGCCTCCATAGACTCATGTGTTTGAACAAGCATATGGGGCCAAAGAGTAGAATATGGTGGTTTGAATATGATTGGTCCAGGGAGTAGCACAATTAGGAGGTGTGGTCTTGTTAGATTAGATGTGTCACTTGGGCGAGGGCTTTGAGACCCTCTTCCTAACTGCCTGGATGTCAGTCTTCTCCTCACACTGACTTTTTTTTTTTTTTTCTTTTTTTTTTTTTTTTTAAAGATTTATTTTATTTATTATATGTAAGTACACTGTAGCTGTCTTCAGACACTCCAGAAGAGGGCGCCAGATCTCGTTACGGATGGTTGTGAGCCACCATGTGGATGCTGGGATTTGAACTTATCACCTTCGGAAGAGCAGTCGGGTGCTCTTACCCGCTGAGCCATCTCACCAGCCCCTCACACTGACTTTTGATCAATAACTCCTTGGCTGTCATAATGACAATGGACTGAACCTCTGAACCTGTAAGCCAGCCCCCAATAAATGCTGTCCCTTATAAGAGTTGCCTTGGTCGTGGTGTCTCTTTGCAACAATAGAAACCCTAACTAAGACAATTTCCTCCCTCCAAATCCTCCCAGGTACTCCTCCTTACTCTTTCAAATTCATGTTTCACTGATTGGTGATACACAGAGAAAGAGAGAGGGAGGGGAAGGGGAGGTAGAGGAAGAGGAGGGTTATAAATGTATAAATACATTCCGTTCTGTTTGTACAGTGTTACTTGTATTTGTGTTTTCAGGGCTGATCACTTGGTACTGGATAACCAACTGGTGCACTATTCGCTGGGGAAGATTATTCCTCCAGGTCTCAGCATCCTTAGTTGCCTGTAGTCCTTTGTGTAGAGCCTGAGGCCTCCCGGGCTTTCCCCATCCATTTGGCATGGCTGTTAGTGTTGTCCTTGTTCATCTTATGTTTAGGCAGTCATGTTGGTGGGACTGTATGGACATAGGTTCTGATGTGATTAGGAGATAGTCTCACAGCAAACTCCTTGACCCTCTGGCTCTTACAATCTTTTTACCCCGTCATATGCAGTGTTCCCTGAGCCTCCCTGGTGTAGGAGCTTTGTAGATGTATCAGTTGGGACTGGGCTCCACAACTCTGTATTTTGATTGGTTGTGGTTTTCTCTAATGGTCTCTATCCATTGCAAAGAGAGACTTCCTTGATGAAGGGTGAGTAATATACTTACCTGTGAGTATAAGGACAAATATTTGGTTAGGGACTATGTACTTAAGGATTATGTACTTAGGGATTATTAAAGGGATTATTAATGGTTTACTAAAGGGATGGTTGTAGGTTCTCCAACATCCATGGCTTTGCTAGCCCTGGGTAATTAGATAAATTTCCAGTACCAGACATGATTTCTCTCCTGTTGAGCAAATCTTAAGTCCAATAGAGAGCTGTTGGTTACCACAGCTATGTGGTATGTGTGCCACTACTGCACCCTTAGGGCTATCATGCCCAGGCCTGAGTCTTTAAACTTATAAAAGACCTTCATCTTTGCCCTTTTTGCCTTCAATGAGTGTGATGGTTTGTATATGCTTGGGCCAGGGAGTGGCACTATTAGGAGGTGTGGCCTTGTTAGAGTAGGTGTGTCACTGTGGGTGTGGCTTTATGAAGATGTAGAACTCTCAGGTTCTCCTACACCATGCCTGCCTGGATGCTGCTGTGCTTCCTGCCTCAATGATGTTGGGCTGAAACTCTGAACCTGTAAGCCAGCCCAAATTAAATGTTGTAATTTGTAAGAATTGTCTCGGTCATGGTGTCTGTTCACAGTAGTAAAACCCTAACTAAAATTAATGGGGCCCTCTAATGTTTAGGTTAAATTCTACATCTTTGATATGTAAATGTTCTACCTTGTTTCTACTACAAATACACTTAGGCCTTGAAAATATTTTAAAATTTAATTTATTTTAATTAGCTTACAAAACAGCAGGCTTTCTTATGGCATTTTCTGTGGTTCGGAGATTTAGTCCATTATCGTCATGGCGGGAAACATGGTGGCATGCAGTAAGACATGGTGCTAGAGAGAGAGCTGAGAGTTCTACATCTGGATCAGCAGGCAGCAGGAAGAGACAGTGAGCCACTAGACCTGGCTTGAGCTTATATATGTGTGTATATATATATATATATATATATATATATATATATATATATATATATATATATACACACACATATATAGAGATATACATATATAGATATACATAGTAACACACCTACTCCAACCATGCCATACCTCCAAGGCCATTCCTCATGAGTCTATGATGGCCATTTTCATGCAGACCACCATACACACCTAGTATTTGATGACCTTCCCCACTCCTCCTCCTCTTCCCAACCTCACATATCTCCTCCCAGCCCCACTCTTCCCCTTCTACTTTACATATGAATGCTCTGTTCCTCTTCTGACTTCTCTCCCTTAAAGTCGCTTCTCTGCTCATGGCCCTCTCTCTTGCTGGTTTCCTCCTAATATATATATATGTGTGTGTGTGTGTGTATTGGGTATTTACATGTATATATATATATATATATATATATATATATATATATATATATATATTAGACATATATGTATATCTATATCTACATATATCTATATATGTGTATATATGTCTATTAGATATACATATATGTATACATATATGTCTATTAGAAGCTAGGATCTATCTGCACATGAGAGAGAGAGACAGAGACAGAGAGACAGAGAGACAGACAGAGAGAGAGAGAGAGAGAGAGAGAGAGAGAGAGAGAGAGATTGGGCAAATATATAGTATCTCTCCAAACCTGGTTTACCTCACTAAATGTAATATTTTTCTACAAATCTCTTATTTTCTTTTACAGCTAAATAAAATTTAGTTGTGTGTATGTTTTAGGTACAAGCGTTGCCAAGGTTAAAAGCAGTCACCTTCACACCTCACTTCCCATTTCCTACAAGTGAAAATTTTTTTTAATCCATTTTGGGTTTTTTTTTTTTATCAAAGGTGGCTAAACCCCGAACCTCCCCTTAAGCTGATTAGCTAATTGCGTAAGATTCTGGAGCTGAGTTCTCACCAGTGGGATGAGATGTAGTCACTGCTTGTCCCAAGGATACAGGGCAGATGCCATGGTAGTGCAGGGGTGTTACTAGCCTTGCTTTCTGGTTCTGATACACACGTTTTACAGAAGCATTTGCCTTGCTGAGCTACTGTAGAGGACACCTGACAGCAAACAGGGAAACCACAACCCAGGAGCAGAAGGCACACATGGGCATGCAGGGGGCATTGGGGGTGCAGGGGGTGCCCTCGGCAGCGGCTGGTAACAGTGTATCTGCTGGAAGGAGAGAGTTATGTAGAGTCAGGCTATGAGGCCTCAAGGCCTGCCCCCTCCCCCAGCCCCCACCAACTGTGGCCCTCTTCCATGACTGAAGCTTCTCCTTCTACAAGTTCCACAACCTTCCCAAGCAGTGCTAGCAGCTAGGGACTAAGAGTTGAAATGCATGGGGCATGCTGGCATGGCTGTAGTCCCAGCTACCAGGCAGGCTGAAACAGGAGGATATCTGGAGTCCAGGAGTTCTGCACCATAATGCGCAGTAAGTTCAGCATCAACATGATAACCTCCTTCATGTCTGCCTGTTCCACAGCATATATTCTTTGTTTGTTTGTTTGTTTGTTTTTGGACAGACTTTTTCGGTGTAGCTCTACCTGTCCTGCAACTCATTATGTGGTCCAGGCTGGCCTCCAACTCAGAGATCTGCCTGCTCTGTCTTCCAAGTGCTAGGATCAAAGGCGTGTGCTACCATGCCCAGCTCCACAGCATATATTCTTTATTAAGATTTTATATATAACTGTATGCCTGCTGGTGAGCTCATCGGGCTCCATTTGATTGTTGCAGACCCGTGGTCACACAGATAACCCTGGTTAAACCCAGACCACAAAACAAAATGAAAAGCCACGAAGGGGGCCTGTGTGGGCATCGGTGAAGGAGCTGGGGCTGGATGTGAGTGCTCGGAGCACACTGTATGCATCGAAGTGTCGAATGCACACGCTTCATTAGTTTTTAAAAACCCGTTCCAGTCGTATAAATGTGTTTACTGCCATACCTTGGCCTCTCTGCTTCCAATATAACAGAAACAGGAGTGGATTCACCAGGTAAGTCGGCCTTCTTTAAGGTGAGAGTCTTCCTGTGTTCAAAAAGGAAATCGTATTGTAGAACCTAAGCAAAAGGTATCTGTGCCAAAAGGTGAAAAGAAACATGGTCCACCTGAAGATAAATCAGGGCAATGGGCAGAGGCACTGTCCCCTTGATGAGACAGCATCCCAAAGCATCTCCCATGTGGTGCTGTTCACATCCCTCTCCAACTTTATTCTTCTAGCGCAGCGGTTTTCAAATGACCCAGTGCTACCACCCTTTGATATGGTTCCCAACCATAAAATTATTTTTATTGCTGCCTCATAACTGTATGAATCATAGCATAAATACCTATGCTTTATGATGGTTTTGTGTGACCTCTGTGAAAGGGTCATGACCCACAGTTCTAGCACTTTCCGGGAACATAAGCTTGTCTGCATTGTCATTAAGGGCACACTCCCCCTGATGCAACAAACTGTTCTCAAGTTCCCTTCTGCAACTGTTTCTAAACCCCTTTATCTATGTACAGAGGGCACTCTGTGTCTCATGCCCTGCAACACTTCCCACGATTTCTGGAGGATTTCTGCCGCCATCACAGCCTTGAGACACTGTCTTTAGACAGTGTCTCTATTGTCCTCTGCACTCTCCAGGACTGTTAGGCATACTGCTTAGGGCAGCCAAGACTAGCAAGGGAACAAAACCTCCACCCAGAAAGGACCTACAGCCCTGAACATGTGAGCGCTTAAGCTGGCCTCTCCCTGTTCCTTACCAGCCTGGTGCTTTAAGCTCTGGCGCTCCAACTCCGCTTTCCCTCTCCTGAGGTTCACCTGCTTGTCTTCTGTCCATTTTTACTTAAAACTTTTTCTATTACTTTTTTTTCCCTCATTCCGGTCAACCCTGCTTGCTCTGGTCTGCCCCGCTCACTCCAGTAGGTCCCGCTCACTCCCGTCAGCCCCGCTCGCTCTGGTTGGCACCACTCACTCCGGTCGGTCCCACTTGCTCAGTCCCTGCTCTCTCTGGTCCAAGGATTCATTTATTATTATTATTCATAAGTACACTATAGCTGACTTCAAACGCACCAGAGGAGGGCGTCAGATCTCATTACGGGTGGCTGTAAGCCACCATGTGGTTGCTGGGATTTGAACTCATCATCTTCGGAAGAGCAGCCGGGTGCTCTTACCTGCTGAGCCATCTCACCAGCCCTCTATTACGTTTTAATAAGCCTTGGAAACAGCATTAGAGGGAAGCCTATGCCATTTGAATCTTTATTGTAATCACTTTCAGACGTAACCATCTTGAGGATTTACCTGATGACTATTTACATGTTCTATGTCTGCACACACACACACACACACACACACACACACACACATTGAACTGCACAGGGACCAGGAAGAGTCTGTTAGATTCTATTCTAATGGGATCCATGTCTTTATCCAAGCTTATGGACATCAAACAACTCTCTAGGCATAGCCTAGCCACAGAAGACATGGGGGAGGGGGCAGACAACAGCCCGGGATGCAGTCAGTGGGACCGCTTGCCTCCTGGTCTCTTTGTTACTGCTGGGCTAATCATTGTGTCTGCTCTGACTGGTTGTCTGTAGCTGCCGCCCAGTGGGCACACTCCTATTGAAAGTATACAGGCAGGAACATGCTGCCTGCAGGCCCAGAGTGGAGCCTCATTACACAGACTTCTGAGAGAGGAGTGTCCCTAGGTAATCTTAGCTTGGAAACTATGCTGACTCAGAGAGCAGACAACAGCAGATGGAAATCTACTTCTGCCCTCAAATCCTGGATGTGTGTAAAGGCTCTGCGGTTTTCAGGACCTGCTACAATGCCAGACAGTATGTCTACACCCATGGATACTGTGCATGTATGCTGTGCACTTCAGGCCTGTCCCTCCAAATTAGTCTTTCTGATAGTCCAGCTGCTATGACAATTCTTTCTCTCTGCCCTCATGGCACACTTGTCCTGAGGGTAGAACTTCTGTACCTTATGCTGCCACTGGGCACACAGGACACCTAAAAGGGGGTGGGTTGGAATTCCTTTGATTCCAGACACCCTCAAGATTTGAAGGTGAAAATTCATGGCTGAGATGGACATCTGGGCAGTGAGAACCCCAATTGGAGCTTTTCTCTGTCAACGCACTGTTGAGGAATACTTGACAAAAATTATAGGTCCCCAGAGCCACTACTCCTGGTACCAAGTGCAAAGTGAGCAGCACTGGTCATCTTACCTACTGTTGTGGTACACCTGTGCTCTGTGTATTGATGACTCTTTGTGATTGTTGAGTATTGGTAGGTGAGTCACTGTGATTGGTGAATTTTGGTAGGTGAACTGATGTGACTGGTGTCAGGAGTAGGTGAGTCACTTTGATTGGTGAGTGTTGAGGTTTGGTCTTGCTATCTATTGTAATGCTAAGTGCAGGTCCCCAAGACCTGGAGTCTGTATGTAGACCTGTGACCCTGCCCCCAAGTTATTTCTGATTGGTAAATAAAGATGTTGACAGCCAATAGCTGGGCAGAAGAGACATTGGCGGGTTTAGGGCTTGGAGGTCAGAGGAGAACCAAGAGGAGGGAGAAGAAGGTGAAGGTCTCTTCTTTCGAAGAGAAGGAAGATGTCATGAGGTAGGAATCAAGAAAGCATGGCCCTAAGGACTGGCCAGTTGGAGTTAAGAACAGCCCAGATGAAACATAGTGTGGTAATTTGAATGTGCTTGGCCCAGGGAGTGGCACTATTGGGAGGTGTGGCCTTGTTGGAGGAAGTGTGTCACTGTGGGGGTGGGCAATGAGACCTCCTAACCATGTGGGAGCTAGACTTCTTCTAGCAACCTTCAGATGAAGATGTAGAACTCTCAGATCCTCCTACACCAATATTTACTTGATTGCTGCCATGCTCCCACCTTGATGATACTGGACTGAACCTCTGTACCTGTAAGCCAGCCCCAATTAAACGTTGTCCTTATAAGAGTTGCCTTGGGGGCTGGTGAGATGGCTCAGTGGGTAAGAGCACCCAACTGCTCTTCCGAAGGTGATGAGTTCAAATCCCAGCAACCACATGGTGGCTTACAACCACCCGTAATGAGATCTGATGCCCTCCTCTGGTGCTTCTGAAGTCAGCTACAGCGTACTTATGAAGAATAATAATAAGAAAACGAATTCTTGGACCGCAGAGACCGACTGGAGCGAGCGGGGCTGGCCTGAGCAAGCGGAGCCGAGCAGGGGACGGCCGGAGCGAGGGGGGGGAACGGGGACGGCTGGAACAAGCGGGAGCGAGCAGGGCCAACTGGAGCGAGCGGGGCTGGCTGGAGCAAGTAGAGCCGGCTGGAGCGAGGTGGGGGGGGGTCGAGTGGAGCGAGTGGGGTTGACCGGAACAAGGGAAAAAAAAAGAGTTGCCTTGGTCATGGTGTCTGTTCACATCAGTAAACCCCTAACTAAGACACATAGTAAGTAATAACTCAGGGTTATAGACAGGAAAGTAGATTCTAATAGCATAGACAGTAGATATATGCACAGCTCTCGTGCTGTTTAAATATGAACGTTGTGTGTGTCTTTTATCCAGGAACTAAATGATCAAAGGCAGGGTGGAAACCCTGAGTCAAAATTAAGAATTTCTACAACAGATGAGTATTGGTAGGTGAATTGCTGAGAGTGAGTGTGAGTGTCAGTGGGGAGTCACTATGATGGTGAGTATCTGTGGGAAGTCACTGTGATGGTGTCAGTGGAGAGTCACTGTGATGCGTGTCAGTGGAGAGTCACTGTGATTGGTGAGTGGCGAGTGTCAGTGGAGAGTCACTGTGATTGGTGAGTGTCAGTAAAGAGTCACTGTGATTGGTGTTAGTGGAGAGTCATTGTGATTGGTGAATGTCAATGGAGCGTCACTGTGATTGGATGAGGGGATTGGTTGCTCACTTCAGAGTGTGGTTCTCAGCTCATCTGGGCTCTGGTTGCACATAACACAGCCTGTGCGTACTGTGTGGCAGTGTCAGCGCAGTGCTAGGACAAGGTTTCAGAAGTCCCCCCCCTCCCTCAGTGTGGTCATAAGAGACATGCACACTGTATTTTCCATGTACAATGGCTTAGCAGAGCACATAGCAACATGTTCATTATTTCAAGTACCTATTTAGAGCTGGGTATGGTGACACACACCTTTAATTTCACCACTTGGGGTGAAGAGGTGAGTGGATCTTGTGAGTTCACAACTAGCCCGATATACATAGTGAGTTCCAGGACAGCCAGTGCTATAGAGACATTGTCTCAAATAAACAAACAAATGAGCAAGTGAATTTAGTGTGCTGCCATGCTCACTGCAGTACAGATGGACACAGATTGCCTGCGTGTTCTCTGATGTGAGAGGCGGAACACGCACTGCCCCTCAGCACTGAGGCTCTCTGGAAGTACTCCTCTCTACCTTGAGAGAGGATCCTGTTTTCTGTCCCGCTCCAGACCAGAAGGAATCCCCCTTCCTCCTCCTCCTCCTTTTGACTTATTTGTTTTTATTTTACGCTTGCAAGTGTTTTGCCTATATGCATGCAGTGCCTGTGGAGGCCAGAAGAGGCCATGGGGTCCTCTTACAGGCAGCTGTGAACTACCATGTGGATGCTAGGAATGTAGGTCCTTTGCAAGAGCAGCAAGATTTCTTTGTTTTCTTCTTTTTAAAAATTACTTATAGGCCGGAAATGGTGGCGCACACCTTTAATCCCAGCACTCGGGAGGCAGAGGCAGGCAGATTTCTGAGTTTGAGGCCAGCCTGGTCTACAAAGTGAGTTCCAGGACAGCCAGGGCTATACAGAGAAACCCTGTCTCAAAAAAACAAAAAAAAAAAAAATTACTTATGTAATTTTTTTCATGTATAAGTGTCTGCATGTGTACCTGCACGCCAGAGGAGGGCATTAGAGTCCTTTATAAGATGGTCATGAGCCACCTTGTGGTTGCTGGGAATTGAACTCAGGACCTCTGGAAGTGTGCCAGTGTTCTTAACTGCTGAGCCATCTCTCCACTATATGGCAAGATTTCCTAACTTCTCCAACCCACTCCCTTCTTTTTAACTTTAAAGATGCCTTCCTTTATCCCACCACACAGGAGGCTGAGACAGGAGAATCAAGAGTTCCAAGCTGGCCTGGGCTACATCAAGTATGCTAATTGCTTTCTAAACTCAGATAGCACAGTCAGAGAAGTGGGATTTGAAGATGCTCTGGCCTCTGTCAGACACCTGCTCAACATCACCCGCATGACCTTGCCTGATCCCACCTTCAGCTTCCCCCACCCCACCCCACCCCACCCCACCGTATGACTTCCACCTGGGCTTTGGGCCCCCACTGACCTCCTTCTTACACCTGCCTGACTCACAGCCCACTGTCAATCTGTCCTTCTTTGGGGAGCCTTTGTTGCTATTACTGCCATAGAGCACAATGCTCTGTAAACCACAATGCCTGCTGGGGCAGAACTCGTGCCTGCCTGGTCAGGGACTCTGCAACCCCAGTCTGTGTGATGGCAGGCAGAGCACAGGGTGACAGAGGCAGGCACATAACCAGCGAGACTCTGCAGAGGTCTAGACCAGATGAGAGGCAGCCATGGGAAGAGGGGTATGCTGGACAGAACTAGCTGAATCAGGCCCTGGGAGGTCAGAAAGCATCTTCACCACAGGGTCCCCTCACATGCTGCCTCTTCAAAAATCAGTCACAGCAAGTCTGCGTTGGTCTGCGGTGCACTTGAATCCTAAACCCTGCTGGGAAGACTTAATTGTGGGGTTAATTATTAATGCTGGAAAGGCTTTTAAGTGATTTGAAGCTGTAGGAAGAAGCATGTGGACTTTCATTTCGCTTCTAAAGTTAGAAATTCCATGTGATAGATTATGTGATACGTAATTGCTTCATAGATTACAGGATCACAAGGCATGAGCTGTGATAGGGTGGCAGGATGGTGGTGCTCGTGGTGGCGAGGGTGTGCAGGTGTGCTGTCCTGGCACAACCTTCTTAGGCATTGGCTGCTGGGCACTCTTGCCAGTCCATTGCCTTCCTGCTTCTGCTTGTGCAGGGGACCAAAATCTCATGCAGATAGAAATAGCCCAGGTTAATCCAGAACCTGAATCACTGTGTTACCTGGTATATTGTTGGATTTCTACTATCTTGGTCTCACTATACTAAGGTTACAGTTATGAATCACCACCCCTTTTATTTTTTATTTTTTTGCAGTATCTTTTATTTTTGCAGTATCATATTTTTAAAGCAGTATTTATGAAATTGTTTGACTTCTTAATGTCATAATGTATTTCCATTTGAAAGAGTAGAAAATGGAAAGTTTTTAAACGGTGTGACTATTCAGCATATTAAAAGTGAAACTAGGGCTGGAGAGATGGCTCAGTGGTTAAGAGCACTGACTGCTCTTCTAGAGGTCCTGAGTTCAATTCCCAGCAACCACATGGTGCCGCGACCCCAATCTCTGACCAGCAGAGAATGGGAATAACAACACTCACACCAAGGTAGGTTCTCCAACAGATCTCTCGAGGCAATCTCCGCTTCCTTTATTCAGGAAGTTCAATATATATATCCAGACCCTCTTGCATCATCTCTCTCCACTCATTGCTCTCCAATCAGCATCATCCCGCCCCTAGCACGAGTTGCATGTGCAGGCAGGACAACAGATCATTGGCTGACACTATGGTAAGGCTATATGACGTTTCAGATCATGTGGTAGACGCGGATGACTCAGCTGCGCGTTTTCAGAAGTTTTAGTAAACAGGATGGGGTTACAAGTCTTGGCACTAAGCTGGGTGCCATCTTAGCTCAGTGGTTACGACTGACGGCTTCCCACAACATGGTGGCTTACAACCATCTATAATGGGATCTGATGCTCTCTTCTGGTGTGTCTGAAGACAGCTACAGTGTACACACATGTATTAAATAAATTAATTTTAAAAAGTGAAACTAATAAAAAGAAAAGAAAAGAAAAGAAAGAAGAAGAAGGAAGGAAGGAAGAAAGGAAGGAAGGAAGGAAGGAAGGAAGGAAGGAAGGAAGGAAGGAAGGATGAAAAAGAAATAAAGAAAAGAGAAAACAGCCCAGGTTGCCAGTGCATGCTAGAAATCTTGGAAGAATCCTATAAGCAGAAATTTTCTAAATTTGGGGTGAATTTCAAACTCTTGTGAATTAGTGAGCTAGGAGGTAAACAGAGGCTACCGTGATAAAATGCTGACACCGGAGGCAGTGGGGCTCAGAGAACTGTCTAACACTGGCTGGAGCCAGTTCCCATGCAAGAGGGTCTTGTAAGTTTCGTGAACTTTTCTCTTTCCAAGATGGCGTATTTCAAGAATGGTGACACACTGTAGAGAACACATCCTAAACATAAGGGTCAGCTCAAGGTTGCACATCCCTCTGCCAGATGCCAAACAGAACTCAGGGCAAATTCACATTCACTGACACCGGGTTAAAAATGCTCAGAGAAGAGCTGGGCGTGGTGGCGCACACCTTTGATCCCAGCACTTGGGAGGCAGAGGCAGGCGGATTTCTGAGTTCGAGGCCAGCCTGGTCTACAGGGTGAGTTCCAGGACAGCCAGAACTATACAGTGAAACCCTGTCTCGAAAAACCACACACACAAAAAAATGCTCAGAGAAGAAACATATCATGAGAAGTGATTCTCAGTTGTCTTCCAGAGAACAACTTCTGGGAAGAACCTGTCTTCTCGAAAGATTTTAAAAAACCTTGCAGAGAGCTGGGATGCTGCTCGGTTGCTAAGGTGCTTACCTGACATGCGTGAAGCCCTGAATCAGCCCCCAGCATCATAACATGGGTGTGGAGGCTCCTGGATGTGGCAGCACGGACCTGTAATTTAAGCATCTGAAAAACAGAAACAAGAGAACCAGATGGTTAAAATCATTCTTTGCACAACTGAGCCCATCCTCTTAGCCTTCTGGGCATACATAACTGCAGAAGATTCTATTAATCTCGTTAATTAAGGTGGGAAGCTCACCACACTGTGAATGTCACCTTTCCCTGCCTGGAATCCTGAACTACAGGATCGAAAAGGGGGATGGAGCAGCAGCACGCATCCGATCCTCTGTTTCTGATTGGGAATGTGACCACCAGCTGCTTCAGCTACTTCAAGCTCCTGTGGCCTTGAACTGTGAACTAAAGTGAACCCTCTTGAGTTGTTTATGTCTGTGTTTTCTCACGGTAACAGGGAAAAAAACTTAAGACTTAAGCTCCAAATAATTTTGTCCACAATTTTGAAGAAAACTCCAAATGGGTTTAGTGCTATTAGAGAACAAATATACATTGGAAAATAGATCTGAAGAAGTTGTAAGAACATAGCCAAGAAAACATTTCATAGTCAGGAGGGAAAGGACAAGGAGAAACCTAGTCCAATCGCTGAAAAGCACCGGAAGCAGCGGATGCTCCATTGCAGGAGACTGTAACAAAACTGACAGAACAGTAAGTCTAAGACTTGGGAAGCGAAGGCTGGAGAGATGGTTCAGTGGTCAAGAGTACAGGGTGCTTTTCCAGACACAGGTTGGATTGCCAGCACCCTCACAGCAGCTCCAGGGGATCTGACACCCTCTTCCTTCCTCCATAGGCATCACTTACATGTGTTGTACAGACATACACAGGCAAAACATTCATATACATAAAAAAAAGTTTAAAGAGATCCAGGAAGCTCTGAAGGCCTAAGGGTAACTATTATTTTTAATTTTAATTCAGAGCTGGGAATGGACCTAAGGACCTCACACACTATCACTGAGCCACAGTCTCTCCATACACCTATCATCGCAGAATGTCAAAACATCACAAGCAAGAAATTTTAAACTGCCATAGAAAAGACAGATAGGTTGGCTACAATATTACATATATTGTAGTATATATACTCACATGAGTTCGACGTAGCCCAGTGGTTAAGAGTGCATACTGCTCTTCCGGAGGACCTAAATTCAATTCCCAGCACTCATGTCAGGCAGTTCAGCTCCAGGAGATTCAAGGCTTCCTTCTGACACCCTCCCCCAGGCCCCTGCATATAAATGGCAAGCAGACATTTAATATCAGCATGCACACATACATATGAATAAAAATTAAAATAACCATTTCTTGTTTTGTTTTGTTTTGTTTTTCAAGACAGGGTTTCTCTGTATAGCCCTGGCTGTCCTAGAACTCACTTTGTAGACCAGGCTGGCCTCGAACTCAGAAATCTGCCTGCCTCTGCCTCCCAAGTGCTGGGATTAAAGGCGTGTGCCACCACCGCCCGGCAAAATAACCATTTCTTAAGTAACCAGGGCTGGCAAGATGACTCAGGAGTTAAGAGCGTTTGCTGCTCTTCCAGAGGACCCAAATTTGGTTCCCAGTACCTACACTGGCAGCTCACAACTTCTTGTAATTTCAGCTGGCCTCTGAGGGCACCAAACACACATAGCATACACTTGCACAGTGATATACACACACTTTGTAAAATTAAAGTAAGGGACACAATAGTGAACGGCACAATGACTTCAGAGTACTTCAAAAAGTAACTGTGAATGTATCTACCATGTTCCTGCAGCTGCATCCACTGCCAATGTTTGCTGACACTGGAGCCCAGGGACTTCAGACTTCCAGTGTGGACTGAGTGCTGTTGTGTCCAGAAACTCCCAGGTCTTTAGCAACAGGTTAGGATAGCCTCATTCACTAAGAAGCTACTGGTTTGTTTCTCATTTAGGCTTTATCCCTGCCTGGCCTGGGATTTGCTATGTACAGCAGGTTGGCTTCAAATTCAGAGATCTCTGCCGCCTTTGTATTGGATTTAATGGTGTGACACCATGCTCGGTAAAATACAAGATAATATATCTTAAAGTTCAGTGGAAGCGCAAACAGCAATCATGAGGGGGAAAAAAATAATGCTGGAGGTATCACCACACTGATTTCCAGTTATATTACAGAGATATGGTAACAAAGTCAGAGTCTGGTACAAACACACAAGTTGATTTGTAAAACCAGATAGAAGATCCAGGTATGAACCCACAAAGCTTCAGCCACCTGAGTTTTGAAAAAACAACAACAACAACAACAAAATAAAACAAACAAACAAAAAGGCCTGGAGAGATGGCTCAGCAGTCCTGATGAGATGCTCTTCCGAAGGTCCTGAGTTCAAATCCCAGCAATCACATGAGATCTGATACCCTCTTCTGGCATGTCTGAAGACAGCTACAGTATACTTACATATAATAATAAATAAATCTTTAAAACAAAACAAAATAAACAAACACTCCAAAAAGTAGATGTTGTAGGAAAGCTGGCTTCTTTAACAATGGTGCCAGAAAAACTGGATATTTACATGTTGAAGAAAGAATGAATCTAGATTATCTTTTTGCCCTTAGTAAAAATAGCTCTGGATGGATCAAGGACTTTGAGACTGAAAGTCTAAAACTATAGTTTCCCAGAAACAGAAACTATATTGAGATTCAGGCACAGCACGGGCAAGGGCTTTCTAAACAGAACACTAGTTCCTCCAAAAATACAGCCAATGATAGGCAGATGGGGCCCCATAGCGTCTACACTCCACGGGAAACAGTACCGCATGGGGGCAGCCAGCAGAGCGAGAGGAAGCATTTGTTTGCTAAGTTTGTGTCTCAGAGAAGACAGATATCTATACAGAGAACACAGGGGATGGGGCTCAGTGGGAGAGTAGTTTAAGGGGAGCCAGGGAAGTGGCTCAGTGGGTAAGCATGAAGCCCTGGGTTCAAAGTCCCCAGAAGGAACTAGAACCTGGCTGTCAACAAATGATGAGCACTTATGTATACCCCTCGCCTGCTGTTTGACCTAAGCCTCCCCTCTGTGCTATAGCTGGCTCCACTCCCAGCGTGGCCACATGAACAAAATCTCCTTTCTCTGCTCTCACTATTTGTCTTCTCATTAAGTGGCTCCTAAGTTTGAGCTGCAGAGCCAAGCTTGTTAGCACTGCCAATATCCGGCCTCTCACCTGAACAACGGGAAACAAACAACTCTTTCTTCTCTTGTCATTTCCCTTCCCATCTTCCTATACCCTCACCCGAAAATGAAACTTCCAAGAAACCTTTCTTTTGTGCCTATACACAAGCTACAGCCTCCCTCTGAGACAGCACACGAGTCATCTGGAGGCCACAGCAACTGCTAAAACTGGTACTACCGCCTGGGGGCAGCCTTGCCAGCTACCCAGCCCTGCTTCTGGCCACCAAGCTAGAGCTAGCCTGTTCACACACATTGCCTATAGGGCTCTGAGGTACTGTCTCCCCTCTCAAGACCAGAAGGCACCTTCGGTGTTGTAGCCCTAGTCAGGAAAGCTCTGTGCAGGAGGTTATCTATCTCCATGCATTTCCTTTCTGTTAGAGCCTCTCCTGTGTCTGTGAAACCCCTGCCCATACAGTGGCTCCAGTCTCCATCGGTACTTTTATTTAAGAAACACTTGGAGAGGCAGGGGGATCTCTGTGAGATCAAGACCAGCCTGGTCTACAGGGTGAGTTCCAGGACAGCCAGGGCTACACAGAGAAACCCTGTCTCGAAAAACTAAAAAAAAAAGGAAAAAGAAACAAAACAAAACAAAACAAAACAGACAGACAAACAAACCCAGGTGCCCCAAGGAATACTTGGTGTCCAACTGCTTTGCACTGAATTGAAATGTGACTTTAGCAGATTAGGTAATGAAACAAGTATGTCTGCTTCAAGTATAAACCCTGGGTCCTGTGAGACCCAGTAGAAACCAAGACTGGACGTGTGTGTTTGCAGCGATCATGGTGAGCCAGCCACATGGAGTCAGCTGCCAGACTGTGGGCAGGCCTTACTACAGGACCCATAAACTCCACCAGGGGCCCGGCACGCTGTTAGTATAAGGGGGTGTTAGTATAAGGGGGTGCAGGAAGCTGACCAAGATTCTAATGCCTTTCTTCTCCGGTGTTTCTTCTAGTGAGAATCCTGGTCAAGATAAGAAGAGTGCCTCAGGGACCAGAGTGCAGGGAGACGTCAGAGTGGCGAAGCCGCCCCTGACTGTGGTCTTCAGCTGACTAGATAAGGTGGTTTAACTGCCACAATCACCGCTGTGGCTATTATAAGGCCACTGACTTACTCTGTTCCCTGGACATCTCTGCTGTCACTAGCTGATTTTGGTACCAGCTCTTTGGTGGCTGGATGGGAGGAGGCAGTTGTAAAGTAGTTACTGATCTGCAGGACTGGGGCCCTGCACTGGGGATGAGCTTTCTTCTGCAGTGGGGCGGGGTTTCCAGAAGAGTTTGTGCTGCACTCCAGATGTGGGCCACAGTGACAAGCACAGCTCCTAGACTGTGGCTGGAGAGAGAGGCAGGGTGCTGCCCACCTCAGGACACATCCTGGTGGAAGAGCTGACAGGGCTGGCTGAGCCCCTTGGTGATGTTGGAATGGCGGGAAGACAGCCTCCGGGGAAGCCAGGTGCACTGCTCTCTGCCAGGTGCCACATAGCTCTGTACGGAAGGCTGGGGAAAATCAGACTTCAGAGAGATAAATACAGGGCAGCACATGTTGCAGAGACCAGTGCTCACCGCCACTGCCCAAAGAGGGTCACCTCAATGTCCTAGAGCAGGGAGAAATGGAACTGGAAAGTGGCCAGAAAAGCTTGCAGTCCATAGTGTCCTGAATACCATCTTATCTTCTGGAAGATAAGTAGCGTCTCTGGTTGGAGTGGGCACATGGACATCTCTCCTGAAGAAGGGCCCTGGAAAGAGAGGTGGAGCAGTGGCAGCCTCTGGGTGACATGAGGCTACAGCAAGTAAGATTCACTGTGTGCTTGCTTCTCAGGAAAGAACAGCATTTCCTTAAGCCTACTGCACTGGAGGGTTAATATGAGCTTGCTGGGAACCTATAATGGAGCAAGACCAGAAATTAGTGTCCCAGAATGCCAGTGAGGGAGATGTCCAGAGTTCCAGAATGGTGGGAGGGCTCTTTTGTGGGTTCTCACTTCCTTAGGAAACACTGTATGCTCACCATGTGGTGTTAGAGGCCTGAGGAGAGAAGATAGGAAGGAGTCACCAGGAAGGAGGACTTGTGGCTCACCCAGGTTCATGCTCACATTTCTCAGTAAACCCAGCAGCAGTCTGCTGGGGCCCTCCCTGAACTCTTTCTCAGGGCCCCAGAGTAGGTCAGGCACAGAAGTGGCTCTGCACAGGACTAAGAACACCAAAGAGGGTCAAGGGCCAGACAGCATGAGCTGAGCCGCTCGCAATCAACACAGGAGCTTAGCAGGGAGTCGGTGCCAAACCTGGCTGGAGCAGAGGTGCTTGGGCGGCGCCAAGTGCAGGCGGAGTGGGTGCCTGAGACAGGGGTTCCTGTGTGGCAGCATTCAGGCAAGGTGTCAAATGGCTTCTGTGGTAAGGGAGGCAAAGTGCTCAAAGCACAGGCCACCAAAGACCTTGTCTGGAGGTAAGGAAGACCTTTCTGCAAGTGGTAGCCTTGAGGAGGGCTACTGAGAGGAGCCTGACACCAGTTTCAGTCACAGCCTGGGGGCGACAAGAAGACTGTCTCCCTGGGGCCCAGTGTGCATGCTCAGGTGTGAAAGGTGACAGTCACGGGTCACTCAGGGTGAGGTACCCTGGAGAGGAGTCGTGTGTCATAGGAGGAAAAGCTCATCTGCCTTGCAGGTGTTCTGAGTGACCAGGAACATGCTTGCCTCCCGAGAACACAAGAAAAAAAACACCATCCCATCTCTGAGAACCAGGTCAGGGGAAAGTATTCCGTGTCAGAACACCTCAGCAGAGCTCCTAGTTGGCTGCAGGCGGGAGAGGGGCATGTGAAGTCACCACACTGCCATAGAATTGTATTTCTGACTTTGTCTTCCTGGCCTCCTCTATGTTCCCACATCGGTGCCAACAGCACCTAGTTGTGAAAGGTGTGCCCAGCCCTTCCAGGTAAGACTCTGAGACTTCCAGAACAGTGCAGAGCCTCACAGTGAGCATGCACTGGCCCTGGCGGCCTTGGTGCCAGACTGGCCAGCTCCAAGTGTGTGATCTCTGCAGCATTGTGTCATCACACTAATTCCTAAAGTCCAGGGGTGGTATTTGTGGTGTAATTAGTAGAAATTGGCATTATTGGTGTTGTATGGCAAGTCATTAAGGCAGGTTGTCACTAGGTCTCTAATAATGTCAGAGTCATCTGTAAGTGGACAAACTTTATACATAAAGAGATGTACAGATAGATTAGCTGTACTGCTTTGACAAAATATTGCTTACAGGGAGATTCAGATTAGCCACCACTATGTCCTGACTTCTCAGTTAAGTGGTTCACACACTGTGACTCTACCCCACTGCTCAAAACAAACAGGCTGGGTGAGTGGATAGGGATGGCAGTCAATTGATACAGTGTGGCTTCACAGGCATGAAGTCCTGGTTTGATACTGGATGTGGTACCACATGCATATAATCCCAGCACTCTGCAGGCAGAGGCAGAAGTTGTCTAATCAATCTCTGAGCTTCACTAGGAATTCCTTGCCAGAGATGGAGCTGATGGGGGCATTAAATGGGGGGTGTCACCTTTAGAACACAAGGTGGAGAACTGGGAGGGTCATGCAGCCCCGTTAAATTTATTCGCATTGAAGGCTCTTATGCCAGACCTGGTGACACCGGCCTGGAATCCTTGCTACTCTAAAGGCTAAGATAGAAGCATAGAAAATACAAGCAGGTTCAGCCATATAAGTTCAACACACCAGCCTGAATAATTTTATAAAACCTTGTCTCAATGTTTAGAAGGTGAGACAGTGAATGGTGCATACCTACCATTCCAGCCCTTGGGAGGTAGAGGCAGGGGGAGCAGGAGTTCAAGGGTCCACATGAGTCCAGCTTGGACTCCATGGCTCAAGCAAAGAAACAAAAAGTAAAACAGAAGACTGTGAATGTAGCTCAGTGGTGGGATGCTTGCTTATCATGTATGAGACCTTAGCTCCAACACCTAATAGAGCAAAAGGATAGACTAAAAGGCAGATTCAGTTTTTAAAAAGACTATATATATATATATGTGTGTGTGTGTGTGTGTGTGTGTGTGTGTGTGTGTGTGTGTGTTGCTTACACATGAGTGTTTGTGCCGCATGCATTTCTGGTGCCTTAGAAAGTCAGAAGAGGGGAGTGGATTCCCTGGAACTGGAATTATGAATGGTCATGAGCCATGTAGGTGCTAGGAATCGAACCCAGGTCCTCTGCAAGAGCAACAAGAGCTCTTAACTACAAAGCCCTCTCTTCAGCCCCGACAAAAGGCTAACCTTTTTTTTTTTGTCTTAAAAAGATTTATCTTATTTTATGTTCGTGAGTGTTTTGCTTCATGTCTCTACACAATGTCTGTGCAGTGATCCCAGAGGCATGAAGAGAATATCAGAGTTACAAATACTCTCTTGTGAGCACCATGTGGGTTCTGGGACCTGAACCCGGGTCCAGCAGCTAGTGCTCTTAACCACTGAGCCACCTTTTCAGCTCTAAAAGGCTGAAAAGAAGGCATCTCCAGAATGTGGGTAGTTGTAACTCAATCTAACCAGTGTGACAGAACTCACTTCCTGTCATGTTGAGAGAAATTAAAAACCTAAGCTAACATCGAACGTAAAACATGTTCCTGCCGATGAGAAGTGGCACAGACCTGAATCCAAGATTCTGCTAGTCAGGTTGGGCAGCCTGGAGGGACTGCCAAGACCCTGAAGGCATTGCCAGCTCTGTCCAGCCTGAGCCTGTCCCCAGTGGGGCAAAGTGAAGTTGCGCAAGCCAGCTACCATGGTCATATCATGCCTGTTCTCTCTCTCAAGAGCTGCTTGTGCCAGAACTTAAGGAGCCCCAGCATCTGGCAAACTTGAGACTCTAACTCCATTGTTGTCCCTGTGCGTTACTAAGTGTCTTCCCAGGGCACAGGCAGTGGCTGCCATGCGCACGGCACGGGTGCTTCACTCTCAGAGTGCTTGGACTGGAGCTTAGACTCCAGAAAACCCACGATTTCAAAGTCAGGATCACATTGCTTCAAACCAAGTTGTTTTGGGTTGCTCCATGACATCTGGCCCTCAGTGGTCGTGTGTACATTGTCCTTCTTAAGGGCTAAAGCTGGGAGATGACTCAGTGCTGCCTGCTGTGGGGCATGGAGAAGCTCAGCTCTACCCTAGGGAGGTTCCAGTCACCCAGTGTTACTCTGATACCTGCCCTAAGCACGGATGAACAAGCTGCAGCAGGGCCTGCTGGGGACCTTTCTCCTCCAGTCAGAGGCAAGACCAAGTCACCAGTAGAAAGTGGCAGGTGCCACCTAGAAGAGTATTTTTGGTCTTTCTGTCATGACTTGGGATGTGTTGCTGTGTGTAGAAGATCAAGGCCAGGAGTGGTGCCCAAGAGCCCCTCCCCTGGGGACTCAGCATTCCTGTTAGAAGAGCCTGCGCTAGAGTCCCAGAGAAGGTAGATGGTTATGTTACAATGCCCAATCAGGGAACTACAGTGAAAAGTGTTTGCAGATGGCAGCAGCAAGATAAAAAGTGGTCGACAGTGGCAGTCTTGAGGGCTGGAGTGCAGTAAACCTAGCTACTGTAAAGATTATAGAAGATAGTCTAAACAAGAAGCCAGTAAAGGACAGGGGCCCCGCCACACCCACCACTGAAGGAAGGGCTGGGGCCAGGCAATGGTGTGGCAGTCGTGACTGAAGATCACCAGGCCCCAGAAGTGGTCTGAGAGGAGAGGGCAAGGCCAACCGTGCAGAACTGTCCTGAGAGGACTCGGCTTAGGATGGTGTCAAGAAAGGGAGAAGGTGGGCTGGAGAGATGGTTCAGTGGTTAAGGGCACTGACTGCTCTCGAAGAGGTCCTGAGTTCAATTCCCAGCAAACACATGGTGGCTCACAACCATCTGTGATGGGATCTGATGCCCTCTTCTGGTGTGTGTCTGAAGACAGCTACATTGTACTTATATAAATAAAGATAAATAAATAAATTTTAGAAAGAAAGAAAGGAAAGAAAGGAAAGAAAGAAAGGAAAGAAAGGAAGAAAAGAAAGGAAAGAAAGAAAAGAAAAGAAAAGAAAAGAAAAGAAAAGAAAAGAGCAGGTATGTATCTCAGCAGAGAGCCAGCTCCAGGCAACAGGATCAGGATTTGGTGCTCACCAAGGGCACTCTTGCATCCTGAGTCCTCTAAGAAGCCACCGTGGGTGGCTACACTTGGTCTGGAGCACTGGAGATCTGGAAACAGGCCCTTTCTTCAGGACAGTGGTTCTCAACCTGCAGGCCATGAGCCCTCTGGGGAATCAAACATCCTTTCAATGGTTGCCCAAGACCAGTGATAAACATAGATATTTACATTAAGATTCATAACAGTAGCAGAATTACAGTAATGGAGTAGCAAGGAGAAAAACTTCATGGTTGGGGGGGTCACCACAGCATAAGAAACTGTATTAAGGGGTCATACACATTAGAAAGGTTGCGAATCACTGGACTGCGACTTCATCCCCAGAAGGTGTCTATGTTAGGTCTTTTCCTATGAAGGGAAAAGGACAGAAGAGACCACATGAGACTCAATTTTAAAACAAGCCAGCTGAAAGTAGCCCAGTCAGGTAATCATGAAAATTGAAACTGTGTGACCCTGTTGGTATCAGAGGTCCTAAGAGATGCATGTGACAGAGACTTGGAGCTTCCACTTCAGGAGCAAGGCAGGTGCTCTAAGACAGGCATGAGTAGGTGGGAAAAAAAATCCACTTATACTGGTTTTCAAGATATACTGCATATCAGATATTTACACTATAATTCATAGCAGTAGCAAAATTATAGTCATGAAGTAGCAATGAAAATAATTCTATAGTTGGGGGTCACCACAACATGAGGAACTGTTTTAAAGAATCGCAGCATTAGGAAAGCTGAGAACCACTGGGTTAGGAGAAAGGCAGTAGATGAACTAACTAGTCAGGGGTTGCCAGGTGAAACAGCCCACAGTGGGCATATGCCCCAGATCTCAGTGGTGGCCTGTGAGATTAGACTTCACTAACTCACAAGTTGCTCCTAGATAGTACAGGTCACAGTGGTGCATAAGCAGTGGGCTGTGTGACCAGGATCAAGTGACTTCTCAGTCTCCTTTGCTCCAAAATAGGCAGTAGTTAACACCTGGCCCAAAGGAGGAGGGCAGCGTGGCAAGCCTGAGTGGTGCTCTGAAACAATAACCCCAGCAACATGCTTCTCTCCTGCTGGGGATTATAATGAGGCTGTGAGCATGGGAGTGGAGCTAGTGGTAGAATGCTAACATATACAGAACTCTGGGTGCCATGCCTGAACAGGCACAGGCACACGCAGATGGGGATGGGGGTCTCATATTTGCAAGTACAGAAATAGAACCTAGGGCTTTCTTCAGATGTCTTCCTATGTCACCTCAAATTTATGAGCCATGCGTACCATCATGCCTGGCTCTCAGTCAGAAAGTTTTGAGGGAAGTGGAGAAAAAGTAGATCCCTGTTTCTTGAGCACCAGCCACTCTGATGGCTGTTCCACGCTGGGTTAGGACCTGGACCTGTTTTGTTTTGTTTCATTTTGTTTTTTTCCAGGATGCCCACAGCAGCCTTTGCACCTTTCTTGTGCATCAGGGTATCTGGACCTAGGTTGGACCCACTGTCTTCTGAGTGCCCACCTATATGTGCCACAATGTGGGCACTACAGCAGAGTCACAGATCACATTTGATCCTTTGCAGAGCCCTGGAGGTAGTTTCTCCTTTTTAGGAACTGTCTTAGTCAGGGTTTCTATTCCTGCACAAACATCATGACCAAGAAGCAAGTTGGGGAGGAAAGGGTTTATTCGGCTTACACTTCCATACTGCTGTTCATCACCAAAGGAAGTCAGGACTGGAACTCAAGCAGGAGCTGATGCAGAAGCCATGGAGGGATGTTCTTTACTGGCTTGCTTCCCCTGGCTTGCTCAGNAATGATGCTGGTCTCTTCTTAATCACCGCTAATTTCTTAGCTCCAGCTAACCAGCATCAATGGTCCCAGTAATGCCAAGTTTTTGCTTTAGTAGTTCTGGTATCTTGTTAATCACAGCTGATTCTTCAGCCCCAGCTAACCAGAACCACAGAATCTTCACAATCAAAGTAACAATAGCCCCGAAAAGAGTCTTTAATTTTCCCTCTGAAATTTCACAAGCCAGGCCTCCATCTTCTGCACTGTTCTCAACATTAGCTTCCAAGCTCCTACACAACATCCCACAGAGCTCTTAACACAGAATGTATCTTCTGACCCAAAGTTCCAAAGTCCTTCCACAGACCTCCCCAAAACATGGTCAGGTTGTCACAGGAATACCCCACTCTGCTGGTACTAATTTGTCTTAGTCAGGGTTTCTATTCCTGCACAAACATCATGACCAAGAAGCTTGTATGCCCATCAGTCATCTGCACTCTGAATGTGGAAGCTTGAAGGTCCATGTGTTTTACAAATTCAGAAGGTCCGCAATGTTGCTGCGCCAAAGGATAATGAGGAGTCACAAGCCGCGCCAAGGATGCTCCGAGTGCAGATGACTGATGGGCATACAAGCTGTACGGCAGTAGAATTCAGTTATATTTCAAAAATAAGCCTGAACACACCACCTGGCACAAAAGTGAAGCTCTCTGGCACTGTGGACATAAAGAACGGATTCCTGCTCTTAAGTGACGCTAACACCACAGTTCTTGGTGGTGAAGTGGAGCACCTAATTGACAAGTGGGCTTTACAGAGAAGCTTATTAAAACATAATAGAAGCAATATTGGAGCTGAAGGTGGCCCACCTCCTTTTCTACCTTTTGGACAGAAGTGTGCATCTAACGTCCAAGTGGATAGTAGAGAGCTTGATCGAAGAAAGACATTACAAGTTTCCCTGCCTGCCAAGCCTGCAAATGATAATGATGAATTTGAAAAGCAAAGAACTGCTGCCATTGCAGAGGTTGCAAAGAGCAAAGAAACTAAGACAGGAACACTTGATCTTCAGTGGGGAAAGGTCTAGGCGGAGTTGGATACAGAATAGGCTGCAGGCTCCGAGCTGTGCTGCCTTGTCATGGAACGGTGCCCAGCACACAGACTGCTGCATCATACCGTCCCAAGCTGGCCAAGGAGCTGCAGCCATGGCTCTTGAAGGGAAGTTAGTAGAGTGTCTCGGGACTTTGACATGCGATGGTTTACTGCCTGGTGCACAAGATGGCCTGGAGGCAATTCTATGGACTCAGTTGTATCCTATTTCATCTAAGTGATAAGACGATGCCTAAGAAAAGTGCTAGCCATGATGGTCAGTCCCCTTGGCCTTGATCAACACAGCCCATGACTGACGGTGACTCTAGCCTGAGCCAGTTCCTGGTAAGTGGGCTACTTTAAGACCAGGCCACCAGCACATACCACCAGTGTGTGAGACAAGCAGGCCAGTTGCCAGTCCTGGGCTTTATCCATGGCGGTGGGGTAGCAGCTGACATATCCAGTGAGACCTTCAGCACAGTCCATTGGACTCTGTGCATCCAGGCTGTATTCCTGCAAAACATCCAGTAGAGCCTGAGGTGCATGGGTTCGTGACCCCACTGGAGTGATGTCCTTCTGCCAAACTCTTAGTAGTAATGTTACCACACAGATAAATGAATGACTCCATTCAACAGCTGGGGGAGGGTGACTTTATTTAGCTCACTGAGGTGACGAGGTGACGACGCATGATTTTAAAGTCCTTTCTGGGTATCAGAGTTCTACTCCAGGGTCCTGTGTTACCTGATCCAGCCTGATGTTTCTAATGCTATGGAAATTCCATCTCTCAGGAGCACTTTCTATTCTAACTCACTGCTGAGTACCAAGACCGCTTCAAGCATGTGGGTCCCAAGGCCATACCCTGAGACTCTGATTCTAAGGCAGGGAAGCTATCCTGGTTGGTGTAGACTAGAAAATAAACAGGTCTCCTGGACTAGGGCTGCCAGCCCTGGATGCCTTTGTAGGCTAAGGCTGGCAGCTGCCTGCAGCCCCTCCAGAAGCTGCCTGCCCTTATCAAGGGCCCCTAAAGAGGCCAATGGAGGGTCATCACCCTGTCATAGCCAAGAGTCCCATCCACACAGCATGCCTGGGCCACACTGCATGAGCTGCCAGGACACACAAACCTGTTAGATTTACAAGGGTCCTTAGTTATCTCTGGTCACAGACAGCAGCTCCCTGTAGGCACAGCCTCTGTAGGAGATCAGCTTCTTTTTTCCCCTAAGACGTGTTAGCCTATGGGTAGCCATATGCACAGGCCAATATAATGAAGACGGAGTGTGACCTGAGTCTCTCTTGGCAGTGAGATTCATGGGTAAAGAAAGCACTAGAGAACTCAGGTCCCACCCAGACTTCAGAGATGCCAGCATGCATGCCTTCAGCTTTAATTCTCCTGGAGGTTCCTGTCTTCATGCCCTTCCCTCCATGGTTAGCTGGAGCTCCAGACCATGTGCTCTCATCTCTTGCAGACAGACAAACCCAGGGCCTGCAAGAGGCTGAGCAACAAGAGGAACATGTGAAGAGCATGTGAGGGCTGTGCTCTTGCTTGGATGCATGCTAGTGTTTGGCAGGTGGTGCCCTGCAGTAGAGAGGGACAAAGGCCATCCATGGCACTGGGCCCTGGTGCCAGATGGGTAGGTAGAGGTGGAAGGATCCCAATAGTGACCAACTGTGGCAGTTGCATGTCTGGAAACAGGAGCACAGCCAGCATTCTTCTTCCCTCCATGCCCAGCTGTGGACTGCTGCTGTGACCCACCAGGCTCTGGGAGAGTTCCTTCTCACGTATGCTAGAAAGGGCATGGAATTGAAAGCCCACTCAGGATTGCATGGAACAAGCCCTCAGAGGCTGTTGTATCCTGAGAATACTAGGTGTAACGAGTGCTAACACTGGTGGGAGAGGAGGACAGGAAGTCAGCTGGCCTTCACCAGCTGTTGTTACCTGAGCTAAGAGTCCAGTTTGGGGGTGGGGGAGTGTCCAGCTGCACCTCTAGCCTGGCCAACCTCCCACCGGCCCCCAACTGCCATCCCCATTCTCCCTGCCTCCAGACATCTATCTGTTGGCCCGGTGCCTTAGGCTCTGATGAGTGGAACTGATCCTGTTCCTTCTGCCCCTAGACCACTCAATGGCATTCAGTACAAGACTACAACCCCCATCCCCCACCCTTACACCCCCTCCCCCCAAAAACAGCAGAAGCCAGACTAGCTATAGGCTCTCCTCTGCTGTCCTACAGGCTTCCCCTGTTAATACTCTACAGAGCCTGCCTACAAGGAGCCTCCTTTGAGTGCTTTTGTTTATACTGGGTAATGTGTCCACACCCAACCCTCAACCCATTTAACCTTTTCTGGGAAAGGAATCACAAAGGACTCCAACTGGGAGGTACAATATCAGGGCACTCTTTTTTAGCTAAAGCCCAGTGATAGCTTCAGAGCCAACCCAGAGCCTGAGGAGATCACAGACCATCCACCCCAAGGGACTGCTTACTTCAAACAGCAGGGAGGTAGACCCTTGGGCCTCCAAAGGTCTGCAAAGACTCCTGGGAGATTCACCCCAAGCCGGCTAGGACTGCCCCCTCCAGGCAGCTTTGAGGATATGTGTGACAACAAAGACTTCTCAAGACTTTGAGCCTCCTGCCGACCATAAATATTAAAACATGTTTATCAGAGCAAAGCAGCTCTGCCTGGTGATTGTGTGGGTAGGCGGGACAAAGACCAGCTTAATAGGCCCTTCAAAGACTCGCTAGAAACTGAGAGGAAGGGAAACCTGCATTTGTCGGGGGAAACCTGCATTTGTCGGGGGAAACCTGCCTAGGAGAATTCTGTTTTCAGACGAATGCGGGAAGGGCAGAGTGATCATCGCACTGCCCGGTAGGGTGCACGAAGGCCAAGCTCTGTTATTACAATAATTCAGAAGACTGAATTCACGCACCGGGGAGGATGTGTCCCTACACCACCCCCAGGATCTCGAGGCCCACCTTAACCCCAAGGCGCGCTCCAGGCGCACGTGTCTCTAAGAGAAACTGCACCTTGACCCACTGCTACCCGCCTTGGTGTAGCGTTGGTGTCCGGAGACCACGCCTCTGGCGGGGTTCTCCGTCTCCCCGGAACCCAGCACCGGCCATTGGCTGCTCTCAGCTCTCCGCCCCGATGCGTGCCCCAGTGCATCCCGCCCAAGCCTCAGTTTCCCGGCTGGCACGGGGCGTGGCGTGGGCGGGGCTCAGCTCAGGCCACGCGGGGCGGAGCCCGGGAGCTGACGTGACCACCCCGCCTCCCGGACCAGAACTGGTCGTGGTCTCAGTAGCCTCCGGCTCCGCTGCTTCCCGAGTACCCCGCGCCGGAGGCTCGGACCCGAGGTCGACGCCGGGCGCCTCTCCTCCTGCCCGCTATGGCTGCGCCTCGCGGGCCCCGCGCTCTGTCGGCCGCCGCGCCCGGGTCCGGGAAGCCCAAACTGACGCACCCCGGGAAGGCAATCCTAGCAGGTGGGTCACTCGGAACCCCAACTCAGCCTGTCCGACAGCGCTTCCGGGTGGGCCGGGGACGCCCAGGCCCCGCCCAACTTCCGGAGGGGCGGAGGTGTCGGGGGTGCGACCCGGGCCCCTAGTCCACTCGCTGGCTGTCTCTCAGAGTCTCTCGAGCACTCCAGGCGGAGACTACCGGGTGGGGGCGTGTGCATCGTCGGGACGCTGGCGGCGACACGGGCAAAGTCCGGGCGGGGGAGGGGCCGCGCGGCGGCGGCGGCAGCGGCGACTGGGTTCATTGGGCAAGGGTGTCCCTATCCTCAGGCATTTGGTCCCCACAGGCGGCCTGGCTGGAGGCATCGAAATCTGCATCACCTTCCCGACCGAATACGTGAAGACGCAGCTGCAGCTAGATGAACGCGCGAACCCACCGCGGTACCGGGGTATCGGTAAGGAGGGGCTCCCGGGGGTGGCGAGGGGGACACTGTGGAGCGGAGGAGCTAGGGTCTTGACCGCGCCTCCCGTAGGAGACTGCGTGCGGCAAACTGTCCGCAGCCATGGCGTCCTGGGCCTGTACCGCGGCCTCAGCTCCTTGCTCTACGGCTCCATCCCCAAGGCGGCTGTCAGGTGAGACTCGGCTCTGTTGAAACGACCGGGAGGGAGTGGCCGCAGCGGCCCCCTCACATGTCTTCTTCTTTAGGTTTGGGATGTTCGAGTTCCTCAGCAACCACATGCGGGATGCCCAAGGTAGGCTCGACAGCAGGAGAGGACTATTGTGCGGTCTGGGTGCCGGCGTGGCAGAAGCAGTGGTAGTCGTGTGTCCCATGGAGACCATCAAGGTGAGGGATTGAGCCTTTCAGGGGTAGCCAGGGTGTCTTCAGGCTCCCAGGTTTTAAGGGCCATGTGCCCCCATGGAGGCTGTCAAGGTGAGAAGGGTCCCCACACATATACACCAGGTTCGTGGTAAATGGTGGCAGAAAGGGTCTCCTGTGGAGGCTCGTCCGTAACAAAAGCATGAGCGAAGTCTTTAAAGCATAACTCACTATTCAAAGTCTAGGAAATAGCAAATGTAACACTGGGGAAACCCTCGGAGGTCTTGGGGCCTATGTGTAGTGGAACTCAAGAACAGCCTAGGGATTTCCTGCAGAAGAGCTGGGAGTCCCCAGCTTTGGCTTGACCTTGGTGGGGTCTGGGTCTGCCAGCTAAAGTGCAGATGTGGCCAGGAACCAGGGCCATTGCTTCCTTCCTTTTAGGTGAAGTTCATCCATGACCAGACTTCCTCCAACCCCAAGTACCGAGGATTTTTCCACGGGGTTAGAGAGATTATTCGGGAACAAGGTAAGCCCGGAGAATGGAGACCTCTGCCAAGTGGGACAACCTCTACTTGAGTGGCTCCCCCTTGACTGCAGGCAGGGCCTGGAAGGCCCCAGCTTGATTCCTATCTGCCTGTCCCAAGGGATAAAGGGAACATACCAAGGCCTCACAGCTACTGTACTGAAGCAGGGCTCAAACCAAGCCATCCGATTCTTCGTCATGACCTCCCTGCGCAACTGGTACCAAGGTACACCTGTGGCCCAGAGACACATTCCAAACCCTGAAGGCAGCTTGTTCCTGGAAGGGGAGGCACACCCTACCCTGGGTTCTTCCTAGCCTTCAAAGCTCCCCTCTGACTTAATCTTCCCAGTATTCTGACTGCAACTTCCTCCATCCAGGAGACAACCACAACAAACCTATGAACCCACTGATCACGGGGGTCTTTGGAGCTACTGCGGGTGCAGCCAGTGTCTTTGGAAACACACCTTTGGATGTGATCAAGACCAGGATGCAGGTATGGATAGGAGGCTGAGAGAGTAGGGGTACGAGCACTAGTCAGAGGCTAGTGGCTAAGGACTCTGGCCTGCGGTGTCCTGCAGGGCCTGGAGGCACACAAATACAGGAACACCCTGGACTGTGGCTTGAAGATCCTGAAGAATGAGGGGCCCAAGGCGTGAGTAGGATAGAGGAGAGCTGTTGTTCCCCACTCCAGGCCCTCTTTTCCTAGGTGGTCTTCCTTCACCCATTGCTCACCTTAAACTCTCTGCTCTACCCAGATTCTACAAGGGCACCGTTCCCCGGCTGGGCCGAGTCTGCCTGGATGTGGCCATCGTATTCATCATCTATGATGAAGTGGTGAAGCTGCTTAATAAAGTGTGGAAGACAGACTAACCCTGGAGGGTGTGGTGGGGTACCCCAGCTCCTCCATTCCAGACCCCCGCCACCTACTCTGATGATTCCAGTGCAGTAGTGCCAAAAGGCCCCTTCCTTTGTCCCTCAAGTTCTGTGGCCTGGTGTGTCCCATAGTTCTGTATCTCCCATGTGGTCTGTGTGTAACACTACTATTGTATCTGTGTCCAGCCTGACCATGGCTGGGTGTCTCTTTGGCCTGTGATATGTGCTCACTTATCCATGTGCTTGCTTGTGAGCCACATGCCTGTTTCGTGTTCTATGTCATGTGACCCTGTGCCCCACTTCCTGGGGTGCCTATGTGCCCTGGTCCATGGCCTTGGAGCCATGGTCAGGTCACAGTCCGGTGCCTTCCACCCCCTATGGCAAGGGCGCCCTGCCTTGGCCTACCACAGCTGCCTCCAGGCTTCGACCTGGCTTCACCGCATTCCAGGGGCTATAGGCCCCCCCTGCTTCTCCCGCCATTGGCCTTAAATGGCCCTCGGGCCCTCCCTCCGCCCGGAACAGGGTGGCACCTGCCACTCTCAGGACCACCTTGCCAAGGAGAATAAACCGGATCCTGTTACACTCTCCTGTCCATCCCTTTGTAGTTGGGGGCATTAGTGACTAAACCTCCTCAGAGACCTGCCTCCCCTCCACCTGGAGACGCTGCAGTTGGCAGGGCAGTAAGAAAGCTCAGCAGCCCCTAGTGAGAGCCTTAGGAGGCCCAGCTTGGGACCAAAAGGGATCTGTGCTACTTCCTGGCCTTTCAGGGCATTTGGGGTCCTGCCTTCAGCTGAAGGGCTTTTTCCACAAGGCCCTCAGTGGACTGGCAGGACAGAGGGCTGGAACTGGATAATGCCCCTCCCTGAGAAGGGCCTGTCCACCTGTGACACAGCCAGCCCACCCTCAATCTGACGTGCAGGAGAGGACAGTAGTAAGTGCTCAGGCCAAGGCATGGAGACAATGACCCTGTGCTCCCTAAGGTTATAAGCAGAAGCAGCAGGGGTGATAGGGCTTCTCCCAGAAGCTGTTTTGCAGAAATGGGTCCCAAAGACCAGGGAACATCTTGGTGCCTCAGTCCCCGCCCTTGAACGCTGGCAGGTATTCCCAAGGTGGAAGTTTCCTGCCATACCGTCTGGGCCCTGATAAAAGAAAGGCAGTTCGAGGCTGAAAGCTATATAGCTGAGTTAGGGTCACTGTGGCCCTGACTCCTGCCATAACCATGGGTAAAGAGTAGGAACCCAGTGGACAGAGCTAACAGGTACTCGCAGCTATGCTGGGAAAGGCTGCTTCATGCTTGGAAGCTAGGGAAAGGGGTTGGGAGTTGCAAGCCTTTTTGTCCAGCCCAGGGGTGGGGAATGGGGGAATTGATAGGATGAGCATCCCAGTTGGCCTGGGCCTTTGGGGAAGCCTGGCAGTTTTTGTGGAGAAAGTCATGAATCCCAGGTGGAGTACATGGCAGTTAATAGTGCAAAGTAGATGAGGCCACAGATAGATGAAGTGTAGAAGCCTCTAGCTGTACTTGGGCAGACTGATCTCAGTGGGCACAGATATCCCAGTCCTCAACAGAGAAAGGTGGCCACACACACACACACAATCACCTTGCCCCCGAGCAACAAAGCCTATTTCTACCTCTACCAGGGGGCTGACCCTGCTACCTAGACCCCACACAGGCTTCCTGTCTCTTAGGCCCAGGCCACTCTCAAACTCCACCTTGGCCGTGGTGGTAAAGTGGCACTAGCTTTCCTGAGGTCTGCTCCCAAGAAGCACCTGAGAAGATGGATGAGAGTCACGCCCTCCCACATTTTCTGCATAACCTTGGGCAAGTTATCTAACCTCAACTCCCTAATCTGAGAAATAGGGTTAAAAGAATACACACCGAAGCCGGGAGTGGTGGCACATGCCTTTAATCCCAGCACTCGGGAGGCAGAGGAAGGCAGATTTCTGATTTCGAGGCCAGCCTGGTCTACAGAGTGAGTTCCAGGACAGCCAGGGCTATACAGAGAAACCCTTTCACACCACTAGGCTGTATATCTGAAATGACCTGACTCCTGTAGGGAAGAACTTAGCATCTGACAACCTCACAAGGGTTGCTTTTCTTGAGTTACAGGAAGTGCTTTGCAGTTTCCCCAGATGCTTGATGCTACTGAGACATGAAAAGCCCAGCAACTGCCCAAGAGGAGTTCCAACTATGGTCACAGTGATACCATCAGTCACTGTACTTACATAGAGGCCCACGATTCATAGGAAGAGCCATAGCTATGCAGGATTGCCTTTGACTGTTCCCAGATACTCTAGGTCTGGGGATCTGATCAGGCCTCTAGGCTGAGACCACTGCCTCTCTGGATAGGAGTGAAAGCGGAGATATGTAATGTGGGTCTTTGATCAAGATGCTATGCAGAACAAACCCAACTTACAGAATGGGACTTTACCTCTTCTTAAAACCCTGGAGACAGACAGAGCTTATACAGGGAAGAATTCCAGGAGGTGACTAAGCTTGCAGATCTGAGGCACACAATCCTCATAGAACTGTGCCAGGAGGAACACTAGCCTCAGAGCGAGGACAGGGCTTAGACGAGCCCACAGGAGGACAGAGCAGGACCGCAAGCTAATATCTTCTGCCCCATTCTAAATTCTGTGGAGCTCCTCTTACAGCTGTATAGGTACCCACTGCGATTTTCTATGTATGCCCCTGTGCAGGTAATGAAATGGCAAATCATAGTTGAATATCCAAAGAAGCCACACTTTAATACTAGAAAAATGCTTGTTTCCTGCCTTAAAAAAAAAAAAAAAGACTTTTAAGTAGAGAACCAAGAAATTCAGAGTCCAAGCTTGCATATCTGAGCCGTGCCGCAGCCCAATGACTGTCTCATTTTAGGCAAATAAAAGAATTCTTGCTTTCCTTTGTATCCCTCCCAGCACTCAGAAAACAGTCTCAGTTTAAGATTTCAATTTTTTTTTTTTTGCTTTCAATTTCCTGTTTCACAGATTCTTGGACTTATAAATTCGTAGGTCTAAGATCTGGGACCACCTAGACAAGGACAAAGAATGGAGATGCTGGCACTGCACCTCCTAAGAGGACAGTGGGAAAAGCACTGGGCGTGGCCCTGCCTCTCCTGGCAATACCCAAGAGCATTCTCCCTTCTGATCTGGTTGTGGCAAGCCCTGAGCTCCCAGAGTGGCCTTTAACACCATTGTCACATTTGTCTTCTCAGTGGAATGTCAGTCACCTATCCTCCATGGTGACGCTTAAGCTGGAAGATACTTAGGCCTAAGTATCCTATGTTCCAAAGGCATTATTTTAAGTGACCCCAGGAGACAAGACACCCGTCGGTCCTCAGCCTAACTGAAATACCTACCTCACTAGCCTGACTACCAGAGCGCAGCCTCCTAAGGATCCCAGGCTTTGGGAAGGTTTTCAAGCACTGGATCGTAAAGGGACAGCTCAGACTCTCTGGCCAGCCTGCACAAAGGCCCTCACAGGCCTACACAGGCTGGCCACGTGCCAGGCCCTCTCCATCAAGTCACCAGCTCTTCAAGTGTCTGGGAGATTCTCCTGGTGTTCCAATAGAAAAAACAATACGCCTGCCTCCATGATCCAAAAGCTGATCCGGACGGAGATGAACACAAGAGAGGGGCTGTGCCCACCTCGACATACAGCATGGAGGGCACAGACCATTTGGTGTGCGAGCGAGGTTTTTCGGAATTCACTTCTGGAAGAAGCGCTACCTAGCGCTCTCCACGGTTTCGGAAACACGGGAGGATGGGAAGCACGGCCTCTGAGACAGACTCACTTCACCGCAAGCCGGAGCAAGGCAGCGCCTACGCCAGGCGGCGCTTGTTGATGACATCACAAGGGCGCGCCTATAGCCAGGGGCCGCGCAGGCGTTCTGCCGGCTGCCGCGGGCGCAGGGCTTGCTTGCGCTGATATATCTGACTACCGGAGCTTGCAGTTTCGCTCTCGGCCGCCAGTCTAATCTGGAGGCGCCTGGTTCTTAGTTTTTTCCCCCGAGCTCACTTGCAAGCCTCACCACACTGGCCAGTTCAACCGCCACAGTTCACCCTCCGGAGTGCGAGGACGCACGCCCCCTGGCAACTCCTAATTCCTCAGTTTGAGGGGACACTCCCTCTAAGTCCCAGAATTCCGCCCCCTGTGGTTCCTTCCTTCTGGCCCTGCTTTCTGGCTCTCTATACTCCCTGTGATTCTAACTGTCCCTAAGGGCCTGTGTAACCCACGTGCAGGTCAGGGACCTAATCCTTTTATCCTGAACTACCCTCTCACCTGTTTGTCTTCCTGTGCGCCCATATCCAAACTCACTGATGACCACGTGGCTCTTCCCCAGTGTTCCCTCTACCGAGACTAGCTTGGAAACCTCATTGCTCACTATTAAACGAAGGAAGGAAAAACAGCATATCGTTGCGGTCCTCTGGATCTTATGGTCTAGTGCCGATTGGGGTACAGGTTGGGGACCAAAGAGTTTCACTTATTTCTTGTGCTAGCCTCCATGGGCATCCTCCCTACCTGGCTAGCACCAGTCCAGTCTCCTATTGCAATTGTGGGTTTATAAAAGGCACGGTATTTGTATTTCAGTGTGGGAAGGAGACCAGGTGCAGTCACATCTCTGAATACCCTGCTCTGGGCCATGTCGTAGCTTCAGGAGGAAGTTAAGTTGCTATGGAAGGCAGCAGTGTGCACAGACTGCACTGCTGGACCTGCTACATGTTTATCTTGGCCGGGCCCTGTCCCCTATGGTCCAACGTCATTGATCAGATGACAAGCGCTGCACAGTGGGAGGTATGTGCACCTTCCTGGGGAACCCAAACTAGGAAAACTGGAGCCTTACTGCAGCATGAGTCTATAAAGGGGGAAGGAAAGTTCTTCCTTTTGTCTGGAACAGAAAGGGCAGAGGCAGTGTGCCGTATAACCTGCTTGTCCCCAGAAAGGGGTGGCAATGAACAAAAGACCAGTCAGGTTTCACACTTAGCAGCTGCCCAGATCCACCCCATCCCACTTTGGGATCTGCCTCTAAACATGCGACAGCTGGGGGAAACTGAGACCCACTAGCTGGCCCCAGGTCTGTCCAGCTCAGGAATGTTCCCTGCTTGTGACAATTGAGCGACCAAAGCAGATTAACCTGGGTGTTAATCCCCTCTAATGGTTTCAGAATCCTCGATGCGAGGCGCTAAGCCGGCCTTTCTCCAAGGCCTGCAGAAGCCCTTCCCGAAGCCTTCGCCTGCAGCCGCCGATGCTATCTCAGCCCCGCCTGGCAGCGAACCCGCGCTAATCCCCTGTGCTCTCTTTCTTCCCCTGCCTGCCTGAGATGAGGCCGATTGGCGTTTGATTACCGCGCTATCGAGGACCCTTTGTGCAATCGGCCCCAAATCCCCTAATTCTGTGATAAAGGCGGCATTAGCAGACGTTTGCTGTAGAAAAGGCACTGGCATGAAAGAATGCAATCAGGGGAATCCTGATGGCCTGGCGCAAGCCTGTTAGCGAGTAAGGACAACAAGGAGAGGGGGTGCCTCCGTTCTACAGGACAGGGGAGGGGTGGTGAGGCCCTGCAGAGGGCATCGTGTCCTGGGCATCTCCAATTCATCTTCCCCAGCTCTGAATGTTTGGGCTGCAAGAAGAGGGTTCACACCACCTCCAGCCTCACCAATGCACCTTCAAAACCTTGGCTTTGGATATATATTGCCCTTGCCTGCTCAGCCTCTGCCTGTTGAGAAGCTGGAACTTGTCAGTGATAGGATCCTCTCCTCTGTCCTTCTCTTTGGGCAAGGGATGCTGCTGGAAACAGTATGCTGTCTTCAGACTGGAAAAGGAAGACTGGCAGACAGGCACTGTTAGACTTGTCCCTAGAGGAGTACTGAGAAAAGGGGTGGCAAGCTGACAGAGTTCCAGGAAAGGGTCATTGTAAAGGCCACCAGGGCTCCTGGATTTGGCTTCACAGAGTCAGTCTAGACAAGAAGTCTGCGTGCTGGAGGAACTGGCCATGGCTTGGGCAGCTGAGCATGAAGAGTAAGCTGTTGATGGAAGAGGTGGCAATTGCTGGACTACTGGTATTGGGGGTTCAAAGCAAGGAAGCCTCAGGATGGTATTTGTGTGGGTAGAATGGTGGAGCCTACCTTGAAACATAAGGTTAGGAGAGAAAAGTGGCTAGAAATGAGTTAGGAGGCTATTCCTGGGCTGGCATACTGGCTCCTGCCTCTATCCCAATACCCGAGAGGCAAAGGCAGGAGAATCTAGGTTAGTAAGCTACATAGTGAATTCAAGACCAACTTGGGCTATATATGACCTCATCTCAAAAAACAAAATAAAGCTAAGCAAGCAGAACAAAACAAACAAACAAACAAACAAACAAAAACATTCATCAAAGAAAAGGGCAGATGGCAGAGACTCCTAAAATGGCATCGCTAAGGTCAGCAGCAGGTAGGACTGGAAAAGGCCAGAGGTGGGGAGGGAAGAATGTGGAGCGTGGTCGAGGGGTCGGCAGCTCCAGGGATAGGTAAGAGTTTCCCAAGGCATGCAGGTGGGCTGGAGGGCTCTTCACCTGGGTGGGCAAGTGTGTACTTAATAAGATAAAGACAGCTGACGTGTTAATTTACTGACGTGTGAAAAAAGAAAGGTCAGGCCACACCATGGAAGACATGTGGCTAGATGTGTACTGTGGCTCTGTCCAGAGCTGATTCTTCAGCCCTCTAGCTGGTGACCTTGGATCATTAGTTGAATGACAGAGCCACCCAAGCCCTGAACAGAACTTGCTATGGCTCTAGAGATCCCAAAAGGCTGCCTCTGATTTCAAGGTGGGTCTCAGATGAAGTCCACGGACTCCTGTCTGGTCCTGCAGGTGCCTTTTGCTTAGTTGTCCCCTCCCCTGTCTTATCAGCTAGCCCTGTTCTTCCCAGGGTGACCAGTCAACTCAGTCAGTGTTCTTTGATCAAAGGAACTTCCCAGGAGAACAGGACATTGGTCACTAAAAGTGCAGAATACCTGGGGAAGTTAGGATTCGTAGTACACTTGCGTTTGTGCATCCCTCAAAGACGTGCATTAAAAGCCTAACCCCAGGGCCCTGTGAAACTGCAAATATGACCTTTCTAGCTACAGTTAAGGTTAATTAGAATGAGGTCTTACTGGACATGCTAAGTTCTCTACCACCAAGCTGGATCTCATTCCTCTCTCTCCCTCCCCCTCCCCCTCCCCCCTCTCCCTCTCCCTCTCCCTCTCTCCCTCTCCCTCTCCCTCTCCTGACTTAGACTCCTGAGTGCTGGGATAAAAGGCATCTAGCTTTCTTAGGCTTGCTATGTGTTTATTCATTATTCTCCTTTTTAGATCATTGGTATCTTTCTGCTAAAAGTAAATCCCTCATGGTTAAGTATCATATTTTAAAAACTTCAACTTGAGCCAGTGTTAGTGGCACGTGACCATAATCTTAGCATTTGGGAACTGGAGGTAGGGGATCAAGTTCAAGGCCAGTCTTGGTTATGTGATAAGTGTGAGACCAGTTTAAGTTACAGTAGTAGGACCTTGTCTCAAAACACAAACCAAGGAAGTGGCCAAGCTTGTGCTTGTGACCCTGGGTTCAATCACCAGAGCACACTAAAAAGGGTTGAACTCTGGGGTGGGGAGGGGGTAGGTATATGGCTTAGTGGTAGAGCATTTACCTAGCATGGTCAAGGCCATAGGTTCTATTCCTAGCACCCACACACAGAGATGGAGGTGGTATTAAACCATATCTTACTTTATATACAAAACTTAACTTAAATGGATCAATGTAAGAGTTATAAAACATAGAGTTAGCCGGGTGTGGTGGCGCACGCCTTTAATCCCAGCACTCGGGAGGCAGAGGCAGGCAGATTTCTGAGTTCGAGGCCAGCCTGGTCTACAAAGTGAGTTCCAGGACATCCAGGGCTATACAGAGAAACCCTGTCTCGAAAAACCAAAAAAACAAAACAAAACAAAACAAAACCATAGAGCTTATAAAATTATAGGCTGCAATACCCCTGCCCCAATCTGCAAGAGATCGAACCTAGGGCTTTGTGACTGCTAAACAAGTATTCTCCCATCTGAAGTAGATCCCAAGCCTCTACCAGTAAATCTTGGTTATAACAGTGGTTTCTTAGATATGGCACCAACAACATACACAACCAAAGACAAAATAAATTTGGTTTATTCAATTTTTAAAATATTTTTGTTCTTTTCTTGTTGTTCAGCAGTTTCCTCCAAAGTCTTGTTGGGACCTAGGAAGTTCTAAATGAGGAAACTTCAAAGGGAACCATGTTAAGACAAAGGGAGGAAACAATTCAAGAGTCTCAGGAAGTTGCTGAAACTAACAAGATTCACAAGGCCTCTCCCTACCCATGATGCTAGAAGCAATAAGAGCTACTGAGAAAACAGCAGATGAGAGGTTATTTCTTCACTGCTGAAATGAACTAATTCAAACCAGATTAGATTATATTAAAGGCAGGTTCATTGGGCCCTGTTTTCTGGTGGGAGAGTTCACTGGCCCCAAGGACCAAGGCCAGGGACGTCACCATAGGGAAAGGAGAATAGGAGATGGAGAGAAAGGAGCAGAGAGAGAAGAGAAGAGAGGGAGAGAGCACACAAGTGAGCGCAAAATGTCTGGATTATATAGGGAGGAACCTCTGTGAGAAGGGCAGCCCAGTCCCCTGGCTGGAAAGTTTAGGGTTGGAGGGGGGCAGAGTATGCCAGGTATGGACTGAGGGATGCTGGGAGAACCTGGAGGCCAGGTCTGGTTTGGTATCCCTTGTTCCCCATCTAAAACCAAACAAAGACCAGATGCCTGCAGCTTTTAAGAGCTGTCACCCACCAGGCAGTGATGGCGCACGCCTTTAATTCCAGCACTTGGGAGGCAGAGGAAGGTGGATTTCTGAGCTCAAGGCCAGCCTGGTCTACAGAGTGAGATCCAGGACAGCCAGGACTGCAAAGAGAAACCCTGACTTGAAAAACCAAAAGAAAAAAAGAGCTATCACCCATGCAGGACAGGACATTTGGTCACTGCATTAGTTACATGTCTATTACTGTGATAAAACATGATGGGGCAACTTGCAAAAGGAGGGTTTCTGGGCTAACAGTTTTAGAGGAATGAAAGTTCATTCCTTTCCAGGACAGCCAGGGTGATACAGAGAAACCCTGTCTCGAAAAACAAAAAACAAAACAAACAAACAAACAAAAAAACAAACAGTTCATTCCTATCAGGGCTTTTAAACCTCAAAGCCCACGCTCAGTGATGTAAATCTTCCGCAAGACCACACCTCCTAAACCTATGCAAACAGCGCCACCTACTGGTAGCAAATATTATTAAACATATGAGCCTATGGGGGCCAGTGTCATTCAAATCCACCACAGTGATACAGCTTTGAGTCATTTCTGTTGCTGTAACCTCAGCCATATTCCCAGTAACTCTACCAAGTTAGACTTCGGTAGTGTTCTTACTTTGTCTATCACTGCTTCCCTACTTGTTGTGAGTAGATGTTTGTTTGTTTGCTTGATACTTTCAAAACTAGTGTCACAAGACACTATTACACACACACACACACACACACACACACACACACACAAAGTGGTATTGCCCCAGTCATCTCTAAGCAAGTTCAGAAGACACAAATGAGCCGCATGCACAAATGACTGCCACCAAGTGCACAGAGCCTTGCTCACTGACACCTCAACATGGCCCTGAATGGCATCATTGAGGGAGAAGTCCCCAAGGGCACAGCTTTGGCAGAGCACCATGTCATCTTCCTACAGGGAGAGAAATACAAGAGAAAGGAAGCAAGGCTATGGGCGTGGAAAGAGGAAGAAATCCCAGAGGCCTTCCTGCCCCTGGCCTTGCTGTTCCATTCTGAGCAGACGAGAGTAATGGGCCATTTCACATCCCTGGGCTTTGAGGTGGGTTTGGGGACAGATGTTCTACATGAATGTCTGCTAGACAAGGTTTCTGCATCCAAGGGATGCAGACATAGGAGGTCTGGGGCTGTGGCAGCCATTCTGGAACCATGGCAGGCTGAAAGGTCACCCAGAGTTAGTGGTGCTACTCATGAGCCTTTCAGATGAACACACTCTGGGACTTTTATGATGGATGAGACAGTAGTATCCATCACTTCAAGCCCATAGAGTCCTCACCGGTACTAGAGTGTAGTCAGCAAAAGAACTAATAAGAGAACTTGGTAATGTAGGAGATGGGTGACTGGGTATGCTGCCTACTCTGGCTGCTAATCTTCCTAGGACATCAACCCCATGTCCAGTGGAGCTCTAGACATCTCACACCTAGTAAGAACAAATAATTTTTTCCTTTGAGACAGGGTCTTACCCTGTAGTTCTGGCTGGCCAGGAACTTTTTACATGGCTCTGACTAGCCAGGAACTCACAAAGATCTGTCTGCCTCTGCCCTTCAAATGCTAGGATTAAAGGTATCACCACACCAGGTCTTAAAAAAAAAATACAGCTCTCACCAGACTGGCCTTTCCCCCACAGTAATCCTCCTGCCTCAGCCTCTGAAGCCCCTGGAATCCTGCCCCTATAGATTTGGCTCACCATTCTCAACGCTTATCCCTTTAGGAAGAACCCTTGATAGTTGATCAGTATTATGACATTAGACAAGCCACAATGCTTAGTAACAGTGAGGCAGTCTGCTGCTCTGTCCTGAAAGACACACGACATATTTTCAGAGATCAAAAAACAAAGTGTCGGGCTGGCGAGATGGCTCAGCAGTTAAGAGCACCGACTGCTCTTCCAAAGGTCCTGAGTTCAAATCCCAGCAAGCACATGGTGGCTCACAACCATCCGTAATGAGATCTGACACCCTCTTCTGGTGTGTCTGAAGACAGCTACAGTGTACTTACATATAATAAATAAATAAATCTTTAAAAACAAAACAAAACAAGCAAAAAAACCAAAGTGTCTTAAGCAAAGGCCCAGAGGGCCAAAGTTTCATAATTGAGAATGATGTAAATCGGGCCAAGTATTTGTTCTCGGTTGGAAAGAACAGGGGGTAGAAGTTATATTGTACACAAAGCAGAACTGGCCTGGCCAAAGGGTAGTACATGAAGGCACATGAAACAGCTCTTAGAAAATGTGGTGTGAGGGAGATGTTGATGTATGCTGGAGCCAGGCAAGGGTGTCTAAGGCAGGAGATAAGAAGAGTACCAGCTTTAGACAGGGTTAGGAAAATCTTCTAGACTCTAGAAAGAAGGCACAGAATTGCAGCTCGCGCCTTTGCTCCCAGCACGCAGGAGACAAGAAGCAGGTGAATCTTTATGAGTTGGACGTCAGTCTCAGCTTCCCACCCCGGAGATGGTAGGTATTCTACCATCAAAGTATTCAAAGTGAGCAAGAGCTGTCAAGTAGGGTCATCCTGCTGACAGGGTGCTGAGCTCACTAGAAATCTTCATTCCAGGAATCTCCAGGTTCATGGGTAGCGACAGAATGAGGGAAGCCAGGGGCAGAGAGGTGGCGGGGACCCTGTGAGTTAGAGGTTTCCAGGGTCCTGGCATTCCTCCTGGCAGGCGAGCGTGCCTTAAAAGATTTAAAAGGTGGGCTCCTGATCCCTTCCTTTCCCTCCAGCTCTAGACGTGGCGGAGCGCAGGGTTCCCTGCTCCCAGCACAGTTCCCGGTACCCAGACGAAGGGGCTTGCCCTCCTCCGTGGCTGGGGATTAGCTCTCTGAGGACTGGACTGGCGACGGGATTAGCACGCGCGAACGCAGCGCCCGGTCTGGGGATTACCGCACCTCCCACCTCCCTATGTATATATTCCGCCTCTCGCGCCGCCCGCCCGCGGGCATGGCGACTGCAGGCAGCGCGGCCAGCCGCAGGGACCCCGGACGACCCTGCCCTTTCTCCATCGAGCACATCCTCTCCAGCCTGCCCGAGCGCAGGCCCCCGGCGCGGCCACCGCAGCCCGTCGGTGGTCGGAACCCCGCCGAGCCAGACGAACCAGAGGCGCCCGTCCCCGCTGCTCCCTGCGCCTGCTGCTGCTGCTGCAACCCGCGCGCTGCGCCCCGCGGAACCCCAGAAACATCGTCCGGGCCGGGTGAGTGCGCGCGGAGGGGCAAGGCTAGGCGGGGATCTCGCGGGGCGCCCTGCGGAGCGAGCCCCGCTCCCCCTAACCCTAACTGGAACCGTAACCCTACGCCTGACCCCACCCCACCCCGCCCCTCCCTGCAGGCTTGCGGCTGGCGTGGCCGCTGAGGCTGGCGCCCGCCACGCCCTCCCCCTTGACGGCGCCAAGAGCAAGCTCCCCGGTGCTGAATGGCACGAGCGGTCCCGGCCCGCAGCGGCGCACGCGGCGACACCGAACCATCTTCAGCGAGGAGCAGCTGCAGGCGCTCGAGGCGCTCTTCGTACAGAACCAGTATCCCGACGTGGGCACACGCGAACGCTTGGCGGTCCGCATCCGCCTGCGGGAGGAGCGCGTGGAGGTGGGTGTTCAGCCCGCAGCCTGGAGGCCAACTCCGGCGCCACTCTTCTCTTTCAAAGACCGACCTTCCAGAGGGGATTCACCTCTTAGCTGTCTACACTGGAGGGAGACTCCTATGATCACTCCTATGATGGGGGCGCGGGGCCAGTTCTTCCAGCACGTTATTTGGGTGTCCCTGGAGCTGGAAGGAGTCAAGAGTCCTTTTCTTTGACTTTGTCCGGCTCCCCAGTTTCCCCTGATGATGAAATACACGTATGTACCTGCCTCAGATATGAGAAAGTTAAGAAATGTTCAATACTAGTCAGGCATAATGGCATACATCTGTAATCCCAACATCTGGGGGATGGAGGCAGGAGAATCATGAGTTCATCAAAGTCATTCTCCTCACACAGTAAGAAGCTGCCTAGCCACCTAGGTTACACGGTTACATGGAAGAGAGAGAGAGAGAGAGAGAGAGAGAGAGAGAGAGAGAGAGAGAGAGAGAGAGAGACCTAGTTCCTGGTGGTTGCTACTGGGCTCAGGCTGGGAAGACGAGGAAAGTATGTGAGTCTTGGTCCTTTTCTTCTGTGTGTGAGGGAAGGAGGTAGCACAGATCCATTCACCTGCACCTCCATGGTGAAGCCCACCACATAGCCCTTCCAAAGTTCTTTGGATGATGGGTCCTTGGTGCCTGAGCTGTCCTGGTCTCCCTCCTCAGGTCTGGTTCAAGAACCGCCGGGCAAAGTGGCGACACCAAAAGCGTGCTTCATCGTCGAGGCTCCTGCCCGGGACTAAGAAACCTCCCAAGGAGAGTTGTTGATGGTGTCTGGAGTTTCTTCTGGCTTTGTGAAGTGGAACACAAGGAAGCAGGAGGGGGACAGACCTACTGGAACAGGAAGTAAAGCTGCCAGTGCTGGGAGCCAGGGGATCCAAAGCCTTCTCACCCATGAAGGGAGGGCATGTGGGGCAAGAACCAGAGACCTCCTGCAGGTCAAGTGCAGACACAGAGCAGATCAACCGCCCTCAGCTGCCCTCAGCACCTAGAGAAGCCCTAGCTCCATGCCTAACTCTCCACCTCATGCCTGTCTCCAAGACTGGCCTCTTCTCTGTTCTTCCACCTTCTTATGCAAGGCAGTGGTGTCAGTTCAGTGCTGGGCTTACTCTGCCCTCACAGGCCCTGCACTTTCGGGTCCTGGTGTCAGGACCTGTGGAAGAAGAAGGTTGTAGCTGGTAATTTCCAGATCCCTGCATCTGCACCTTCATCTCAGCCTTGAGCTGATGCCAAGAAATAAACAAGATCTTCAAAGACCACAGAACAGTCCGGGATTTCAAGTCCCTGTGTCTCAGGCTTTGTTTCCACACCAACTGAGGAACTGACTCCACTCTCCCTTTCCAGGGAGTTGGGGGTGGGGTGTGGATCAACATGTGTTGCAGAGCACAGCTCAACAAGTCCCCAGTCCCATGTTTCCCTCGTCAGAATGAAAGCCGGTAGATGGTGGCAAGGCCTCCTGGGGATTTGCTACCTTGGGCCTCTAGGCACTACCAACCAGCTTCACAGATGGGGGGGAAGCTTTGGCTGTGTGCATGGGTGCCTGTGTGCGAGTGCATAGCTGTGTGTGCTGCCTGTATATATACATGGGCACCACATGTTTGCCTGTTGCCCATGGAGATCAGAAGAGGATATTGGAACCCCTGAAAGTAGAGTTATGGATAGTTGTGTGTCACCATGTGGGTGCTGGGAACTGAACCCAGATCCTCGAGAAGAGCAACAAATGCTTGTAACGGATGAGCCATCTCTTCTGCCCCTCCATACTCTTCTTGGTGTATCTCTTTCCTCCTCAGGCTCCAGTTCCCACCTCTCTGTCTCCAGTCCAGGCCTGTCCCCTTAGCTGGGTATTTGTCAGTTTGTACCTCTGACAACACGTGGAAGCCCACAGGCTTGTTGCAGGCACCATATATACAGCAACTCATTTCCCCATTCACTTGCCTGTTAAAGGCATATAAATCACAGAGTTCTTGATCACTAATTGCTTTCTGTCCATTACCGAATCATACCCAGTCCAGCCGATATCACCTTTAAACATATCAATAAACCCCAGAAACTAGCTCATGTGCAGCCTCAGGCGCACCAACCTCATGAAAGCTGCATTCCCTTGCACGGCAGCCATTGCAGTTTTCTCTGGTTTTCACCTGAGCTCACTCTGGCCTCTCTGTAATTAAAAATAAAAATAATATTTCTTGCCAGGACTCCAAAGATACTGTACAGCCTGGCTCTCCTTCTCTGGTGTCATCTCCTTCTTTAGCGCACTCTGTGACTAAAAGTCTACTTTGGCATTTGCCTTGCTCCACCCCGCTGCTGGGCCTTCCTATGAATGCCTGTCCATTCATCTTTTCCATCTATAACCATGTTCTGCCTGGGAAAATGCCAATTGGCATGTCCTGTGTGGCAGTTGAGATTCTCTGAGTGCAGACTTCTTGCAGGTCACAGATGTAACTTTACACACTTGCAGCATGATTTAACATGTTTTTTTCTATTGTATGGTCAATTCTAAGGACGCAGGGACGTGGTCATAAAGTCCCCAGTGACTTACAATGAAGGAGGAGATCATTGGAAAAGCAAAATTGTAACGAATCATTCTGGGCTAGCGCTTCTTTCACCTAATTCATGATCTCCCTTAGGAAGAAAGTTCCACGAATGCTTTCAGTGAGAACAAGCCTCTTTTGGGAAGCCCATCCTGGCAGACAGGGAACTAATGAACCCAATCAGAGCTTTAAGCACCTATTTGTTCTTTCTTTTCATTTAAATTTTGTTAGATAACTATACGGGAAGAATTGTCTTAGCGTTCTTTTTCTGAGTTTGGAAGTCATACATAACCAAATTTTTTGAATTATTTAAAAATGTTTTTGAAGCATCTGCAATTGTTTTTTGTTTTGTTTTGTTTTGTTTTGTTTTTGTTTTTGTTTTAAGAATTGGAACTTGTAACAGAGGGACTGCGGCGTCAAGCAGTCACCCCAAAGCTCCCCCTAGCGATCATAGTCTAAATAGGCATGAGCAACGTGGGTGGGGATAAAAGACTACAACTTTCTTAAGATCCGGCGCTCCCGGTGACGTCATTGGAGCGCCGGCTTTGTTACAAAATACTGCTTCTCCATTGGCTGGCTGTTGGAGTGGTGCCGACGACGCCAGAGCGGTTCTGGGATAGCGATGGGGACGCCCGGGACCTCGGCGGGTGCTCTGTTTCTGTCCTCCGCGTCCGCGCCCCCAAGGAAGCGCGCGGCTGGGGAGGCTGGAGAGGCCGGAGTTGCGAGAAGCAGGCAGCGGGTCCTGGATGAAGAAGAGTACATCGAGGTACCAGCTCAGTGCGAGCGCTGGCGACTTCCGGGCCCCTCCCCCTATTCGCGTTCCTGTCTAGTCCTTTAAATTTTTTCTGGTCCCTGGTGCTCTCAGCCGCCCTTGGAAGTGGAGCAAACTGTCTTTGGGTTGGAAGGTATTGAGAACCAAGAAAACAGTGCAGAAGTGGGCATACAGTTTTCTGTTGAGGGTCAAGGAAATAGTTTCCTGTAGTATAGGTAGAATTTTGACACCTTTTTCGAGTGATGGTGAAGACGACTTTCTGGAAGGCTGTAAAGTGTTAAAGGCTGGGGGTCCCGGAATTAGACAGTGGAACTGGCCTCGAGTTTAGGGTCCAACTGCAAACACGCTGGAGGACAGGCTGACATAGGGTTGGTTTTAGACTGGTTAGATTTAGGACTCTTCTGGGATATGCTGCCTTGTACCTTGGCCGTGCCGCTGACTGTACACACCTGCAGCTTCACAGCAAGGGCGGGCTGGATGTGAAATCTTGAGGACTTTATCTTGTGGTGAAGCCAGGCAGTGGTGGCGCATGCCTTTAATCCCAGCACTTGGGAGGCAGAGGTGGGGGGCGGATTTCTGAGTTCGAGGCCAGCCTGGTCTACAGAGTGAGTTCCAGGACAGCCAGGGGAACACAGAGAAACCCTGTTTCGAAAAACAAAAAAACAAAAACAAAAAAATCTTGTGGTGGCGATAGTGGTGACTGGCTTTCAAGAGAAAGGTTTAGAGTGGGAGGAGGATGACAATATCCACATTAGTCTGGCTGGTGTTCTAGATGGAGCCAGCAAAGAGAAAGATCAGTTAGTGAGAGATTTCATGGGCTTCAAGAGATTGTTCAGTAATGTTAAATAATACATCAGAGCTATGTGGGGTGAAGAGTCTTACTAGAAAAGGCAGTTCTAAACCTATCTTGCAGATCACAGTAGTCCAGGTAGGCGGAAGGGAAAGGTCTAAGGGGTAGGACATGGACAGTGGTAGATTGTGCGTCAGGACTCCTAGATGACAACTCTGGCCTTTGTTCTGATTGCATATGGCAGGGACTTCAGACAGTTATCCAGAGAGACTTCTTCCCTGATGTGGAGAAGCTACAGGCACAGAAGGAGTACCTGGAGGCTGAGGAAAATGGAGATTTGGAGCGCATGCGCCAGATTGCCATCAAGTTTGGCTCTGCCCTGGGCAAGATATCTCGGGAACCTCCACCACCCTGTAAGAGGACGGGTGCTGCTTTAGAAGGCTTAGGGAAAGTCTGTTGTCACATAAGGCTCACTCTAATTTCTGATTTGCTTCCCACAGATGTTACTCCAGCCACCTTTGAAACTCCTGAGGTACACCCAGGCTCTGCTGTGCTGGGCAGCAAGCCCCGGCCCCAGGGCCGAGACCTAGATGATGGTGAGTGAACTCACTCTTTTGGCCTCCTAGTCAAGACTGCTTGGGAATTGTATTCTTGTGAATTTTCTTAGGGTCACCTAAGTATCAACTCTTGGGATCAGAGACAAGGGTCTGGGAAGTAGAAGAGCTGAGGCCAGCTCCCAGCTGTGGAAGTGCTGTGTTCTCTGCCTCTGGCCTATCTCTGGAAGGAGAGCCCAGTACCGTCACAGTCTGTATTCAGTGTGCCAGCCTTGTGAGCTTTGTCTCCTGAAAATGCCTTAGACCCCCTCGACCTTCTTTCTTCTAAGGCAGTCGCTTGTGTCTCTCCCTTCTAGTCCGTATTCAGGTGTTATCTGTTTGGGCTTAGAGGCAGAAGCTAGTCTGGACACTGGGTTCTTGAACTTTTGTGTAAAGTTGGAGTTACCTGGAACTCTGTTCCTCACTGAGTGCCTTTAGTTTTCTGATTTGTTTGTTTTGTTGAGACCAGAGAGTCTCACTGTGTTACCCTCACTGGTGGTGGTGGTGGTGGTGGGGTTCTGTTTCTTGCCTCTCACTCTAATCACTAACTGGCGAGCCCTCCCAGAGAGTAGGGTCTAGATCTTGCTTCCACATTTAGAATAACGTGTGGTGTACCGTTAACAGACACTTGTAGAAAGATGAATGTTTTGTCTTCGACATGTTTCCATACCACATATGAGATATATCTTAAGGTTAGTTGGAATTCTTTATAAATCTACTTATATGTGAGTGTTGCCACCAAGGGGCTTGTCTGGGTCAGCAGTAGGATGTATCACTAGAGGTAGACAAAGGCGTTTCTGTGCCAGGCCTTAGTGGACAGCATACTGTACTAGTGTGTGCTAGTGAGGGAGTGTGCAGCATGCTCACACAAACATGTTTTCTCAACAGCCCAGCCTTTCCTGCCAGGCATATGCTACGGTGTTGGTTCTTCTTGGAGATTGACCCTTAGTTGAACTACAGCAGAGAAATAGGACAATTTGAAGATGTTTTCTTTTTATACATATATTTTACCAGTAGCCTTGGCTGGCTTGTTCTGTAGCTCAGGCTGACCTCGAACTCAAATAACCCATCTGCTTCTGTCTCCTGAGTGCTGGGATTAAAGGCGTGCATCACCACCACCTGGCCCGAGTTCACCCTTTTCTAACCTCAGGACTTGAACTTAGAACCACTGTGTTTGGCATTGGCTAGTGGTCAAGACTGCCAGTAGAACGAATGAGAATCCTCCCCTTCACATGCCCCCTGAAATTTGCAGTGTGCTTCAAGAGTATCACTTTCCTCGGTAGCAGGGATCAAGGTAGTATGGTTGGCTTTTTGGCCCAGGGACTGTGTGGTGCTCCATGGAGCCCTGGGCCTCATGGGCTCCTGCCTTAGGAATTAACTGTCATACCCTGAGGCATTTGTGGTCACCACTCATCCATAATACCAGTCAGAAAGGAAAAGGAAAAGGAAAGACAAATCCAGGAGGAAAGAAGAGCTCATGGGACTGTAGAGGTAGATCCTACAGGATTAATACACTTTGGGCAGAGGAAGAGCCTACTAAACTGTGATCGTGAGTTTTTGCTTTAGTATCTGACTCTGCCTCTTCACGAGTCAACCAGATCCCAGACTTCTCTTGGCATCTAGCAGATCGATAGAGCTGGCCAGTCAGCCGTGGTTGCCACCTGAGTCTACCTGAACAATCGGAGTTAGTCTGTCACCTAGCAGGAGCTAGGGTTCTAGCTCTTAGGAAGTGGGATGGTAGCCCCCAGCCCGGCAGTGCTAACCATGCTGTGTGTCCCTACTTGTGACCCCTTAGCAGGAGAGGCTGGAGAGGAGGAGGAGAAGGAGCCGCTGCCCAGCCTGGATGTCTTCTTGAGCCACTACACAAGTGAGGACAATGCCTCCTTCCAGGAGATCATGGAGGTGGCCAAGGAAAAAAGCCATGCGCGCCACGCATGGCTCTACCAGGCTGAGGAGGAATTTGAGAAGGTAGCCCTGGAGCTTGAAAACAAAGGCACCTTCTTTTGGGATGGATTCCCAGGGCCACAGGTACAGGGTCTGGGTGCCTCTCTGACCCTACTTTCCCCCCCCATGTCACTATAGCGACAGAAAGATAATCTTGAACTCCCATCGGCAGAGCATCAAGCCATTGAGAGCAGTCAGGCTGGAGTGGAGACCTGGAAGTACAAGGCCAAGAACTCTCTCATGTACTATCCTGAGGGTGAGTGAACAGGACAAGGCCTACAGTGGTCTGTCTTATTACCTTTGAGCCAGCTTGGGGTTGGGGCAATGTGTGACACTTTGGGGACATTGCAGTCTTCCCTACTGCTTTGTTGAGGGTCTGTGAGCTAAGGTGGCTCTACTCTGCCCTGCCAGGGGTGACTTAGCTGAGGAGGTATACTTCCAGCCTTCAGGCTGCATGACTTGTAAGGCTGAGGTGAGGCATGGGACTTCCCCGCCACCGCCCCTCTCTTGGAGCCCTGCTACCTTGTTCTTTTGCTAGGTGTCCCTGACGAAGAGCAGTTGTTTAAGAAGCCGCGGCAGATAGTACATAAGAACACACGTTTCCTCCGGGACCCCTTCAGTCAGGCTTTGAGCAGGTCCCAGCTTCAGCAGGCGGCTGCCCTCAATGCCCAGGTGAGTTAGCAGAGCCACCAGGCAGCTGAACAGGTGCTCTGGGAAAACTGGAGAGGTGTGGCTTCTCCCATCTACGTTAGGGATGTCCCTTTACGTTAGGGTTTTCCTGAGGCTAGATGGAGCTTAGTTGTCAGAACTACTGCAGCCCCGTGTGGCAGGACCTGCATCTCCTTTTGGCCCCTTCCAATGGGGCTAGACATATGACCTGTGGGTCCAGCCCATACCAGCTCCTATGACGTTGGCCAGAGAGGAGAGATGCTTCTGGAGGCCATACCTATATGCATATACCATACTTATATATACCTATGTAGCAGTCAGCGAGCTGAGTAGAGCGCTGTATACTGGGAAGTTCCAGAAAGAGCCTGTCCACTGAGATTCTGCGATCAGGATGAGTCAGAGTACCCCCGATCATCATGGGGTTGGAGGTGAGGCAGGAGATGGGAAGACTCAGATGCCACAGCGGGGAGCCAGCACTGGCCCTCTGGAGCGTTGCAACCCAAGAGGCTCTTCCTTGAGGAACGAGGCACCCTTTACTTAATGTTCACTGCTTCAGTTTCCTCGAGTCCTTGGGGAGAGGTGAGAATGGGGGGGTCTTCCCTCTCTCCTAGAGCCCCAGCTCTTTCCCAGAGAGGGGCAGTGCTTCTGATGTGTACCTCGGCACCTACCATAGTCAGCTGTGAAGAACCTCTGACGCTGGTCTCTCTCCTTCTCCCAGCACAAACAGGGCAAGGTCGGCCCCGACGGCAAGGAACTCATTCCCCAGGAGTCCCCCAGAGTGGGTGGCTTTGGATTTGTTGCCACTCCTTCTCCTGCTCCTGGTAAGGAATAGGCTATAAGCCCTGGCTGGCCAGGGCTGTGCACAGGCTAGCCTTCCCACTGTGTGCTGGCTGGGTTTGTGTCAACTTGACACAGCTGGGTTATCACAGAGAAAGGAACTTCAGGTGAGGAAATGCCTCCATGAGATCCAGCTGTAAGGCATTTTCTCAATTAGTGATCAAGTGGGGAGGGCCCCTTGTGGGTGGTGCCATCTCTGGGCTGGGTTCTATAAAAAAGTCCTGGGTTCTATAAAAAAGCAAGCTGAGCAAGGCAGGGGAAGCAAGCCAGTAAGAAACATCCCTCCATGGCCTCTGCATCAGCTCCTGCTTCCTGGCCTGCTTGAGTTCCAGTCCTGTCTTCCTTAAGTGATGACAGCAATGTGGAAGTGTAAGCTGAATAAACCCTTTCCTCCCCAACTTGCTTCTTAGTCATGATGTTTTGTGCAGGAATAGAAACTGTGACTAAGACACACTTGTGACCTGAAATGCCTCAGGTTTTGCTTGTGATATGAATAGGCAGACAGCTGCACATATGCACAGTTCTTATGGAAACAGATTTGGAGAGATGTGCAGGTGGAGAGGCCCTGGACAGTCGTCCTAGAGTCTCTGCAAGGGAGGCAGGTGAAACCCAGCTATCCTTGGTGCCCCACTACACATGGCCTCCACACTAGGTGCTGGTTGCTGTAATGTGACACCACAGGGTGTCACATAGAAGGCACCGTATGGTTGCACTGGCGTTTAGGAAACCTTGGAAAGCAAGAGTGTTTTCTTTCATTGGCACCCCTGGCCTTGTGCTAGGATGGGGTCCAATAGACCCGCCTTCCCTGACCTAAATACAGCCATCTTGCTTTGGAGCTCTGCTGTTCTTGAATTTTCCCTTCAAGTTGTGAGGGAAGGAAAGGAGTTTGTCTGTTGGCCTTAATGGCAGCTAGGCTTCATGTATTAGAGAGAAAGATAACTCCCGAACTAGGTACTCCGACCTGAGGTGTGTGCTCTCCCTCTGCAGGTGTGAATGAGTCCCCACTGATGACATGGGGAGAGGTTGAGAACACGCCCCTGCGAGTCGAAGGATCCGAGAGCCCCTATGTGGACAGGACACCTGGACCCACATTCAAGGTGAGTTGTGCTGAGCGGGGATCAGTCTGGGACTCAGTTTGGATCCCTTAGTATCAGCTGCTCAGGACTCAGCACAGACACTGGACTTCTGCAGAAGAGGGCATTATGGTAAGAGACTGTCAAACAGATTTGAAAGAGTGGAGGCCACGGCAAGACAACAAGGCGACAAGGCAGGTCTGGAGGCTACACTGTCAGAGTCAGACCAGGAACTCCAGCTGCTCTGTAGGCAGAAGGCTACGTGCTAGCCTCTGGTTACATAGCATAGTTAGAGATACACAAGATAGTACAGTGTGAACCCAGTATTGTAGGTGTGGGTAGAATGGAGGTCAAGACCTAGAGCAGACCAGAAAGTCCAAGTCAGATAGGGCCTGGTGTACATCATGTGGCCCCTGTCAGGTGGACCAGGAAACTAAAAGTAGGCAGACAGCTATACAGTCAGGTGGCCCCTGATGGCATGGATAGGTGGGTGAGCAGATAGACGCCCCTGAGAGCTATGGGGAGAAAACACACAGTGTCCAGGACTATCAGGAGTGTGTGGATGAGACAATGTCTGGTGTAGTTTGGAAAGTGAACAAAGAAAGGTCTCTGAAACTTGAGAGTGTACATACTATGAGGGTGCTGTGACTCATGGTATGCATGGGCAGGCCAAGAATGTGAATCTTCTTTGGAAACCCAAAAGGATCAGATTTAGCGTTGGATAAATGGCTGCGTCACAGGTCATTTTAAGCCAGGCCTTCCAAACTGCCTATGATCAGTTTGGAATGTGGTGGGAAGGGATCACTTTAGTGCAGCAGTGGAGTCAGAGTCACCAGGGGTAGCATAGCTCTCAGAAAGCGAATGTCTGGCTTGTGCTGTGGTTCTGACGCTGCTTTCCCTGACATGACCCTGGGAGTCCTTCCCGAGAGCAGATGTAGAGGTTACTACACGCCTAGACACATCATGGGTAGAGTGTGTGGAGGTCTTGGTTATAGACTGTGTTTGGGATGTAAGATAACCAAGACAAACATGAGAGAGGAGCAGACAAGATGCTGTGTGACCCAGGGCTCTGACTGATTGCACAGAAAGCAACACTAGACCCACAGTGGCCTTTACCAAGGCAGAGAATTCTGCTCTGCAGGGGACAGGGCAGATGTAGCCTACTGCGTCCTTTGTTGTCCAAGTGCCAAGCAGGATGCAAAGCTGGGGACAGACAAGAAAGAGTGGAAGATATGGGAAGGATGGTGTTTCAGATGGTGCAGGATTGCCAGGCCTTTGCCAATAAAGGAAACTAGGTCCTGAGTTTGATAACAGTGAAGTAAGTTCCAGAAAAGTGAAGACCTTCAATATAAACAATTGTAAAAACAATTAGAAATTAACATGGTTTAAACTATTATTGTTTGTTTGATTGATTGTGTTCTTTTTTGTGTGTTGTGCTGGGGATTTTACACAGGACCTGGTTCCATCTCTTTTAGCATCTGAAGTGCTGGGACTAGCTCTATTGTTTATTTTTGTTTCTTGAGACAGGGTTTCACTGTGTAGCTCAGATTTGCCTGAAACTCACTGTGTGGATCAAAGCTGCCCCCAGATCAGAGGTCTGCCTCCCAAGTGTTGAGACTGAAGGCATGCGCCACCACTCCCGCTCTCAGCCCCTTGTTTTGTTTTGTTTTACATTTGTGTATGTGTATAAGCATTATGCATGGCACATGCTGTGGCACATGTGTGGAGGTCAGAGAACAACCTGTAAGAGTGGTTCTTTCTCTTTTCACCCATGTGGTCTTAGGAGGGGATTCCAACCAGGTTGTCAGGTTGTCAGTCTTTTTTTTTTTTTTTTTAGACAGGGTTTCTCTGTATAGCCCCGGCTGTCCTGGAACTCACTCTGTAGACCAGGCTGGCCTCGAACTCAGAAATCCGCCTGCCTCTGCCTCCCGAGTGCTGGGATTAAAGGCGTGCACCACCACGCCCGGCTGGTTGTCAGTCTTTTAACTGACACCTGAGCCATTTGGGATTTTTGTTTGTTTTTTTAACACAGGGTCTCACTGTGTAGCTCAGGGTATTCTCAAATTCTACAGTCTCCTTCCAGTTTCTGGGATTGCCGTAATACACCACTATATCCAGTTGAGGGTGGGGAGTATTAGGAAGGAACCTTTTGGTAGGCTATTAGGAAAGTAGCTGGGATTGTAGCAGTCATGAGGAAAAGGTTGCACAGTAGCTGTTCTTCTGGATAGTGGACTGCCTGGCCAGGCAGCAGCTCCAGGTCCTGCATAGGTAACCCTAATGTCTGCTGTCTTGTAGATCTTGGAGCCAGGACGCAGGGAGCGTCTGGGCTTGAAGATGGCCAATGAAGCAGCTGCCAAAAACCGGGCCAAGAAGCAGGAAGCATTGCGGAGAGTTACAGAGAACTTGGCCAGGTGAGATGCAGCTGGTCCTTGGGTAGGAGTGGGGTAGAGATAAGTTTGTGCCGGCCCCATTCCTAGTCTCTCAGCCTCTAAGGTCATGTGTGTACACAGCCTGCAGAGCCCAGGGTATCCACAGGGTTCCTCTGTAAGTGCTGTGGCTGCTTCTCTGCTGCAGAATGTGGCTTTCTGTGGAGCAGGTTGGATGCCCTCTCCATCATCTTTCCTCAGTATCCTCCTTGGCCTTTCCCTGAGAGGTACCTTACCTGACTACAGGCTCCTATTAGTCCTGTGGGGTCAATGTCATTTGAGTTACATAGAAGTAGGAGACTTCAACTCTCAAAAGTCTGTGATCCATCCAGCCCCACAGCCAAAGGAAGCGGTTCCATAGGGCCTCAGGTTTAGCCTGACTGCTGTGTGAACAGTGTTATCCTTCTCAGCTCAGAGGGACCATGTCTTCTCCTGAGGGGCTGAGGGAGGCCTTGCCTTAAGCAGCCCTTACCCCCTAACATGGCTACTTTCTTCTGTCCCTTCTCCACAGTCTTACTCCCAAAGGCCTGAGCCCAGCCATGTCCCCAGCCCTACAGCGCCTCGTAAGCAGGACAACCAGCAAGTACACAGATCGTGCCCTGCGGGCCAGCTATACACCATCCCCAGCACGCTCTTCCCACCTCAAGACCCCAGCTGGTGGGCCACAGACACCCACAAGCACCCCAGCCCCTGGGTCTGCTACACGCACACCCCTCACACAGGACCCAGCCTCCATCACGGACAACCTGCTGCAGCTCCCTGCCCGGCGCAAAGCTTCAGACTTCTTTTAGAGCCAGGCCTGACTGGACTTGTGGATGTTTTGTGGGTCACTTTGTGAAGCATCTAGTGCAGCTTTCTACTCCTCAGAGGATTCCGGGCCTTGGAGACACAGACCACGGACAGTTGATTATTCCAGGAGCCACAAATATATAGTGTTATCCCCGTGGCCAGGTTGGCACATTACTCGGACCACTCCCTTGGAAGTATAGCATTGGTGCTGTTCCCCAGGGCCCTGCTGAAATGCCTTCTAGTTAACCCCCAATTGAATCCTCATTAAAGAACACCTGGCACTGTCTGGCCGGGCTGCTGATCCATGTCCTGGGGCCCACGTGGGTGTCTGGCCGGGCTGCTGATCCATGTCCTGGGGCCCACCTGGGTGTCTCGGGGTTAGAAGCAAGGGGCGCTGGGGAGATGCCTTCTATGCTGAGATCACCCCCGAGCCTTCCACTGTAAAGGATAGCACAGACCCCAAAGGTTACGCCATTGAGATCATGGGCTTCCCAGCCAGGGCTGGCCATTCGGTTTGTTGGTTCTGGGCTCTCGTATCAGGTGTCTGTATATCAGGCTCACCAGGACCAGTCCTCTTCCTGTGACTTGAGCCAGTACCTCCCAGCAACCTGGCTGCCTCCCTGTCCTCCTCTCTGCTTGACCCACTGTTCTTCAGCTCTGCCTGCTGGACTCTGCTGAGACCCAGCCTTACCTCAGCCTGAGCTATATACTGTGAGAAGAAAGAGTGTGGGCTCCCTGCAAACGCCAATGCGCGCCAGCAACTGAGAGTCACTAGTCCTCAGGTGACTAGAGGCCAGCTATGCCTGTGAGCCTGTGCCTACAGAGAGCTAACAGAGTCAAAAACTGTGATCTAATTCCCAGCCTACGGTTTTCAGGCTGCAAGTGGCATCCTAGGGCCTGCCCTATGTTAAGGACAGCGTAAAGCACACCAGACTCTTGACACCTGGGTGTTGCTTTGATTTCATGAGAGCCACCTTTTCTAGTCTGCTGGCCTTGGGCCTCTGAGACCTCAGCACTCTGAAGACACTGGGGTTGGTTCCTTCCTCCTTGGGCCTTATACCACTTAGTTTTGTCGGTTTGACAGAAGCTAGGATCACCTGGGAAGAAGGAACCTCAATTGAAGAATTACCTCTCATCAGATTGGCCTGACTGCGTGTCTTCAGGCATTTTCTTGATTGCCAATTGATGTAGGAGGGCAGTGGTCTTGGGTTGTGTCAGGAAGCCTGGGAGGAAACTAGAGAGGAAACCAGCCAGGAAGCGGCACTCCTTCATGGTTTCTGCTTCAGCTCCTACTTGAGTTCCTGCTCTGGCTTCCTTCAGTGATGGACTGTGATGGAAAGTGTGAGCTGAATAAACCATTTCCTCCCTTAAGTTATTTTTCTATCAAGTGTTTATCTAGTGTTTTCTGTCAAGATGACAGAGACAAACTATGCCAGGCCTCTACTAACCAGAAAGAAGTTCCTTACAGTGATGCTGTCCTGGGACCTTCAGGGCTGGAACTGGGATCCTGGGCTAGGGAAGCTTGAGCTTTAATCCAAGAATTCCTCCAGTAAGTGGGAAGCAGAGACAGGAGATGGGGAGGAAGGGTGCGATCTAGGCGCTGACCACCTCAACCATTTGGCCAGCATGAGGGAGTCTATAAGGAGAAATGGTACCCAGGCACTTTGAGAGCTTCTGAGGAATAGGCATTGCAGGTCTACAGAACGGGTAAAATAGCAACAAGTTTTCAGGCAGGCTGCCCCATTCCTGGGGATGGTGTGGTGAGACTTGCACAGCAAAGTTCTCTGATTTTGGTTGCCTCTTTGAAGTGAATGGACAATGACCACTGTGTAAGAACAAGACAGGGGTGGGGTGGCTTGTATTGCATAAGGTAGGAGCGAGGCATGGAGCTGTCCTGTGCTGGAGGCCTTGAGGATGGAAGAAAGGCCAACAAGTGTGAGCCTAGCAAAGGATGTGATAGAGGCCTCCCCTGCCACAGACCTCACTGACTGCCTGTGCCTGAGTACAGGTTCCTGAACCCCTATGCTGGAGATCCCTGCGCTGGATGAGTCCTAGAGAAAAAGACTCCCCACTGGGCACTCTCAGTACTTGTATACACTTTGTGGTTTATTTGGTGGTCAGTAATTAATGGCTTTGCTACTAAGTAGAAGAAAGCTAATAGAACGTAATCAAAATAGTGGTTTAATTGACAAATTTTACTTGTTCCTTGCACCTGTGCCTTCTTCAGCTCCTACCTGCCTACTTAGCTTATGTGGGTGCAGACTGCATACCACGATCCCCCCAGGGCCCTCTCCACCACTAGGTACTTGCTTTCCCCACCTCAGCTCCAGAAATGTGATGGTCTTTAGCTCTAGAAGTCTCAGCCAGCCTGTCCTCCATCCTGTCTTCATTCTCGGGTGCCACCAGCATCCGGTGCTGGGGTTTGGTCCCCATTTTGTAGTCAGGCCGGTGTTCAGGTCTGGAGCCTGGTCGAGTATCCAACTTGCAGTCAGCTCGATACTTGCCTTCCCCTTCCCTCTTGAAGGAGGCAGAAGACATGGCTTTGGGCTTGGGGGGCTGTAACCATGAGTGGCTGAGGATCTCATCAATGTGCAGCCGCCGGTTGACATCTGGCTGTAGGATGCGGTAGATGAGGTCCTTGCACTCACCAGTTAGATTCTTGGAGCGTGGGAAGTCCACTCGGTGCTCCTTCTGGATGCGCAGCATCTTTTTGATGTCAGAGTCATCGTAGGGCATGGAGCCACAGACCATGATGTAGAGGATCACACCCAGGCTCCAGATGTCATACACCTTGGGCTGGTAGGGGATACCCTGCAGCACCTCGGGGGCCGCATAAGCTGCTGACCCACAGAAGGTTTTGCTGAGGACAATGCGCCCGCTCCCGTCCCGCAGGCAGCGCTTGGAGAAGCCAAAGTCAGACAGTTTGATGTTGAAGTCCTTGTCAAGCAGAAGGTTCTCACATTTGAGGTCTCGGTGGACAACATCCAGGTCATGACAGTACTTGACAGCTGAGGAGAGCTGGCGGAACATCTTGCGTGCCACGTCCTCATGCAGGGCTCCTCGGCACTTGATGAACTCAAGGAGGTCGCCCTGGACGCCCAGCTCCATGACAATGTAGATGCGTCCATCAGAGGTCTCAAAGATCTCGTAGGTCTTAATGATGGAATGGTGGTTGACAGTCGCCAGGATGTCCATCTCCCTAGGAAGGAATCTCTCCACAAAGTCAGTGGGTGTTTTCTTGCGGTCTATGATCTTGACTGCCACATTGAACTTGAGGCGCTCTGAGTAGGCAGATTTGACTTTTGCGTAGGAGCCCTTGCCCAGATTGATACCCACGATGTAACCCTTCTTTCTTAGGACCGCCGCATCGTCCATGCTGCCAGGAGCGGCCGGTGCCACCACCGCCCTCTACATCCCCTCCCCACACGGGCCAGCAGGCATTGTCCTCATTCCCACTGTGGGGAGGCGTCTGGCTAGGCTGGGCCTGGGGTGGAACGCTCAGCACTGTCACCAAGTGACCAGCAAATGAAGTCATAAAGCTGGGCTGCTGGGAGTGGGGACTAGGCTTGGGGGAATGGGGCCCCTGGATGGAAGCCAGGCAGGCCTAGAAGGAGCACCCCCTCCCTACCCACTGGAATGAAGCTGGTATTCAGGCCTGTGGTAACCTTCCCTGGCCCTTTTTCTTGCTGTGGCTTCGTTGTCACCAGTGAGGCCCAGAGAGGAGCGATACAGGTCCAGTTTCATCCCCATTTCCCTGTTGGGCCATGGGAACTGGTCCTGCGTCGGCCCTCCCTTCACTAGAGCAAGTCCCTGCCACTTCTTTGGAGATTGAAGAAAACTTCCTATGAGTTTGTGTCAGTCAGTGGAAGCTGCCCAGGTCCAGTCTACTGGATGAAAGCAGTTCCATGTTTAGGGTCTTTGGTTACAGAGTGGGCAGATGAGGCACATCCCTGGTGAACAGGTGTGTGGGGGTAGGACGGTAGGTAGTACAAGGGGATGTACTGAGGGTCTAGGTAGGCAGGTGCATGCTTGGGAGGGTGTGGTATGGAAGATGGGAAGGCTCTAACCAGATGTACAAGGTGGTGAGGTACCCAAGAATGGTTAAAAGTGTAAGTCAGGAAAGAAGGTCATGAGCTTTTTCCTGCAAATGATGGCCAGCCCTTATAGAACCTAACTCCCTTTTAAGGTGGTTGCTGTTAGGAAGAGAAGCTAATTGGCTTTGGGATGCATGTGGAACCTCAGGGCCTCAGGCCAGAGCAAGCATCTGAGGGTCAGGGGGAGAGAGGAGGTTTAGGAAGAGCCAACCTGGGCCTGGTTGGTGAGGAGGAGATTGTGTTAGGCTTGGTGCAGGATAGCCCAGGGATCGATACCCCTAAGCATTGTTCGTGGAAGAAAGCTTGGAGGTTTTGTGAACAGGTGAGCCAGGGCTGCATGAAGTGCTGTGGCAGCGCTCACTAGTCGCACGTTGGACTGTCTTGTGTTTTGTGCACGGATGTATGCATTGCAAGGTAGCATCCTGTGTATGCCCTCTTGGCTCCTTTAGAAGTCCTCCGCTCACTTTCACATCCCATGGGAGTCTTGGGCTTTGAGTGAGTTGCCAGAATGTGAAGGTGTTGTGTTCAGAGGGAAAGCAAGGTAGCCTGGGGAGGTGGGACAGAAGGCATCAAACAGGAAGTGACATAGTCAGGTGCAGGGTAGACAAGAGGGAAAGATGATATGGGGAACAAGAATACGCCTAAAGCCCCTGAGTGATGCACACAGCAGGAGCTCTTTTTTTGGGGGGGGGGGTCGAGAGACAGTTTCTCTGTAGCCCTGGCTGTCCTGGAACTCACTCTGTAGACCAGGCTGGCCTCGAACTCAGAAATCCGCCTGCCTCTGCCTCCCAAGGCTGGGATTAAAGGCGTGCGCCACCACTCGTGCGCAGGAGCTCTTGTGTCACTTCCTATCTCAACTGCTTCCTCATTGAATTCCAAGCAGCCTCAGGCCATCTTGGTGTCTTCTGTCCCCCAAACCTTGGCAAGACTACAGAGATGAAAAGGCAGGTGCCTACACACTTCTCAGCACGCCCCACTAGCCAACCCCGTGTCCTAGAGCCTTCTGCCCCATCCAAGTTTCATCGTGGCACTTCTCCAGTCTCGCTCACTGGAGTGTTGCTCATGGTCTGTACTGTGCCCGAAACCTGGATACTTGGCTCTCGCAGGCACAGTTCACAGAAGCAGCCTACAGAGTGTTGCTTGGTTCCAGAAGGCTCTGAGGAGAACAAAGCCCCTTGGCTGAGCCTGGGGAGATGGGCACAGTTTTCATAGGTGAATTGGCAAGTATGCTTATGGCACACGTGTTGGGGTACAGGGATGAGGGGGCATTGTTGGGCAGAAATCCTGAGCATGGGAGGATGTAGCCTGGGTGTAGCTGTGAACACTGGGAGGCAATGGGTGGGACAGCGCACAGTGGGGCAAAGGTGGGCTGGATATGGTGCGGGTGCAAGAAGGTCGCATCCAGGAACTCACTGAACAGTACTTTTCTAGGGTTCTTGGCATTGGTGTCTTCCCAAAGAAGAGACATCGGTGGGCCCGGGTTTGAGATGAATCTAAATGTTTTTGGGTTTGTGTATTAAACCCTTAGACTTCTATGAGATTGCCCAGAGTGAGGTGAAAGGGGCCACAATGACAAGGTGAAGACTGCTTGGGACACACTGTAAGCAAGGCAGGCAACACATGGAAGCCAGTGGTGCCAGGTGCAGGCCATGCCCATTTGGAATACCAGTAGCTGCCTTTCTTACCCATAGGGTTAAGACATGCTGCCAGTTTTGCTTTGCAGAGGTCAGCTTCCAGCTTTGCTGTGGCATCTCCTCTGGAACTGATTAAGATTGGAGGGGAATGAGATGCAGTCAAAAGCTATACAGGGCTATAAGACATACTTGGGTTAGCTAGTGAAGCCCCCTACTCCTGGGCTGAGAAATGGTGGTATGTAGCAATTTAGGGCACAGTTGAGAACTGGGTGCCAACTGGACAGTGAGGAACATGTCTTATGCTGGGCATAGCTGAAAAACCAGCTGCTAAGCAAGTCCCAGGCGGGCTAGGGCTGTTCTGTGTGCCTTCTGTATTCTCCCCAGCCCCTCACAGGCAGATTTGTGCAGCCTGAAGCCCTGGGGTAGTGATCAAACACCTGCCTAGACCCTGAGCCCCGATGGAGGAAGCCAGCTCATCTAGACAAGGAAGACAGGGTTCTGGCTTCCAGCCCTTCCTCTACAAATAGCCAGGTTCATCCTTCTTGGACTGTCCTCCCCTGCCTTCTCCCTCCCTCTAGAAGTTATCTTCTTCACTTAGCAATCTTCTATGGTTTCTGCCCCTCCAAATCCCCCCATTCAGCCTCTCACTGTGTAGCAGACTCGCCATGGCCTAAGGATACAGTCTGGGCTTGGGGCACAGGAATGGATTTCCCTACGAGTGAGGGTTTGCAATCTAATAGGAAGACAAGGGGAGCCCAGGATTACAAGGATCTGGGCAAAGACATTCACCTTAGGGTGTGCACCAATATAGTGATTTATTGCTTCTTTAGCCGTGTGAGTTACCAAGTTCAAAGGGGGGGAGAAGAAAGTGACGAAAATAGCTCATCCGGGAGTGTCTTCCTTCTCTCTCTCGTCCCTCGACTTCTAGGCTCAGGCTTCAAGCCAAGAGCTCTGCCTCATTCCCTGCTGGCCCCCTGGGCTGCAAGAGGCCCACTAAGTGTGTGTCTCTGAAGGCTGTTTGGGGTGCCCTTCCTCTGTGTCCCTGTTCAGTTCGCTGTTGAGGCCCACGTTCTCTGGCTGCCTGACCACCTGCAAAGTCTCTTCCTGGGGTTTTGTCTCAGATCGGGCCTCAGATCGGGCCTCTTCCCTAGCCTCCAACTTGGTGGCAGACTTCTCAGCACCAGGTTCAGGGGTCCATGAGGGCTCAGTGGCCCGGGAGCTTTCCCCGTCCTTGTTGACGGCTACAGAGGACAGACCTCGTGCCTTGGGCTGCACCCAGCAGTGGTTGAGGATCTCATCAATGTGCAGCCGCCTGTTGACATCTGGCTGTAGCATTCGGTAGATGAGGTCCTTGCACTCACCAGTCAGGTGTTTAGAGCGTGGAAAGTTGACACGGTGCTCCTTCTGAATGCGCAGCATTTTTTTGATGTTGGAGTCATCGTAGGGCATGGAGCCACAGACCATGATGTAGAGGATCACACCCAGGCTCCAGATGTCATACACCTTGGGCTGGTAGGGGATACCCTGCAGCACCTCGGGGGCCGCATAAGCTGCTGACCCACAGAAGGTCTTGCTTAATATCAGTCGACCACTATCATCCCGCAAGCAGCGCTTGGAGAAACCAAAGTCAGACAGTTTGATGTTGAAGTCCTTGTCAAGCAGAAGGTTCTCACATTTGAGGTCTCGGTGGACGACATCCAGGTCGTGGCAGTACTTGATGGCCGAGGAGAGCTGGTGGAACTTCTTTCGAGCATCATCCTCTTGCAGGGCTCCTCTGGTTTTGATGAACTCGAGGAGGTCACCCTGGACCCCAAGCTCCATGACAATGTAGACCTTGCCATCTGATGTCTCAAAGATCTCATAGGTCTTGACAATCGAGCTGTGGTTTAGCATGGCCAGAATCTCAATCTCCCGGGGAAGGAATTTCTCCAGGAAGTCCGTGGGGGCTTTCTTGCGATCGATGATCTTGACCGCCACGTTGAACTTTAAGCGCTCAGAGTAAGCGGATTTGACTTTGGCATATGAGCCCTCTCCCAAGTTTATCCCCATGATGTAGCCTCGTCGCTTGAGGACGGCAGCGTCATCCATGGTGCCGGGAGTGCCCAGTGCCTCCGAGGCTGCTCTCTACATCCCTGCCAGACATGGGCCAGCAGTGTCCTCATTTACACTGTGGACAGAGAGTCCTCTGAGCTGGCCAGGCCTGCTGTCCCTGCCTCCTAAGAGGCCCAAGACTCTAGCATGGAACATTCAGCACTGTCTCCCGGGTGACTTCAGTGGGGTGAAGTCACAAAGGAATAATGCCCTGGGGTAAATGCGGCTATTGCCTGGGCCGATTGAACTTGGAACCTGGAAGGTCTGCCAGTGTACTGGAGCAGACTGAAGGTGAACAGAACGGCTTCATGCTTGGCTCCAGCCTGAGGTAAGAGAGGCTTATAAGACACAGAGGCCTGCTCGTGTTTCTAATCCTAGAAATTGAACTGCTCTACAGGGGCATGGCTCATTGTCAATCAGGTCAATCCAGGGGACCCAGTGTGGGTGGTCCTATCAGTCAAGGGTCCCAGCCGGAAATAGAAGACACACTCATGCAAGGATAGTAGAAGGACATCTTGATAAAGGGGTGCTTTAGAAAGGTTGGAGCAAAATGTAGGGAACCCTGTAGGTGACGCAGTTCCCTAAGGTAGTAGCAGACTCCTGACTCACATGGTAGAGTAGGGAACAGAGAGAGCCACTCGGACAGTAACCTTTGTTAGAGGAAAAACGCCAGTCTGCAGTGACTCTACAGGCCAGTGGTAAGGAAGCCAGCTGTTCGTGAGACCCCACCCCTTCAGCTCTTGATTCTGTCTAGACACTGAGAAGGTGACTTCAGTGGGTGAAGTCACAAAGGAGTAATGCCCAGGGGGAGATGAGGCTATTGCCTTGGGTGCCTGGACTTAGAACCTGGAAGGTCTGCCAGTGTACTGGAGCAGACTGAAGGTGAACAAACTCGTTTGTGCTTGGCTCAAGCCTTTTTAAAGACCACTTTTGAATGTGTTTTGGGCCCTGAGACAGACCTGGGCCTATTTCAGGTTCTTTATCTCCTGGCCTGGTGGTGGTGGTGGTGGGTTAGGGAGTTAACATTGCTTTCACTGTACTGCTCAGCTGGACTTCTCACTTTCTGTCCTGCTCTTTTCTCTTCCAAAACCTTTCCTGGACTTTTTTTTTTTTTTTTTTTTTTTAAATTTTTTTTTTAAAGATTTATTTTATTTATTGTACGTAAGTACACTGTAGCTGTCTTCAGACACTCCAGAAGAGGGCGCCAGATCTCGTTACGGATGGTTGTGAGCCATCATGTGGATGCTGGGATTTGAACTTATCACCTTCGGAAGAGCAGTCGGGTGCTCTTACCCGCTGAGCCATCTCACCAGCCCCTTTCCTGGACTCTTAACGGTGGCTCTGCAGGTGGACATTTGGCAGGAAGTCTGCACTTGGCTAAGTTCCCTCCAAAGGACCTGCCCAACTCATAGCTCTGGCTGAGCTCCCAGGGCAGATTTGCAGTGGGGGTGGGTATGGGGGTAGAAGGCTAGGCCTGGATCTTGTACTGAGTGCTGGGAATGTGCCATAAAACTATCTGAATGCCAGGGGCAGCACTGGACAGGTACCCTTGCTTCTGCCAGCAAGGGGGTTCCCCTCGGTTGTGACCAGTCCTATGTCCAATATCTTGGGCCAAGACCTGGGGAAGTTGGAATATCTGACAGCTTGACCTTGACTTTATCTACCTATAACAAGTTAGCATCTTTCACTCACATGGCTCCACGTATCTATCATAGGTTGGAATCCTGGGACTTTGGCGGAGGGGCAATAAGAGTGAGTCAGATATGCTGGAGGTGACTGGCTTTCCCCACTTTTCACCTCCTTCCCCTGAACAGATTGGTTCTTCATTTGCTGTCTCTCCTTCCATGTTCATGCTGTTCATGAAGGCAGGTGTGAGTTTAGTATGTGGAGCCTTGTTCCCAGCCTTTAGCCCTGTTTCTGCCTGGGCTTTTTTTCTCCATTGTATAGGCAGCTCCTTCCTCAGATCTGGTCCAGAGACTCTGGGCTTCTCTGTTAGATTCTGACATCCATTAAGCCATTTCCTCCTCTGTTGATAGTCTTTGTGTCATTCCCCCCATCCACAGAGCCTGCTGGTCCTTTATTTTCACTAGAGCTCTTCACTTTCTTCACAGCCGTTCGGCGTTTAGAAGGCCACTTTAGGGAATATGTTGGCACTGGGACAGACCTGGGCCTCCAGGAGTAAAGATCATTCAGGTCCAGCTATACCTCCTCAATTCACTAATCCCGGATCCCTACTCCTACCCACCCCAGTCCCTGGCGCCAGCACTGTCAGTCCCTGTGGCCCTACCAGCACTAGGGACCCCTTTTCCTCGCAGCCAAGGCTGCGTCTCCCACCCCCGAGTCCCACCTCTCGGTTCAGCCAATGGCACGCCTCATTTCCTGTTAGCCCCGCCCCTGACCCCTCCTACTAGATCATTCCCTAGGCCTCTCGTGCTCACGCCCCGCCCCGCGTCTGGAGCTCGGGTCCCGCCTCCCTCCGCCGCCGCCCAGCTCGGCGTTCATTGGTTACTGCGGGCCGGAGGCGGGGTGGCGCGGGCCGGAGCAGGACGGCCGCCATCTTGCGCGAGCCGGAATCTCGTCCCGCTCCTGCGGCCTAGAGTGCGCGCGAGTCGGTGGCGTTCTCTTGCCGCGGCCCAGCTGAATCCCTCGCCTGCCGCCCCTCTGCCCCAGGTCGGAGTCCGGCCTTCACCCTCTCCTCTCGGCCAGGTCCGGCCTCCCCGCGGGGTCACGCGGCTGCCCCGGGGACGATGAACGGAGGATAAATGGTGCCCAAGGCAGACAGCGGTGCCTTCCTGCTGCTCTTCCTGCTGGTCCTCACTGTCACCGAGCCGCTGCGGCCAGGTGCGCGGTGCCGAGGGTGGGGGCGCGGTCGGGGGTGGGGCTGCGGACGTCCGTTCCCCCACGGCTGCTGGACGCTACTGCACCTCGGCCCGGCACGGGCGAGGCCTGGCCGCGGGCCTCTGGGCGTCCCCTGCCCCGGCACAAATTAGAGCGTACCAGGGTTCGGAGCCTCGAGGATGTCACCTTTAGACCCACGTCCACCGAGCGCCGCGTGCTCTGGGACCCACTGGCCAGGAGCTGCGTCTCGGGCGCACCCTCTGCCTGGCTGAGTGGAAGTCTAGGAAGCCGCTTGTGGAGGCACCTGGTGCCCCAAGTGTCCGCCCAACTGTGGCCTAGTGCCAGCGTTTCAGCCCTGGACAGCGATGGTTGGTTGCTCATTGCCACTTAGTGAAACGCTGTATCACAGAAGTCCAGCCCTGCCAAAGGAGGTACTGGGAGTAAACCGAGCACCGTGTGCAGGGAAGAGTTCTCTCAGCGGTGCCTGGCACTTGGTGCTTTGTGTGTTGTAATTAACTACTTTTGGTTCTCCCTTGGAGTTTTGTGTGGTAGGGAACCTCAGGACCCTTTTCTACTTATTTCAGATACTTCTGAACTGTACCCCCCAAAAAACTCTCACTGCACCCTACTTCCCCAACAAAGCAGGGTCGATTTATCCATCAGGCACAGGAATACCAGTACAGCCTCACAGTCCCTTTAGGGATCCCAGCAGGGATGTCTTGTCTGTGAACTTTCAGAGACTCTGTATTAGGGCCGTGGTAAGTAGAGCTCTTAATGCTTGTAGCAGAGGAAGGTTCCCATGAAGGAATGCCCAAGGCAAGTCTTCTGTGGGTGACATCATGACTGGGTGTCAGAACAGGTGGGTGTACCCTCAGCAGCGTCCTATCTCAGCTCCCATCCTGCAACATATTTCAATGTTTGGCTTTGTGCGTTTGTCCCATGTGGAAATGTCTGCCAGAGCCTCAGTGACCAAGCCTAAGCCAACACTCAACTGAACAGAGTGTTTCCCTGGGCTCCAGGAAGGGAACAGCCAGCTAGCTACTCTGCATAGTGAGCTGACTGGTTGTAAAGTAGCCTGCCAGGAACCCTTGTGGATATGATTCTCTTGTTGGGCTAAAGGGTTTGTGGGTTCTTACCGTTTACATATGGTAAACATGTTTGTATACCTCTGCATACAGTGAATCCATTCTGATTATTGGGTCCAGTTTTGCAGGTGAGGTCCACCCATGTCTACCTTATAGGCATCCAATGTCCCTTGACAGTCTGTTCGTATATCCTGCCAGCTGGCTGAGAGCAGTTCAGAAAGGACATGTGAGTTCTTGCTGCCTGCCCAACAATAGAGGTATTTGAATGCAGAGCACACAACCCTCTCTTTAGAAGTGCTCAGTATTGAAGAAGAGAGCAAGTATGAATTCTTCAGTATATTGCAGTGTATTGGGCATCCCTGGGCAGATGGCAGAAGTCATTCATGTGCACATGTGTAGCAGGGGAGCCCTCATATGATCTAAATGGGACTTATAGTGGAAGAGGCTCCAGTAGAGGGAGTAATGGGATCTTGAACCCATGGCATTCTAGGCTGGAGCTTGGCATCAGCCCCCAGTTCTGTCTTAAGTTGTCCTGCAGAACCCTAAGCACCCAAATGTCCCTGATGATGTGGGCAGCAAAGACAGGGATTTCTGGGTCAGATATTTTTTTCTTGTGTGCTATTATGTCTCTTTACACATTCATCATGTCTGTCCTGGGAGTGTTGGGCATAGTCTTTGTAGCTGACTTTTGCAAAACGGATGTCCTATTCTAGATTTGCTTGCTTCCTTTCAAGCTCCTGGGTCTGAACCATACATGGGTGTAAGGAGGATACTAGTTAGAACCCATCTCTTAGGAGGCAGGCAGAGGGTTCTCAACCTCTTGCTCCTGCCCAGTGTTGTGAGGAAGAACCAGGGCATTGTGGGTTTCATTTTTGATTCAGGCTAAACCTTTCAGTGATGAGGAGAGGCAGAGTGTGGAGTTGGGCTTGACTTGTCTACACTCTTTTTTCTATTCTTTTGTTTTTGCAGTGCCAGGAAAACCAACCCAGCGCCTTGTGTGCACTAGGCAAGCACTCTACCACTGAGCTTTACCTCCAGCCCCCAAATCTTTAAAAAATGAATGCTTAACCTTAGTTGTTTGAAGATATTACATGTCAGATACTGTTCTAAGTACTAATGTATGTGTTAGCTTTCAAGTGGTCCCTGGAAGACAGTTATTAGCCCAATTTTATAGACAGAGAAACTGAAATAGAGAACTTTAATAAAGCTGTGACCTAGATGAGATTTAATTCTGGGAACCTGGCTGCTTTGATCATTATGCACCTATATAGGGAGTACAGCATTATTAATTTTTTTTTGCTCATCCTAACACTGTTTAAATTCTCATTGGGAGAGAAAGTTATGCCATACTTTCAGCAATAGTATTCATAGTTAAGAAAACTTGCCTTCCCAGCAGGGCCACAGTCCAAGAATCTTGGTCCTTTTCCCTGCCTATTGCTGGCCCCTGAAAGAGGCTCAGGCCACCTTGAGAGGTATTAGCATTGACAGCTATCTTTTGTATTCCAGCTGTGCTACTCCCAGCTGGGAGTGACCTTAAGGAAGCCATGTGCCTCACAGATATTCTCCTCTTAGTAGTAAGGAGAGAGAGTCTGTATACCAGGTAGTGCCTAGCATTGATGGCAGATGCTGTCTGTATGTGGGTTCTCATACTATAGAGCTTATCTAGCTGTGCATTTGTCTTCTTGGCAGTGATGGCAGATCGTCTTAGAGATGACAGCAGTCCAGTAGTTGATTTTCCCCTTGTGGGCTAAGCCTCTGTCTATTGGAGAGTTCCTTTGGTGGGCTTTTGATTCTGAAATATTTAGGATCCAATAAAGAGCCCATGACTAAGCAAACGGCCTCTTAGGTGTGCAGCTCTGTCTTTTGTTCACTGCCTGTGCTTATGTGTGCTGAGGATGTCATGAGCTTTGGTTTTCCTCCCAGCCTGCAGAGCACAGACCTGTGAAGCTTGGTTCGAGGTCCCAGGCAACTGTGCTGAGGCATGCCTGAATATGGTTATTCTGTGACAGCTTTGGTTTGGTTGGTAAGACAGCTTGACTTAACAACTATCTTAGAAAGTTTAGTGGAGGCAGGTCATATTTTGCCATTGCCGTCCTTGATAGGATAAGCCCAGGCTGGAGGTAATAGCTTGGGGGCCTGTGGCTATGGTGGTGTGGCTAGTGGACATAGATGGCTTGGTGCTTAGGTGGTAGAAGAGCCAAGTTGTCTGTCAGAAGAGGATTGGAAGTTACAGTTTGCTTTCTGTTGCTGTGCTACATAACACAGCCACAACAACCTGGGGGAGAAGGGGTTTATTTCACCTCACAGATTATAGTCCATCTTGAGGCGGCTCAGGGCTAGAACCTGGAGGTGGGAGTGGACTTGCTTTCCCCCAGCTTTTTTACAGAGCCTAGACCCACTTGCCTTATGCATGGCACTGCCCACAGTGGGTTGGTCTCTTCTTCATCAATTGGTAATCAAGAAAATGTTCTATAGACATGCCCACTGGTCAAGTTGACAAAACTATGACAAGTTATGCAAAGGTCTTTTTTCTCATTCTGGTCAATGGCTGGTGGTTGTAGATTCAAAGCATGTACCCTGAAGCTACATTGCCTGGGGTCAAGGTCAGCATAGTGCTTTAGGGTCTCCTCTTCCTCTCAGCTGCTCCTCTCCCCTGCCCCTCTCCTTTTTCCTCTCCTCTCTCACTGTCCCTGTCCTTCCCCCCTCTCTCCTTCTCCTCCCTCCCACCTCTAGTGCCTCAGCTTCCTCACTTTGAATATAAGTATCATAATATGGATTCATGGAGACTTAAGATGAAAATGGGTGAGGAAATACTCCAGAAAGTATCTGTTGTAGAGCAAGTGCTTTACACAGATCATCAGCTGGTATCATTCACAGGTAGATTTGAAGGAGTTTAGGGAACCCTTGAGACTGGGAGCCAGATGGTGTGTGTGTGCCTGCAGTCAGCAGGGGCCTCCCTCTAAGGGGTCCCAGAGCTCAGTGCACTGGCTTTCAATCTTGCCACACACATAGCAACCACTGCAGGATTTTCTATGCTATTACACTTTTCTTTTTCACTTGTGTTCTTTATGTTTTCACATTATTTTAGTTATTTCTGAGAATTTCATGTGTGAATACTATATATTGTTTTTACCCCACTCTCTCCCTCTAACTCCTGTGCCCCCACTTGAAATTCCCGACCTCTTTTTCTTGATTATTACATATATTGCATATACATATGTATACATAAATACATCCTGCTGAGTCATTTAAAGTTGCTGTCTATATATGTCTGTGTGCTGACTGTTTGTGATTGAATAGCCTATCAGGGGGCTCACTCATCCCCTGGAAAAGAAGAATGATTTTTCTTCTCTTAGCAACCATTATTTGCCTGTAGCTCATCCTCTAGGTGTGCAGCCTTGTAAGACTTACCTCATCCACATTGGATGTCAATTGGCAGTCTTTATGCAGATCATGCTTGAGGAAATATATTGTTAAGATTTCATGGGTACAGCTCCCTGTCGTAGAAGATGCTATCTTGCAGTGAATATCCTGGTCCTCTGCCTCTTACAGTTTTTCTGTCCCACTCCTACCCCCTTTTAGGGTCTTTGACCTCTTGTGCATGTTCCCTAAGCTTTAATTGTAGGAGTTGTGCATGCACTGAGGATGGACACCCCTCACTCAGTTGTTTTCTGCATTGTGATGTGAACTCCTTCAGTCCAGTTAACTGCTGTTGGTCACTTCCAAGACACAAGTGCCACTATTGCATCCTTGGGGCTACCTTGCCGTGCAGGTCACTCCTGTGTTTACAGCGTCCACAGCTGGTAAGACTGTTGATTGCTTTCCGCCTTGGCAGCTTATGTAATACCTTTGGATGCTAGCTAGTCCTAAGGGAGGAGGATTCAAGGTCAGTTCCAGCTCAGTTTTCTACCTTACGCATGCAAAATGTATGGTGTCTTCACCAATAGGTACCTAACTTTCAAGTTCTGGGAGGCAACCACCGGTAACAGTGACCCTGCATTGTTTTGGGAGTCAACTTAGACCCCCCCCAACCAATAATTTGAAGGGGGGTTTTCCTTGTCTGGTACTAGGGTTTTGGTTAGTCTGTTAGTCTGTGGCTCTTGGGAGGAGCATTACCACTCTAAGTACCCCCTAGATAAAGGCCCCCCCCCCACACTCCTTTTTCCCATTCTCCCTTTATGGTACCTAGTCTTACTGTTCCCCTCTCTAGGGCCATGCCCCCTTTTACTTTCTGTGGTTACTCCAGGCTATACACCCACGTGTAAAGATTTGGAACTAATATCTGCAAATAAGAGTAAACATGCAGCCACTCCACTTCTCACAGTGCTAGACTTATTCACAGTGACAGGTTTTACTCATTGACACATTGTGTGGTTTTGTGTCCCTTGTGTTTGGACAGGCAGAGTGGGCACTTAGAAACCAGTTTTTGAGGGGCTGGAGAGATGGCCTAGCAGAGGACCCAGGTTCAATTCCCAGCAACCACATGACAGCTCACACCTGTCTGTAATTCTAGTTTCTGGGCTTCTGACATCCTCAGACATCCATACAGGGAGAACACAAATATGTATAAAGTGAAATTTCTATGTATGTATAATTTGTATGTATGTATGTATGTATGTATACATACACATATTAAAATGGCTATTTGAGTTTTATTTTAACATAAAGGATAGTAGTTCCTTTAGCCATCTGCCTTACAGCTGCCCTAATGGAGGTGGCAAAGAGGATGAGGTCCTTGTAGTCGTTCTGTAGGGATGGGAGTTGGAGGAGGTCGAGGAGGCAGAGCCATCGGCTTGGTCCTCGTGTTTGCTGAATCTTGCTCCCTGGGTATTAGCTATACTGAGAGACAAAGAGCGAGGACTTCTTGCTGTGTGGATCCTTCCTAAAGCTTACCAGCCATCCAGTCTAGGGTACAGGTGGGGTGTCCCAGAGAAAGGGGGTGTGGCTTGGCATCTGGACTTGGGAACAGAGTTGATAACATGAGCTGGGTAGCTCATGCATAGCCTAGGTTAGGGGCTGGCTTGATGTGAAGCTGCACTCTCCCTCTTCGTTTCTGTCCTCTTCTGCCCAGTGAAGCTGTTACTTCAGTTACCATGAGCTGCTTCTCCTATCCCCACACTCCTTGCTCCCTCTCTACTGCTTTCTGTATAGGCTGACTTCTATTTGCTGGCGTCAGCCATCATTTCACCCAGCTTGTCTGTCTCCTTCAGCTGGGGGCTGCTTCCTATTGGGCAGGACAAGGCTGAGTGTGGGGCTAGGTGAGTCAGCTGGCTTGAGAGTGTACTCAGGTGGGTTCCTGCAGGAACTTTAGGAGATCGTAGCCATACGTGGGAGGGTGTGTGTGGGTGTGAGCAGATGAGTATGAAAGCCAAGGATCAGGCTCAGCTGTCACTGCTTAGGCACCACCCTCTGGTGTATGTTTGTGTTTCTATGTATATATGTGGTTATGGGTGCATGTGCACATGTGTGCGGGTGTGAAAACTAGAGATTAACATTGACTATCCTTCAATTCACTCTCCATCTTGGTTTTTGAAGCAAGGCCTCACTGTATTCATAGCACATGGACTTGGTTAGAATGTCTGGTTAGCAAGCCCGGGAGAGTCCTGTCTTTACTTTCCCTGTGCTAGGATTAGGCACATGCTGCCACACCAGTTTTTAAATAGATTCTGGGACCAAACTCAGATCTTCATGTGTGCACCAAAAGCTGTTTCTTGACTGAGCCATTTCCACAGCCCCAAACTGGTTTTGTGAGTTTTTCACTGGCCTGGGACTCACCCCCTTAAGCTGGCTAGCCAGGTATCCACCTCTGCCTCCCTCCCCTGTACTGGGGTTACAAGCTCACATTACCACAACTGGATTTGTTTGTTATTGTTTCAAGACAGGGTTTTTCTGTGTAGCCCTGGCTATCCTAAAGCTCAATCTGTAGACCAGGCTGGCTGAGAACTCACAGAGATCTGCCTGTCTGTCTCCCAAGTGCACAGATTAAAGGCATGCATCATAATGCCCAGTTAGCCATAGCTGTTTTTGCTTGCTTGTTTGATTTTACAATTTATTGTATTATTTTGTTTATATGAGTACATTGTAGCTGTCTTCAGATACAACAGAAGATGGCATTGGGTCCCATTACAGATGGTTGTGAGTCACCATGTGGTTGCTGGGAATTGAATTCAGGAATCCGGGAAGAGCAGTCAGTGCTCTTAACTGCTGAGCCATCTCTCCAGCCCCCACAACTGGGTTTTTAGTATATGTGCTGCCGAAGCAAGCACAACACAACTGGGTTTTTAAAAGTGGTTTCTGAAGATTAAACTCAAGTCCTTGCATGGTAAGCTTTTTAACTTTTTTTTTTTAATTTGTTTTGTGTGAAACAAGATCTTCCTTTGCAGCTCAAATGTCCTAGAATTAATTCACTGCATACCATAAGCAGGACTTGAACCCATGGTGATTCTCTTGCCTTAACCTCCCAAGTAAGCATGAGCTGCCATGCCCAGCCCTTTTTCTTTTGCTGTTTGTATGTTATTGTTTGTTTTTAATGTTTACTTTTGTTTATGTGTGTCTGTACACAGATATCCCTGGAGATCATTAGAGGGTATCACTTAGATTTAATCAGAAGCCGAAACTAAGGCCACTCAGGACCAGCATGTGATGGCATGCATTGCCTCCTGCGGCGTCACAGTTCCAAAACCAGGTGACAGCACTGGGTAGTTGCCTAGTGCAGAGTCCTCCTGCCTAAAGATAGGTAACTTGTCATTGGGTCGAGACCCCTCAGTGTCCATAGTCTCCACAGGGTGTGCACTAGTGCTTCAGTGCTTCTGGCCTGGGTGGCCAGCTCAGGGTAGCTCATTAGTGGCTTCAGCCTGTGATCTGACCACAGTGTCTTTGTGTTCAAAGGAACGCCTGCATTGCATGCATTTCCACAAGCTTGGGAGACTTGCTCATAATTTTAACCTTGCTGTCACCTTTTATGTAGATGTTGGGTGTTTGGAACCGTGTGGTTATATTATCTCTGAAGACATTTCTGTGGAAGTAAAGGGTCAGAAAAGGATATTTTACTCAACAGCACTCAGAAGAGTCAGGGAAGCTTATGAGTGCCAGACCAGCTCAGGCTATGCAGTGACTTCGACTGTCACTGAAAACAAGAATTTTTACACCTGGGGAAATGGCTCAATTGGTAAAACCTGCTAAGCAAGTTTGTGGACCTGAGTTTAATCCCTAGCAAGCACATGAAAGATTGGGAAGAACAGCATGGCTCAGCTGTGAAAAGTGAAGAGCGCTCTTAGAGCTCACTTGCCTGCTCAGCTTGCTGAATTGGTGAGCTTCAGGTCAGCAAGGGTCCCTGTCTTTAAAAAAAAAAAGTGAAAACAGTTGAGCAAAACACCTAACATTGATTTTTGACCTTTGCACAAGTACATATGCATGTGTGCACATGCAAGTGCACACTTACACACACTGTTGGGGGCATTTAAGCAATGTTTGTGTGGAGATCAGTTTTTGGGAAGCAGTTCTCTTTCTCCTCCTACCTTGTTTTGTGTTTGAGACAGGGTCTTTCTGTATAACCTAGGAGGCATGGAACTCAGTCTGTAGACTAGGCTGGCCTGGGTCTAGTGAAACCTCCTCTACTTTGTTTTTGAAGGAGAGTCTCTCCTTGTTTCTTCCAGAGTTTTTTATGTGATCAAGTTCTTTTCTCTCTGTCCCCATATCTCCTGAGATTGCTGGGATTGCAGATGCAAACTACTGTTTGCAGCTTTTATCACCAGTTCCAGGGATCAGTTTTAGATGTCAGGCTTGTGTGGCAAGAGTTTTGTCTTGTTATTTATTTATATTTTTTTACTTGCAAACCATGCTTAAGAAAAGGTATTTTAAAAGGAAATAGGTCCTGTAACTAAAGGTAAAACATGATTTAAAACAAAACAAAAAACCAGAAAGTAACTAAAAGATGATTAGAACACACGTACATAAAATTGTAGCTAAATGCTGTTACATGTTTATATTTCACAGTTGCAGTGTGAGGTGGGATTTAACCCTTTCTTATAGACAGCAGGGCCTTAGAATAAATTACTTGGCCAAGGTTACATAGCTTCAGAGCTTCACCGTGTAAAGTAGAGCAAGTATCTGGAGTCTGGTAGCCTGGCATTAACACTTTAATATGTGCCACTCTAGTGGGGACCTTTGGCTCTGTCTCATCTTGTACCTTTCCACCTTGAGTCTCAGCTCTACATTTTCCTGCTAACCATCATCACAATCCTATCTGTCCTTACTGTTCCCTTTTGCTGCCATGCCCAGCACTGCCCTTCAGGAATTCCCACACTGAGCCTGTCAGGAGCTGAGCACATTTCCCTTTCACCTCTCCTACATCGGTGTGGGCCTACTTGCTTCTGTCTTTGTCCCTCTTCGTCCTCATCATGTCTGAGCACTCCACAGTCTGTTAAGCACTTTGGGTGCACAGCCTAGGTAACTATAAATGATAACATTCCTTTTCAGATAGTTTGTGGTGTGTTGGTCTTGTGCTTGAATGCAGATTCCCAAGAGTATATGAAATGATGCTTTTGGCTGCATAGAACTCTGAGCAGAGATCAGAACGTGATACTGTTTAGATTTAAGAGGGGGTTGAGCCGGGCGTGGTGGCGCACGCCTTTTAATCCCAGAACTTGGGAGGCAGAGGCAGGTGGATTTCTGAGTTCGAGGCCAGCCTGGTCTACAAAGTGAGTTCCAGGAAAGCCAGAGCTATACAGAGAAACCCTGTCTCAACACCCCCCCCCCCAAAAAAAAGAGGGGCTGGAGTACAACTGTCCATTGCTGTTTGGCCTGAGATCATCTTTTTGTATGTCTCAGAACTCTAGTCTAGCTTTGCTTCAGGAGTTGCCTTGTTTAATTTAGAATTGCCCTTAGGTGGGGTTGGAGTGTAGCTCAGTGGTAGAGTGCTTGTCTAATATATATATGAGGTCCTGACTTCCACCCTCCACTACCAGGTAGGAGGGAGAATTCTGTTGGCAGTTAGCCTAGGCTACAAAACCTCCATCTCAACAACAAAAACTTACCTGTAGGACTTTGAAACTTTCCATATCTTTAATTTGCTTTTTTGAGTCAGGTAATTTGTCTGCCATTCGATTTGGAAAGTTGGTCCTCAGAGGCATGTGGGGACCTCATTTCTTTTTCTCTAAATAAGGATAGTACTTAAAAAGTACTATAGAAGGGTGTTTACTAGATACTGCAGAGCAAAGTTTAGTTTTCTTGTTTTTATTACATTTACATGTTTGTGTGTATGTCCGTGTGTGTGTGCCTATATGTATACACATGCATGTGTGTGCCTTTACCCACCGAGCCAGCCTGCCCCTGCTAAAGTTAAGTTTTCTTGAGACAGTGTCTCATGTATCCTTAAACTCAGCTATGTAGCTGTGGTGGTTTGAATGGGAATGCCCTTATTGGCTCCTATATTTTAATGCTTGGTTTCAGGTGGTAGAACTGTTTAGGAAGGATGAGGAGGTGTGGCCTTGTTGGAAAGGTTTGTCACTGGGGTTGGCATTGGGGTTTCAGAAACTGCCACTGCCTCCTATGTTGTCTTGAAAGACCTAGAAACACAAGGACTCCCTCACATTCTGACTCCCGGAGAGGCGATACCCCAAATCACTCACGAGAAATGGTCTTGATGCAAACTGCAAGAGGACTTTTATTCTCAGCCAGCTGAGGACGAGCTCCTTTCGCCCGCCCAGAGGGGCTGGGGAGTTTGACCCTGAGGGGCAACAGTAGGGGGCTTTTAAGGAAAAAGTGAGAAGTTGGGAGGAGTTGGGTTACAGCTCTTTTGGGGGCGGTGGGGGGGGTAACCTTGCTGAAGGAACAAGGAGAGGGAGTGAGTTGTCCTTGGAGTTAATCTCTGGGTCCCTGACACAGACAGGCAGGCTGGGTCATCTTGCTAACAAAGAGCTTCTCACTGGCTGTATTCTTAGAGATCAGGAAACAGGCTTTGGGGGAGCATTTAGGGGCTGTACATTCCAGGGGGAAACACTTTGGGTCTCACAGTCTCAACATGCACACTCTCAGCTACTGCTCCAGCACCATTGCTCCCTACTCTCATGGTCAGAAGTAATTCAAACTGTGAACCTCCATTAAGCTCTTCTGTAAGCTGCCTTGGTCATGGTGTCTCTTCATAGCATTAGAAAAGTCACTAAAGCCGGGCATGGTGGCGCATGCCTTTAATCCCAGCACTCGGGAGGCAGACGCAGGCGGATTTCTGAGTTCGAGGCCAGCCTGGTCTACAAAGTGAGTTCCAGGACAGCCAGGGCTATACAGAGAAACCCTGTCTCGAAAAACCAAAAAAAAAAAAAAAAAAAAAAGAAAGAAAAGAAAAAGAAAAGAAAAGAAAAGTCACTAAGATGCCTGGCCAGATGGCCTCTGAATTTATTGAGCTTCAGGTTTAGTTGGGTACTGGCTACCCTAGCCAGGGCTTTGCTGGAGAGACCCAGCAGGGAGCCATACTCTGCAAAGCCCTGAGCTCTGGTTCCCCTTTGCTTAGGGGACCTTTTCAGAGCATTCTCCTCTTCCAAGGTCATTGCTAGCAACAGAACACTTGGGACTTGAGTAATGAGCAGTACTTGAGTGAGTTCTTCTCAGGCCCCAGGACTGCTAGGAATGGTCACCTCCATGCATATCAGAACAAGGAGTGTCGCCTGACAAGATATGGTCATCGCCATGTGGTCTGGAGCTGAAGCTAGTCTTAATATGGGTTTCTGATGCCTCTTTCTATACTGATCTCCTCACATACCATCCCAGAAAGCTATAGGGGCCAGGTAGTTGCACGTGACAGTCACCAGAAAGGAGCTACAGGATTGCAGAGTTGCAGAGAGTGCCAAACCAGGCCCAAGAAGATGGTGGCATTCTTGGGGCAAGGGTGCAAATGTCCCTGGGCTCTCATGAAAGCACAAACGGTACTTCTGAAGGTCATGGGAAGTTTTGTAAACATCACAAAGGTCTGGTCATGGTTGTCTTACCTTCCTGGCTCTGTCCTCCCTGGCGTGTGTTGAATAAGCACCCTGCTTTTTCCCTTCACTGGCAGCTGCAGTCCTTCTTGAAGTCAGACCATATTTTATGAAACTGCTAGGCTCCATCTCTCTGTGCTATTGTGCCTTTCCCTACTGCCATGCTGATTGTAGGATTGCCCTAGGCAGTGTTGCTGGTGGTGGCTTAGATATTGGCCTATCCAAGGCCTCGTTCAGGCGCTTCTTCACTCTTAACTTAGGATGGGATCTATTTTGTATGAAAGTTATCTATTGTTAGCAGTGGTTTGTGTCTCCTCTTGATATCTACAGGAAAAACTAGAATAGTGTGGCCAAATGGAAAAGAAGTCCCTCCAGATCCTTTCAGATCCTTTCTGCTCTGCTGCTGTTTGGAGTGTGGTCCTGGAAAAAAATACCTTTTTTTCTAGAAGCTTGTGGTATAGATTGAGAGCCTTTGCGAAGCCTGCTAGGACACAGCTGCTAGCTCAGTCTAGGGCAGGACGATGAGCAATTGTCAGACCTGCAGAGCACTCTTGAGGCACGAGTCCTCATTATCTCAGGGCACTCAGGTGGACATGGAGAGAGATAACCTTGTCAGCGTTTCTTTCCTGGAAATTGATGTCCTTTGTGATGTGAATGTGATGTGTACTTGTGCTAATGCTCCATCTTTTGCCTTTTGTGGGCAAATTAAGAGAAATTAATTTCAAATGATTTAGAAAGTATTCTAGATTTCTTACAGATGTTTGAGGCAGCTCAATTTACATAATTTAAAAGGAGGCTAAATCTTGCTGACAGAAGGTGATTCTAGAAAAAGAATCTTATCACTAAGACTTAGAAATTCCTACAGACACAAACTACAAACTCTCAGTTCGCACCCACAGAACAATGTATTAACAGTTCTTCTCCAAATAACCCATTGTAACACATATAAGTTATTATAACAAAGAATAGTCTGCCGAATGAATATATCACACTTTCTCTCTATCCTTCAGCTGATGACTATGAGTTGCTTCCATAGTAAGCGCTGATGTAGACTTTGGTACACAACTACCTGTTAGAGTCTCTGCTTTCAGTTCTCTTGAGTATATGTCTATGAGTGAAATTGCTAGTTGATATGTTAATTCTATGTTCCACGGATGCTGAATCATCTCTGAAAACTGTAGTAGTCGTCTAAGGCTCATTCTCTACCCTTGTCAAGACATTCTCACTTTAAGAAATAGTTGTTCTTGTGGATAGTCCTGTCTCACTGTAGTTTTGGCTTGTGTATCTCTGATGACTAATGTTGCTGAGCATTTTTCATGTGTTTATTGGTGAATCATATATCTTTGTTTTGGTTTTCAAGACAGGGTTTTCTCTGTGTAGCCTTGGCTGTCCTAGTGTAGACCAGGCTGGCTTTGAACTCACAAAGATCCACCTACCTCTGCATCCCAAGTGCTAGGATTAAAGGCAATTGTTTCAATTTCTTTGGAGAAATAGCTACATGATTTTTTTTAGTTTTGAGTTGGGCAGTTGGGTTTTTACATTGTTATAGGAATTCTTTATATATTCTGAATATTAGTGCCTTGTGTGATACTGAATTTAATATCCATTCAGTGGGTTATTTTTCTGGTCTTTGATTGTGTCCTGACCACAAAACTCTGTGAAGTCATTATTATCTGTTTATTCTTTTGCCGACTGTTGCTATTGGTCTTATATCCAGGTTGTGGTTCCCAAGGCTGACATAAGGACCAGTCCCGTATTTTCTAGGTATTTTATAGTTTTAGCACTTATGGTAGAAGTCTTTGATCCACTTTGTGGTAACTTTAATTTTTTTCAAAACCTATTTTTAATGATGGGTCTTATATACTCTAACTTTCCTTTTAGCCTACCACCTACCTACCAGAGGTAGTGGGAAAGAATGGATAATGGGGAAGTGGACCTGTTTAGAAAGGTTCTTTGGAGCAACTCCTGTCTGTGTTGTCTGAAAATCGGCAGTTCAGTTCACAGGTTAGCAGGCAGCGGCAGCTTGATCCACTCACAAAACACTTCACAGATACACCAGCAGTCCAGTTTGGTAGTGTCAGGATACCAACAGTGGTAACACAACCTAGCAGAGACAGCTAGGCCTTAGCACAAATCAGCAGGAGAGACCAGAAGGAGTGCCAGAAGTTGTGCCTCTCTTGGTGAAGCAAAGGTCAGTAAAGACAAGGGAGACTCACAAGCATCACAGAGCTAGCTCTATAAGCAAGCCCAGCTCTGTCTCCATCACTGCCCTCATGTTCTGTTTATACCTCCAAACATCATGTGCCTCCTGCCTCCTCCATGCTCAGTATGCAAACTCTCAGCCAATGCTCCTGTGCCATGCCTGCTGCCATGCTCCCTCCCCACCATGGTGGTCATGAAATTGTAAGCCCCGTTAGTGCTCTCCTATAGACATTGCCTTGGTCCAATGGAAAAATAACTCAGAATGGAAGAAAGGCTCAGGTTTTCCGAGGCTCCAGCCTGAGATCTGGTGGCTCTGCCACTGTGGCTTAGAAGCAAGGCAGAATACCATGCAGGTACTAGCATGTGGTAAAGGAGGAGCTCACCTTGTGATCACCAGGAAGCAGAGGGAAAGAAGGGGGTGAAGAAGAGACATTCTTCCCAGCAAATTATTTGCTCTAACTAGCCCCACCCAATAACCCACTCCTCTGGGAGCTCATCAGTGGATTAGATTAAACCCAGTGATGGGGCTAGAAACCTTATGATTGAATCATTTCTTAGAGCCCTTCAACTGAGGACTAAGCCTCTAACCAATGTGCTTTTTGGGGAGACATGTCATATCCACACATAACAGGCATTTATTGAAAATCTATGTTTAATATGTGGGGCATGTGCTTGAGTTCTTGTGAAGATTTTTTTTCTGCTTTAATAACACAAAATACTGGTAGATATAAGACACATAGCAAAACCTATTTGAAACCCTCAATAATTTTAGCACATAAAGAGGCCTTGGATTAAAATGTGTTGAAGGCCAGGTTGTGGTGGCACATGCCTTTAATCCCAGCACTTGGGCAGCAGAGCAGGCGGGTCTCTATGAGTTCAAGGCCAGCCTGGTCTACAGAGTGAGTTCCAGGACAGCCAGGGCTACACAGAGGAACGGTGCCTCAAAACAAAACAAAACAAAACAAAACAAAAACCTGTTAGGGAGTGTGTGATGATGTCCGAGAGCTGCGGAAACTTCCTGTTGTGTTGTTGTGGCTCCACACTTGCATCATGAAGGCAGTAAACTGACAGCTGCCCTGTCCTTGGCTAGGAAGAGCTGACCTGTCTCACTCATGTCTATCGAGGAGCGACTCATAAGGCCTAGAAGGTAAAGCAGGGGTGGCTTTTTTAGCAGCTTCCTGTGAGGCAGAAACTCATACTAGTTGCCTTTTGGAGAGACAAAGGTCTTGAGAGAGAAGGGGAAGGAAATGTTGACATTCAGCTAACATCTAGCTAGGCTCTGTCAAGTCAGCACACATCTTTGTGAGTGATGCAGACTCCAGATGCTAGAATTCACTTGCATGCTGTCAGCAGCCCACCCTCCTGGCTAAAACCCACTCCTTTCATTGTTGTTAGAAGGCAGGATTCCCATGTGTTAATGAGGAACTCACCTGTTCAGGTACTCCCAGCACTGCCCTACCCTTCAGATGGGTCAGGAAGGAATCTTCCTTCTTTTTTTTTTTTTTTTTTTTTTTTTTGGTTTTTCGAGACAGGGTTTCTCTGTATAGCCCCGGCTGTCCTGGAACTCACTCTGTAGACCAGGCTGGCCTCGAACTCACTCTGTAGACCAGGCTGGCCTCGAACTCAGAAATCCACCTGCCTCTGCCTCCCGAGTGCTGGGATTAAAGGCGTGCGCCACCACGCCCGGCCCGGAATCTTCCTTCTTAACACTTAGTCATCCACAAATGCTGGAATTCACTTGCATGCTTCAGCAGCCCACCCTCCTGGCTAAAACCAGACACTCATTAAGTAGGAAGGTGTTTGAGCAACACAGTTCATCAGGTACTTGGAGTTAATGCAACAGAGGTGAGAATGTGTGTCCAACTCTGAGTGTGCTAATGCCTGCTTAAGGAGACAAGTACACAAGCCTACTTACTGAAAGATTAGACTAAGAGATCCAACAGACCCCACTGAGGAGGTGAGAAAAGGGTTCTAAGAAGAGGGTGTGTTTTGAAACCTAAGGTCTAATTAAGACAGAAGGGCAGCCAGATGTGTTCAGGAGGAGGCAAACCATTTTTCTTTAAATAAAAGTTTAAATAAAAGTTTAAAGGAGCAGTCTTAGCCAAATTGTCGAAGAGGCCCTTTTCTCTGAGGAAGGAAGCACCAGCGTTAGGTGTTAAGGGTCGCTACCTTCCCTGGTTTTCATCCTGCCTCAGGTGCACACACAGCTTCAGCATCAACTCCCAGTGTCTGACTGTCACCCATCCTGTGACAGGCAGTTAACAGCCTACATCCGCAGTTTCTAGCTAGAGTGTTGGAGCTTCAGGACCCTTTGCTAGATGGAGTTTACGTGTAAATGTTAGAAAACAGCCTCCCCCGCCCCCAAGTTCTAAGTAGTGAGCAGCAAATAAAGCTGGGCGTGTGTGGAAATATGAGCTCTTTGCTAGAGCAGGCATGCTTACCTCAAAACAGTTGCTTTTAAAGGACATATTAGGGATTTAGGGAAAGAAAACCTCATAGGAAGACCATTTCCCAAAGTTCTTTGCTAATTTTTTCCTTTCTTTTTCTGATTTTAGTTTAGAAATTAGTTTTTAACTACAAAAGTCTGGGATACCTAGAATGGTTTGGGAAGAGTGGAATATTTTAGGCACTTCACTTAATGCTTAGAGATGGAGATCTGAGGACAGAAGAGACACTCTCATTATTAATTCCTCATTAAGTAACTAGTCTTCAGCGGACAGTCAGCTGTAACACTATGACTGTGAACCTGATCCCTGCTCTGGAGCTGGGGTAGGAATTGTGAGCCAAGCTCAGCTTGTCCAGGTGAGTGAGGCAGCCAGACTTAGAGGAGGTGACTGAGCTTCATGATCTCCTCAAGAACATTACGACACTGGACTGTCAGCTGCAGCATCAGTGTCTTCTCCTTGCTTCTTGTTTTCTGATTATATATACTGAAATTTGTTTTATAGTAGTCTTTAAAATAGCCTATAATTGTGGAACAGTTAAGAGTTGAGAAGCCTCCTTCCCCCAAGGTCTAATAATTTATTTATCACTCTTTTGTTTGTTTGGGGGAGTTGTTTTTTGAGATAGGGTTTCACTCTGTACCTCTAGATATCCTGGAACTTAACTATGTGAACCAAGCTGGCCCCAAACTGACAGGAATTTGCTTGCCTCTGCCTCCCAAGTGCCAAGATTAAGGGTCTGAGCCACTACACCCAACTTACTTCTAAACACTTATCTTTGACTGTACTCAGAAGTAGACAGTTCCCAATTGGAGAGATGGCTCAGAGGTCAAGAACATGTATTACTCTTGCAAAGGACTGGAGTTCAATTCCCAGCACCCACATTAGGCGGTGCCCAACTACTTACAGTGCCAGGAGCTCTGATGCCTCTGGTGGACCTTCTAGGTTACTTGGATCATATTTGCATACCCACACACAGATAAGCAGATACATACAGAATTATAAATAAAGTTTTCAGGAAGCTCTCAGGAAGGATAAATAGCCTTATGTCTCTTGGCAGTCTTCCTGGTGTCTCCCTTTGGCTTTCCTCATTCTCTTATATAAACTGAAAAAAATATATAAAATGCTTAGCTTATTTTGTGGCCTCCTCATCTTTCTTATTACATTGGAGCAATATGTCTGTGTTTGCGATGCAGGAGTGTGGAGTAACAAGGCACTGAGTCTTTGCTTTGGTCCTGGTCTCACCACCTTTGTTTAAGGGCTCCCTGACAACACTGTTGCACAGATGAGAAGGCTTTCCAGATGCTGCTAGCTCTTGGGCCCCAGTCACTAGGACATAGTCATGTAGCAGTCCAGGAATCTCCTCTCCTCTTTCTAAACAATAACCAAGTTGAGAACACTGATTGGCGTGAACAGCCTTGTGCTTCCTCTCCAGCTCTCCTTGGTCTAGGACAAGCATGCTCCTCATTCAGCAGCAGGCACATTCTGCTGTTGGTCGGACACCTTGCTTCATGGGAAAGCCTTGTTTTTCCCATCACTGATGGGGACGGGACCTCGTAATCATTCCACTTTTCATGAAGAGCAGCAGCAGCAATTTCATGGACACCCAAAAGTGTAAATCTTGAGTTGGTTATCTACTTAATTTAGTTTCTGACAGTCAGTGGCTGGAAAGGAGATAATTCAACTTTGTTTTGGCCCAGCCTACCACCTAGGAAGCACTCCATAAAAGAACAAGTTTTGATGTGTGTAGTATGTCCATTGTGTGCACATTTGTGTGTAGGTACATTTTCCCAAGTGTCTTTTGGTCATGGGATTTTATCACTGTAATTAAGACAATGACTTTTTCCTTTCAAAATTAAAAAAAAAAGTCACTCTTTTGCCCTCCAGTTTATATTACTTCTAATAAGAAATGTGACCAGGCATTGGTGGGGCATGCCTTTAATCCCAGTACCTGGCACTCAGAAGGCAGAACAGATCTCTTGAGTTTGAGGCCAGCCTGGTCTACAGAGTGAGTTCCAGGACAGCCAGGATTGCACAGAGGAAACTCTGTCTTGAAACAAAACAAAAGAACAAGAACAACAGCAACACACACAAACACACAAATTTTTTCCTCTGAGACTATAGCCTATACAAGTAAGCCTGGCTTTCTCAGTTCTTAACCAGTTCAATTGCCATGTGACTTGGAGTCATATTTTTTTTTCTGGTGTTAAGGCTCATAGGATTTCTTAGATATGTTATGGTTTTCATCAAATTGAATTATTCTTCATATCACTTAAGCTTTGCTTGTTAAAGAAAATGTCTAGTTGTTAATGTAGGGAAGAGGGCCAGTGCCACGCCTTTCCTGGTGCATGAAGAGCAGAGACCTGTGGAGGCAGGTGTCTCCTTCCCACTGAGCCATCTTGTTGGCTTCTTGCTCCCTTCTTGGGGTCTTTTTCTTTCTGTTTCTTGGTTCTGATGCTCTACAGGGACATTCCATCTCTGTTCTCTTCTCTTGTTAGTAGGTGGTTCTCTCCGTAGTTTCCACATCTCAACTTCTTGTGTTTAGTTTAAGCTTCGTGAGCCAGGTTCTTAGTGTTTTGAAATGCCTATTTATTCTTTCATACATAACATGTCAATTTTATTTTATTTTTAAGATTTCTTTTATTTGAGGGCTATAGAGGTGGTTCAGTGGTTCAGAGTGCAAACTGCTTTGTCAGCAGACCCTGGGTTTGCTTCCTAACACCAATATGACTGCTGACAACAGTTTCAGGGACGCCAGCATCTCCTTCCGGCCTCCACCAAGGCATGCAGGAATAGTGGGCACAGGCGTATATGCAGTCAAAACACCTGTGCTCATGAAAGAAAATAAAATTTAAATTTAAAAAAGTAAAGTCATGGGCTGAAGAGATGTTGGAGTGGTTAAGAGCACTTGTTATTCTTGCAGAGGACCCAAGTTCATTTCCCAGCATCCATACAGTGGCTCACAGACATCCATAACTCCAGCTCCAGGGATCCAATGACCTCTTCTGGCCTCCAGAGTATTGCATGCAAATGGTCCACAGCCATAAACCCACACACAAAAATTAAAGCCTGGCGTGGTGGCACACACCTTTAATCCCAGCACTTGGGAGGCAGAGGCAGGCGGATTTCTGAGTTCCAGGCCAGCCTGGTCTACAGAGTGAGTTCCAGGACAGCCAGGGCTACACAGAGAAACCTTGTCTTGAAAAACCAAAAAAAAAAAAAAAAAAAAAGCAGAATTAACTACAGTGGTGTAAGTTCTACACCCTAGCTGGGAATACATCCTCCTTTTGATCCATTCCCTAGACATGTGTGGGCATATGTGAGCCTTTATGTGGGAATCAGACCCAGGGCCTCCAGAAGAACAGACAGTGTTCCTAACCAGTAAGTCATCTCTCCAGCAACCCCACCTCCTTTTTTTTTTTTTTTTTCTTAAAGGAAAACTTTATTACATTTAAACTTTTTGTTTGTTGGGGGTGTGTTATGTGTGTGGTGCATATGTGGAGGTCAGGGAATGACTTGCAAGAGTCAATTCTCTCCTGCTATGTGGGTTCCAGGGATCAAACTCAGTCATCAGACTTGCCAGCAGGCCACCTTACCCACCCAACCACCCCACTGCTCCTCATATTCTTTGTCAAAAGATGAAGCCTTAAGTCCAGTTTCTTTTTTTTTTTTTTTTTTGGTTTTTCGAGACAGGGTTTCTCTATGCAGCCCTGGCTGTCCTGGAACTCACTTTGTAGACCAGGCTGGCCTCGAACTCAGAAATCCGCCTGCCTCTGCCTCCTGAGTGTGCACCACCATGCCCGGCTTAAGTCCAGTTTCTAATATTGGATAAAATTCTCTATAAAATATCATTGTGGCCTTAGGAGATATCTCAGTCAGTAAAGTGTTTTCTATGCAAGCAGGAGGGCCTGGGTTCAATACCTAGCCCCCATGGTACATATTTACTGTCTTGGGTGCTTGGGAGACAGAAGCAGGCAGCCCTTGGGCTTGCTAGCTAACCTTACCTTAAACAGCCATCTCAGGTCAATGAGAAACTGTGTCTCCAAACACAAAGTGGACAGTGCCTGAAAAGAACATCAAAAGTCCAAACAGCAACAGCAGACAACCCGTATGGAAAGTGAGACAGGCTAGGGCTTAAGCTCGGGAGGGTGCACAAGGCCTGGACTCCACGCCCAGCACAGAGACAGCCACCAGTGTGCTGCTGTGTGCCTGGGCTACATGGTGAGAGCCTGTCTCCAAAGGAAAGGGGCATGAGGGGAGAGTAAAGGGAAAGTCAACACAGGGGAGGAGCTGACACATGACAAGAGCTGCCTCCTCTTTTGAAGCCTGTGTTTTGTTGAGTTTGTTTAGCATTTTTATCCTTGTCAGAAACCACTGCCAGCTTTACCTTACTCTCATATTACTGCCTTAGTAACCTGGCTGCCTGCAGCATGCTGATAGATACAAGTGAGGAATCTCAGCCTGCAGCTTCTGACAGCTGGGTTTCCAGGTTCTTGAGTGACCTTATCTGTTCACACATCACCTTGACAAGCCCTCTTGTAAGCGCTTATTTTCCCGCAGTTGCTGTAACACCACACAGAACATACCAAAGTGTTGCCTTTCTAGGAAACCCTATTCAAGTTCCACCGTTTTAGAAAGGTATTCCAGGGCTGGTGAGATGGCTCAGCGGGTAAGAGCACCCGACTGCTCTTCCGAAGGTGATAAGTTCAAATCCCAGCAACCACATGGTGGCTCATAACCATCCGTAACGAGATCTGGCTCCCTCTTCTGGAGTGTCTGAGGACAGCTACAGTGTACTTACACATAATAAAATAAAATTAAAAAAAAAAAAAAAAAAAAAAAAAAAAAAAAAAAAAAAAAAAAAAAAAAAAAAAAGGTATTCCAGAGTCCCTTGACTAGAGATGGTTCTGTCCTTAACCTTATTTTGGCATGCCATTTAAATGTTCTGTATATTCTGATGGAAGGTTATAACCATTTTCCTCTATTTTGGGAGCATGCTCAGACCCTGCTAAGGAAGCAGTCCGTGGGCAGCTCTCTCAGCTCCTAGACTACCTTCCCAGGGCTACGATGGTATGGGCAGAGTGCCTCCCTTCTACGTTTCTGCTTCTGTGCTACTTCCTCAACAGCCTGTTATCCTTTGTTCTACAGAGCTTCGGTGCAACCCTGGGCAGTTTGCATGTCACGGTGGTACCATCCAGTGCATACCCCTCCCCTGGCAGTGTGATGGCTGGCCAACGTGTGAGGATAAGAGTGATGAAGCCGACTGTCCAGGTGAGTGTGTGGGTCTACCTGTCTCTCTGCCATAGTCTCCCACGGGGAAGGAGTGTGATCAGGCAATCCATGTGGTCTGTACACATTGGAAGGGTAGTGTGAGTTGACCCACTCTTAGCTTTTTAAAAAGTGTTGACCATGGATTGATCTAGAACTCATGAGTTAACAGCACTGGGGATTTGAGGTACTATTAGCCCTGGGCTCACAGAACCTTGAGAGGTTGTGTGTGTGAGGGTGTGTGTGTGTGTGTGTGTGTGCGCGCGCGCGCGCGCACACGTGCTCACTGGCTCTGGGTATCAGTGCCTACTGAGGTTTGACACGTGTAAACTGTAAACTAGCATTGTGCTTATTTCCCTCGCCCAGGCATTCTCTGGTAACATGGCACTTGGGATTTTTCTCATGGCCAGTTATAAGCTCCTAAAGACACAGACTGGTTTCTACCTCAGCAACCTGATGAATTTAAAGCACCATGAGTAATAGCATTCATTCCATCCACAGGTCGAGTCATCTTGTGATAGGTGGAGGGGTAGCATCCCATGCACATGTGTTCTTGTCTGTGGGGTGTTGTTGACACTGATTTGCACATGCACACACGATTCAGGATCTTTAGGATTTTGATAGAAGCCTGTCATCAAAAGGCATATCATGTAATAGAAATAATAAGTTTTCTCAGTGAGAAATTACTCCACACACTTAGAGATGAAGGGAAGCTCTTTACTTGAGCATGCCCTAATAACAGTCAACTCCCAACAGAAGATCTCATTGGTTTATATACACCTCAGGCTTATGCATTCCACATAACACTGGCATCCTTAAATTTCTTTTGGGTCCTGGCCCCAGGCTACACTTTGAATACTTTGCAAACAGAGACAGGAGGCTGCAAATCTGGCTTAGCTTGGGCAGATAGGTTTGCATAGTGAAGATATTATTTATTACCAGAATTATTTAAGTATACCAGTGTGTTCTCTTTTAAATAATTATTATCCAGAGTCATCCTGACCTCCTGACAGAGTTATGTTTTTCCTGATAAGAGAGCACTGGAGCCGGGCATGGTGGCGCACGCCTTTAATTCCAGCACTCGGGAGGCAGAGGCAGGTGGATTTCTGAGTTCGAGGCCAGCCTGGTCTACAAAGTGAGTTCCAGGACAGCCAGGGCTACAGAAAAACCCTGTCTCGAAGAAAAAAAAAAAGAGAGAGAGAGAGCACTGGAGACTTTATAGCAGGCCTGGACTTAATGGTGGGTGTGACCCTGTTGCAGCACTCTAATACAAGTGAGTGTGAGCAGAGGAAATGTCTGTCATCCATGCGGGTTCAGTTTGCATTCTCAGTTTCCTCTAAAATCACAAAGTGGGGCAAACAATCAAGCAACATTACCCAGAGGTATAGATGACATCAGGCAGTTAAGAGCGACAGCCCATCACAGTAGCCATTTCTCCTGGACATTCTGTTCAGGAGACAAGTGAGGTCATGCTGGGCATGTTGGCAGCACAGCAGTGTTTGAGGAACTCAGTAGTCAGCATCTAATGATTGGTCTTCTACACTTTATTCCACTTTAACTTTGTACTCACCCCCAGAGCTGGCTGCTAGAGGTCTATTTCTTTTTTTTTGGGGGGGGGGGTTGGGGGGGGTTGGTTTTTCGAGACAGGGTTTCTCTGTGTAGCCCTGGCTGTCCTGGAACTCACTCTGTAGACCAGGCTGGCCTCAAACTCAGAAATCCGCCTGCCTCTGCCTCCCAAGTGCTGGGATTAAAGGCGTGCGCCACCACGCCCGGCTCTATTTCTTTTTCCCTAGATTTATTTTATTTATTTGTTTGTGTATGTGCATGCGTATCATAGAAGAGGGAATTGATCTCTTGGAGCTAGAATTATAGGCAATTGTGAGCTGCCTAACATGGATGGACACTGGAGAGTGCTCTTAATCCCTGAGTCTCTCTCCAGCCCCTAGATGCAAATTGTATGCAAATTGGGGCAGAATGGCTGGTACTAAGTTAGGCTGTCTCTTTTGTCATGGCAGTGACAACCTAAGGGCTACTCAGTCCTGCTAAAGAGACATTTATATCCTAGCATCCTAAATTCTCATATCTCTAACAAGCCTGTTAGCATACTGCTTTTCTTGGGGTACTTTGGCTAATTTCCACTTGGGGAACTCAGTGTCTTCTAAGTAAATCTATTAATAAGTCCTTTAGAACACCAATTCTGTCAATTTGATTAGTCGTACTACAACTCAAGAATCACAATCTTAAGCTGTGTGTGGTGGTGCAGACCTTTTATTTATTTATTTATTTATTTATTTATTTATTTTAATTGGCATTTCGAGACAGGGTTTCACTGTATAGCCCTGGCTGTCCAGGAACTCACTCTGTAGACCAGGCTGGCCTCAAACTCAGAAATCTGCCTGCCTCTGCCTCCCAAGTGCTGGGATTAAAGGCGTTGTGCCACCACGCCCGGCTCTGGTGCTGACCTTTGATCCCAGAACCTGGGAGGTAGAAACAGGCAAATCTCTGAGTTTGAGACCAACCTGGTCTAAAACTGTTGTTGTTGTTGTTGTTGTTGTTGTTGTTGTTGTTGTTGTTTAAAGGAACCTGAAACTGGCCTGGCATTGAGAACCCTTTACTCTCTGGCATAACTCTTCCTTGCCAAGCTTTTATGTTACTGCTGTCTGTATCAGCTGATGAGCTTCCTGTGTCCATCCTGGTAATTCTCGATGCATGTGTCCTGGTTTTCTTGGAATTTCTTTGTTCTGTCCCTGCCTGGATCAGCAAGCCTTCCTTCAAGACTTGTCTCAAATGCCAGCTGCCACAGTGAAGATGTTCCTCTGTCCCTCTGGCTGAATCACCTGATCTGTCCTCCTAGCACATCTAGAACTGCTGGTTAATTCTCACTGTTAAGGGGCCCATTTTGTATTTCTCCCTCAAGATCATAAGCTCTAAGAATATGAAGACTTTTCTCTCCCTGGATGGGCCCTAACCTTGAGGTCTTTTTTTCCCTGGATGGGTCCTAGACTGAGGTAGAAAAGGTATACTGGGGGGCTGGTGAGATGGCTCAGCGGGTAAGAGCACCCGACTGCTCTTCTGAAGGTGATAAGTTCAAATCCCAGCAACCACATGGTGGCTCACAACCATCTGTAACGAGATCTAGCTCCCTCTTCTGGAGTGTCTGAGGACAGCTACAGTGTACTTACATATAATAAAAATAAAAAATAAATTAAAAAAAAAAAAAGAAAAGGTATACTGTAGCTCCTAGAGGCCAAGGGTAGCACAACCTAGGCCAGCCTGCAGGTTTTGTTTGTTTGTTTGTTTGTTTGTTTGCTTGTTTGACTAAAATAGAGTTTCTCTGTGTAGTCCTGGCTGTCTCAGAACTTGCTCTGTAGACCAGGCTGGCCTTGAACTCAGAGGTTCACTTGCTGCCATCCTCCTACCTCTCCACGCCCCTACTCCCCCCCCAACACACACACACAAGGAAAGGTATGTAATAGGAATTAACAGATAAGCTTTGCACAGTTTTTTGAGGGGGTTCCAAAAAAGATGCAGAGTTGAGCCAAGTGCTATACCTGTGGTCTCAGCTATTCAGAAGGCTCAGGCTGGAGATTGCTTGAGTCTAGGACTTGAGACTTGGCACCAGAGTAGTGTTTCATTTCTGATAAAGAGATGGTCTGCTGGAGAGTACAGCAAGCAGGGCAGAGTCCTCCTCCTGACCTTCCAGCCTCAAAGATCAAGTGGTGGTGGCCTCGTCAGAACCCTCTAGAACCAGGGATGGCCCTCTAGAGCCATCCCTCTCTGATTTGTTCCTTGGGTCAGCCAAGAGAGAGTAGACTTCCCAGCACTTGGCACCAAATGCTGGTGAGGACCAGTGAGGCCACACTGGAGGCCTGCCTCCCTCCCTCCCTCCCTCCCTCCCTCCCTCCATAAGGCTGCTTTGAGAATGAGGCCTGCAGGGATGGCCTTTGGAGAACTTGTGAACAATCAAATGGCTCTTATTTTCCTTCAAATGAAATAAGTTTATTGCTGCTCTGAAAATGTCTTCTGCCTGTGCATTGTAAGTTATGCAGCGCTTCAGAGACGCTGCCACCGACTGTGCAAGCCGTGGTAGCTGTGCTGTGCTTGCTCTCCCAGAGACGCTCGCTCCAGCTGAGACTAGGTCTGACTTCCCTTTCAGGCCCTGTGGCCTGGCACAGAGGAGGGTCCGGCTCCTCGCTGTTGTGGATTGCTGTGCTTTTTAGAAGTCTAATGCAGTGGAGTAACCTTTCCCAGCTCTGAGCATAACAGGTAGGCATGGTATGTCTGCAGGATTGAGGACTGAGCCACAGTAGGGCTCACCTGCCTTGGCCTTGTCTCCCTTGTCTCTGTGTTTGTACTTGTAGTGGACTGCCAGGTCACAGGCTACATGGGAGCAGAATGATTCTTTTTTGTTTGTTTGTTTTGTTTGTTTGTTTTGTTTTGTTTTGTTGGTTTTTTCGAGACAAGGTTTCTCTGTGTAGCCCTGGCTGTCCTGTAGACCAGGCTGGCCTCGAACTCAGAAATCCGCCTGCCTCTGCCTCCCAAGTGCTGGGATTAAAGGCGTGCGCCACCACGCCCAGCTCATTTTTTGATTTTTTAACCTTAATAATAATAACTGTCTATAGTGGCTCATGACTGTAATCCTAGTACTCAGGGAGCTGAAGCAAACAAGAGTTTTCCAAGTTTGAGGACAGCCAGGGTTACATGGAGGCTGGGAGAGCCTTCCACAGGAGGGAGCAAAGTTAGTGGGTAAACGCTTGTGCTCTAAAAGTTGTGGTCTTCTACACAATGTATAAATGGAAAAGCTCCAGCCTGTTCTCAGTGAGGCCACTTTTGTGTGTGAACATGAAATTTTCTTGAATTGGCCACACTAGATTATTTCATTGCCCTACCCTCCAAAGGCATGTCTAAACAGTGCATACAGATACAAAGAAACTGAGAGCAGCCAGACCTGAGTGATTGCAGCCTTTGTCTTGTTACTGTTTTGTTTTTATCTTGAGACAAACAATGTAGCCCAAGCCAAGTCCACTCTTATTCCCAAATGCTGACATTACAGAAAGAATGTGCCTCAGCTTCATAGGTTTTTGAAAGTAGAAATGGATGGCGTATTTAATGCAGTGTGCCCTTTATGGGCTCTTACCTTTCAGAAACTGGAAGGGTAAACGCAGTTCTCAGAACTGCCAACGGCCTTTGTGTGCCCTTTGACTCTAGAAGGGGCTGGCAAGGGAAGGCAGCAAGACTCTCCCTGTCCTCATGTGAGAACATCAGCTTTGACTGAAACATACTTTTGCTATGACCACCAGCACGTTAAGGCTAAGAGCACCTGTGACGTTAGCGTCAGTCTCCTGCAGACAGCATTCAGGATTGGCTATGGAGGTGAAACAGAAGGCAGAAGTGTCCACTCCTGTTGCTTTGCTTCCAACTTTGGGAGTGTCTATTCTCTATAGTAAATAATGCCAGAAGGTTCTGTGGAAATGGAACTTCAATTCTAAGGTGTGAGGAGGTCTCTTTAGATCATTCTGAAGGAGTAAAGAGCTGTGCCTACAAGAAGCAAGCTTTACTTCAGAGTTGGTTTAGGGAGGCACCAAATGACCTGTAAGAGAGAAAATTTTACTAGCTACAGATAGACACAAAACATATGACACAGAGTTGTCTCACAGGGTTGTGACAATTGGAAAAAAAAATGAAATTGGATCCCTAACTCAAAACACAGAAAAATAACTGTTAAAAGAAAAAAAATTAAAGACAGTTTAAGTGAATATCAACTTTGATAAGATTAAAATATCTTAAAAACATCTGGTTTTGCTAGATTTATTTTTAATCTTCCCTGTATTAAAAGACACTAGAAAAGCTGGACAGTCATGGCACATTCCTTTAATTCTTGCACTTTGGAACAGAAGCCGGCAGATCTCTGAGTTCAAGGCCATTCTAGTTTAGAGTGAATTCTAGGACAGCCAGGGAGGGCTACATAGAGAACCGCTGTCTTGAAGAAAGAAACAAAAGGACAGCCGGGCAGTGGTGGCACACGCCTTTAATCCCAGCACTTGGGAGGCAGAGGCAGGCGGATTTCTGAGTTCGAGGCCAGCCTGGTCTACAGAGTGAGTTCCAAGTCAGCCAGGGCTACACAGAGAAACCCTGTCTCGGGAAAAAAAAAAAAAAAAAAGGACACTAATAAAAAATTGAAAATATCAGCTGTAAAATGGAAATATGGAAGCCAGGGAGATAACTCAGTTGATAGAGTGTTTGCCGTACAAGCTTGAGAACTCAAGTTTGATCCCCAGATTGTGGGCTAAGGTTGTATCCCAGCACTTGTGAGGTTCAAAAATAGGCACATTCCTAGGATTTATTGGCCAAATCAGCAACTGCTAGGTCCCACTGAGAGTCTGCCAAAAAGACCACAGTTCCTAAGGTATAGCTATTTCTCAGAAAAGTTACTAGTTACTGTTGCGTGTAATTTCAAAATGCACACTTGCTTCTTCTGAAGAGCTCCTCTTCAGCCTCTTGAGGTTCTTCACTAGCCTACAATGACTGCCCTGGCCTCACTCAGCTCCCATGGCTAGCTAATGCTTTCTCTCTCTCTCTCTCTCTCTCTCTCTCTCTCTCTCTCTCTCTCTCTCTCTCTCTCTTCCTCCCTCCCTCCTCTCTCTCTCTCTCTCTCTCTCTCTCTCTCTCTCTTCCTCTTCTTCTCCCTCCCACCTGAGTAGCCATGAATGGAAAACACTAGACAATATTTAAAGTCAGCTAGTAGGTGGATTTCTGAGTTCGAGGCCAGCCTGGTCTACAAAGTGAGTTCCAGGACAGCCAGGGATACACAGAGAAACCCTGTCTTAGAAAAAACAAAAACAAAACAAAACAAAAAAACCCCACAACAACAAAAAAATAAAGTCAGCTAGTTGTCCCAACCGCTGGGCAAGGAATCTATTGTCCTAAACTAGTCAGCTATTCTGTATTAGACTTCATCCTGTGGTGGAGGCCACCACCATATCTAATAGCCCCCAGCCTGCATAGTGTCCATCTTCTCCGCTCCACAGCCTGGCTGAAAAGCCCTTTCTCTATGTCGCTTCCTCCTCTTTCTCCTGGGACCTGGAAAACCTGTCTCTATTTCTTCCCCCAGCGATTGGCTTCTGCTGTCTTTATTTACACAATCAAGTTACAGTTAAACACAGAGCTACACAAGTTAGTACTTTAAAGGCTGGGTAAGATGTTGCCTACATACCTGAGGTTGGCAGAAATTAAGTTGTCTGCAAAACTAGGTGTTGGAGATGTGAGGGCTCCGGACTCTCACTGTTGTTTGGGTAAGGTGGATAAATGGACCCACCTGCTTTAGAAAACAAGTAATGTCTTCCGTATCAGGCCATTCTCATGATCTAGGATTCTTATTTGGAAGAACTTTGGAGAAATTCTTTTAGCATTTCTTTTACTAATATCTTAGAAAACAACTCACATGATCACATGATAAAATGTTTTGTGCCAATGACAGAGAATGGTGTTAGGTATAAGTATGAACATATATGTCAGTAGACAAGAGTAAGTTGACAGAAAGCTGCAAACAGTGATGTGTAGGTGTGGGTCATTCTGTGCTTTAGCCAATGAGGTGAGCTGAAGAAAGCACAGGCTCGCTGCACGAGACTCAGGGCTCAGTGAGATGGCTCCTCCAGAGTTACTCTTGGTCCTTCCCTGGTGGGAAATCAGGAACAGACAGGGGCTCATCAGGTGAACTTTTGTTCATTATTATATTTCACTTATGCTTATAGCTTTCATTCTTTGGAATGCTGATGTAGATATTTGAGGAGACAAAGTTATGTTGCTCAGACTGGTTTCAAACCTTTAGGCTCACAAGATCCTCCTGCCTTAGGTCCAAGTGTTGGAACTGCAGACATGTATCCATAGTTTTTAAAGAACTGCAATAGGAGTAGAGTGTGAGCTGAATGGACCTCCTGAAAAGAACAATAAGAAATGCACTTTGCCCTGCAGGATCCCTGAAAATTAAGAGGGGATGAGTTAGGCCTGGTGAGAGTCTCAGCACCACACCCTTCTTTGTCCACACTGCACAGCTGACTCCTCCCACCAAAACATCGTAGGTATATTTTCTAGTCCTGTGTAATCCAGTGGTAACATCAAGTCCATAGCAGACAGGTAGGAGACAGGTACCTGAAAGGACTGTTTGGGATGAAGATGTGAGGGAACAGTACAGTATACAGCAATTCACAGCTACAGTGCACACCAAGAATTGAAAGCACTAGCACCACTAGCACAGTGGTGGCGCACGCCTTTAATCCCAGCACTCGGGAGGCAGAGGCAGGCGGATTTCTGAGTTCGAGACCAGCCTGGTCTACAAAGTGAGTTCCAGGACAGTCAGGGCTACACAGAGAAACCCTGTTGCACTGGTGGCTGAGCCTGTACAGTGGCTGCAAGCTGAGATTCATCTGGTCCTTTTTACTTGTTGAAGAGCTGATTGCATTCTCTTTCTGTTAGAATTTGGAGCCACTTGGGCACACATAGGGAAGAATTAAGAAGGAATATCTCAGACAAGATCAGAAGAGACTTATCTAGAGATAAACAGGTGTGTCACAGGAATAGCCATAATAGAATGATCTCAGCTAAAAGCTGTGCCTCATTCAAGTTCCCACAGTCTGGCTTACCTAGACTATCTTCCTCTTAACCATGAAAAGCAATCGCTACTTCTGGACTCTATGGATGCTTTACAGACTTGACACAGCATTCTAAGCCAGGAGAGTCAGAACGTGATTACCTGAGGTAACTGCGGTGTGTGAAATAGTGGTGAAATTCAGGATATCCTGTTGTATAACAGGATACATGGAACATTCAGGTACTTAGAAAAAATCATAGCTTGCAGTAATCCTGCAGTGGAGATAACCAGTAACTGATATCTTAACTCAAGGAGTAAAAGAAAACTTTAAAAATACATTCTGGCAGGATAGTGGTGGCACACACCTTTAATTCCAGTGTTCGAGGGGCAGAGGCAGGTGGATCTCTGAGTTTGAGGCCAGAGCAGCCAGGGTTACACAGAGAAACCCTGTCTCAAAAACAAAAAGCTATACATATATACATATGCATATATATTCTGACTTAATAAAATGGCAGTCTAGGAAATTCTAAGTCCTCACTCTGCCACAGAAACATTACAAAGCAACTACAGGCTAGACAAAGAGTCTCTGTCTACCTCTGAGAAAGACTTGGAAATGTACATCTCCCAAGATTAGGCGAGAAAGTGCTGAGCTGCTGTGATGGTTGCATACCCAGGCTCAGCTCCTGGGACGCTGAGGCAGGATTGTCAGTTCAAAGCTTTCCTGGACTACATAGCAAGATCTTGTCTCAAAAACAAACAAGCAGAAAGGACTAGAAGCACAGCTGAGTTGGTAGACTTTGTTTGATCCTAGCATTTTATGAACTAGGTATGGTTGTACATGCCTGGAGTCCCAACACTGGGAAGATAGAGGCAAGAGGATCAAAGGTTAAGGCTAGCCTTGGCTACATAGTTTAGACCAATCTGACCTGACTCTTAAGTTTTTTTCACTGGGATACATGCATGTATACATGTTGAGACAAGGTCTCTATGCAGGGAGCAGGTGGACTCTGTACACCAGACTAACCCTGGATTCACAGAGATCCACCTGCCTCTGCCTCTTGAGTGTTGGGACTAAAGGTGTGCACAACTGTGCCCAGCTCAACATTGTTTTTATTTGTGTTTACTCCACATGGTTCCTAGTGTCCACCTCCAGCCTTGTGTGAAGTGAGCCTAGCTGGATAGGGCTCCCTGAGAAACTGCTGCCAGTTTCTCCTGATGATGTAAACTGGCAGATGGGAAGGTGCTATGCAGAGTGGAGTGCGGGTATTCTGAAAATGAAAGGGCCTGCACGCCTGCAGGGGTCTGGGGCCGAGCAGTGGTGGCACACCTTTAATCCCAGCACTCAGGAGGCAGAGGAAGGCAGATCTCTGAGTTTAAGGCCAGCCTGGTCTAGGACAGCCAAGGCTACAACAGAGAAACTCTGTCTCAAACACACACACACACACACACACACACACACACACACACACACCCTATGGATTGTGACTCTTTTGGCAAACCTTTGTCTCCAAAAATATTTAAATTACAATTTATAACAGTAGCAAAATTACAGTTGTGAGGTAGCAATGAAAATAACGTTATGGCTGGAATTACCACAACATGAGGAACTATGTGAAAGGGTCACATTAGGAAGTAGAGACCTGTGGCCTGAGGGAGTCTTTCAGAAAGAGATGAATACATTAAAAGTAGTGTGTGTGAAGTGCTGGAGAGATGGCTCAGCGGTTAAGACTGCTCTTCCAGAGGTTCTGAGTTCAATTCCCAGTAATCACATGGTGGCTTACAACCATCTGTAATGGGATCCGATGCCCTTTTCTGGTGTGTCTGAAGAGAGCGACAGTGTACTCACATACATACATACATACATACATACATACATACATACATACATAAAGTAGTACATGTAGAAATCAGGAAAAGCTTACACATCAACACTGGCAAGACCACAAACAAAGAGATCTGAGAAGACCTTTAAAAAAAGTCATCTCACGGGCTGGTGAGATGGCTCAGCGGGTAAGAGCACCCGACTGCTCTTCCAAAGGTGATGAGTTCAAATCCCAGCAACCACATGGTGGCTTACAAGCACTTGTAATGAGCTCTGACGCCCTCCTCTGGTGCATCTGAAGTCAGCTACAGTGTACTTATGAATAATAATAATAAACGAATCCTTGGACCGGAGAGGGCAAGTGGGACCGACTGGAGAGCGAGCAGGGGCCGATCGGGGGCAGCCGGAGCGAGCAGGCCGGCCAGAGCGAGCAGGGCAGACCAGAGTGAGCAAGGTTGACCTGAACGAGGGGAAAAAAAAAGTCATTTCACATTGATTCAAACTCCCAGCAAGCCCTGCTTAGTAGTTATCTTCTCTAGCACAGGGCAAGTCTTCAAAGACTGGGAGAGATGGGTGCTTTTACACAGACAAAAGAACATGGCCCATCTCTGTAGAAAAACAGACAGTTTTCTTTTTTAAGGCAGTGTTCATTTTATTTATTTTAATTAAGTATGTAAGTAAGTTGTTAATTGGTTTTTTAGCACAGGGCTTCTATGTGTAGCTGTGACTGTTCTGGAACTCACTCTGTAGACTAGGCTGACCTCAGATTTACAGAGATTCCCCTGCCCCTGCCCCTGCCCCTGCCCCTGCCCCTGCCCCTGCCCCTGCCTCCGTCTCCGCCTCCGCCTCCGCCTTCTGAATGCTGGATCAAAGGCATTGCCTAGTGGCAATGTTTATTTTTATTCTTTGGCAATTTCATACATGAATATGCCTAGCATGGGTTTCTGCCTCCTGTGAAGCTGACAAAACTGAGAAATCCCAGACCCAGTTGGCCGCTCAACACCTGTAATTCAGGAGGCCAAGACAGCCCATGTTACAGAGCGAGACCATCTCAAGCAATAGAAACATTTCCCCCAGGAAGATGGCAGGTGACACTCGGGCACAGTCCTAAAAGAGTCATAGGCCCTCTGTAAACACTGAAGGAAACACAGGGCAGTTAGATGGAGAAGCCTAGAGAAACACTCTCTCCTTACTGGGTTTCGGCCACCCTACAGACCAGAAGAGTTCTGTTTGGCAACCCAAGAGCTAAGTGTCATGGTACTACAGATAAAATCTGCTAAGTAGAATCCTGTGAGACTGTGGAAAATAAAACTTTAAAATCAGATCTGCACAGTGCTCAGCCAGCTGAAAGCCTTTGGTGGGAACTGAAGTATACATGAGAATTTGCACAGATGCCAAGCAGCACACAGGACACTGGCAAGAGCTGCTTAGAAATATGGCCAGCATTTGCACTCAGCACCTGAATAAAATCACAGGAATTTGGCCTCTCCTTTGAGACTTCACTACCATGCAGAAGAAAGGTGGGAGGGAAGAACAGTTGCAGAAAATGGATTGCAGAAGAGTGGGAAGAAGCCTGAGAAGGAAGGCAAGAGACTAGAGGGGGTTCACAACCAGGCCAGTAGGTTTCCATGGTCTGTCTCTACTGTGTATATACCCAGTCTCTAGGAGACCAGCCCTGGGCCTCTTTCTCTCCTTCTCCCTCTCCCACTCCCTTTCCTCCCCCTGGCCCTTCTCCTTCCCCTTCCTCTCCCCAATCTCTCCCCTTACTCTTCGCTTTTACCAGCTCACAGTCTGGCTGGATTCACAGGGTCTCATGTCTTGGCTTCCTGAGATGGGACTGTTCTCTCAGTGTATTTCCTCCTCATGTCAGTCTACCTTTGCTAAACCTTCCTCGTGCTCTCACCTGCTTTCTTGCCGCTATGGTTTCTGCTTCTACTGTCTCCTCTGCTTTCCATCATCCCAGTACTGATCACCAGGCTTGCTGTGTGTGTTGGGAGGAGGGTATTCTTTTTACTTTTCTTTCCACTCATGTCCACAGTGACATATAAATACACAGTATTAACAATGTCTCGAGAATTAGCATTTAAGAGATGATTATTTGGGGAGGAGTTGTTACTCGTGTGTGTGTGTGTGTGTGTGTGTGTGTGTGTGTGTGTGTGTAATGTTAGTGTATGTTATTTGTCTGTTTCTGTAGGGTTTGTAGGTTTTTTCAGAGGGTGATGACTTTGTAGTTGGCTATTTTCATAGAGGGTTCATCCCTGTGTATTGACTGTTGTCCCAGACAGATTCTGCTAATGGAGGAGGAGTGCTAATGGAGCTTCATACTCTGAACACCAGAATAGCAAAAGCAATACTTCAACTCCTATTACTACCTACCTTTTCCTCAAGAAAGGTGACAAAATAAAAGTTTAACCAGTAATCTAATTCTTGATTCCAACCCCAAACACAAGTAGAATGAAGGTTCACAAAATGGCTCAGCAAGTAAATGCTTGCCACTAATCTGACAGCCGGAGTTTAATCCCCAGATCCCAGGGATAAAGAACTAAGTCCTGAAGGCTGTCCTCTAACCTACACACAATAAAACTTTCAAAGAAAACACAAATGCCCCCTAGGACACATCTTATTTAAAATGCACAATCCTTAAATCAAATCCCCCAGTGACAGTGACTTAGATGAATTTCCAAATAACTTGAAAGTATGATGAAACTCTTCAAGAAACTAAAGAGTGAATTCAAGGAGACAAAGATGAGTGAGACAGGGAAGTCAGTGCAGAATGAAAATAGAGTATAAAGAGCAATACTGAAAGAAGCCAACTGAAATGATAACAGAAAGTAAAAGTTTAGGAAGGCAGATGATGAGCACACTGGAAAGCCTCACTGGTAGAGTGGACCACAGGCAAGCAGACATCAGGACTGGTAGAGTGGACCACAGGCAAGCAGACATCAGGACTGGTAGAGTGGACCACAGGCAAGCAGACATCAGGACTGGTAGAGTGGACCACAGGCAAGCAGACATCAGGACTGAAAGACTTAGTGCATCACTCAGGAACACCAGTCAGATCTTAAACACATGCAAGGAACACTAAGAAAGCCATGTCTTCAAACTGTGGGCATGGCCGGAGAGGAAGGCCATGCTAGAAGCATAGAAAATATTTTTAGTACAAACAGCAGAAAATGTCCCAAGTCTTGGAAAGGTGAACTCCATCCACGTATAAAAGATAGGATCAGGAGGTGTGGCCTTGTTGGAGCAGGCATGATGCTGGGGAATGCTTTGAAGTTTGAAAAGTTTACTCCTTCCCGGTTAGCTTTTTCCTCTTTGTTTCTGGCTTGTATTTCAAGATATGAGCTCTTATCTTACTCCAGCACCATGCCCGCCCGCCTGCCTGCCTGCTGCCATGCTCCCTGCCATGATGATCATGGATGGACTCTAACCATATGAAACTATAAGCCCCAGATTAAGTGCTTTCTTTTACAAGTTGCTTTGGTCATGGTATCTTATCACAGCAGTACAAAAGTAAGCAGACATCCTTCCCCCCTTTTCCCTCTTTTTTTCTATGTGAAGATGGAGCTCACGGTCCCATGCTCACTGGCTGTACTACCACTGACCTCATCCCAGTATTTTTAAGAATTTGCATAGGAAAAACAGGAGACTTAAGAGAGACTTATTGTAATAATGGTTGATACATTTTAACTTTTAAACTTTAAATATTTTACATTAAATATTGTTTCATAATGAGAGGATTGAATTCTATTAAGTAAAGATAACTTAGAGCCCAGGATATTAACAGAATTGGGTATCTAGAGAGGAGCAGCCTGTTAGAGATAGTCAAGGAAGCACTTTGTAGGTCCTCCCTTGCCACTTCTTCAGTCTCAGGCTAGCCATTACAGCCAGAGTCTGCTTTGATCTTTGTCTGAGGCCAGCCATGCCTACCCACTGTCCTGCTGTTTGGCTTCACCTGGTCCTCATATAGATGGAGTGGGGATGGGGTGGGCCCAGGAAGTCCTATTGGCTCTGGTGTCGCCTCACTTCATTTAGTCACTCTTTGTGAGGGGAAAGAAATGACCTGCAAATTGTTATATCATTCTGTGTAAAGCTAGAATGCTCCTCCTATCTTCAGCCTCCGATTTATACTTTCAACCATGCTTTGAGATCTTTTGCACACCAGGACTTGTGCTAGGTACTTTGTATCCTGAGGCACTGGCCTGAAGGTTAACAGCCTTGGGATCTACAGGCCAGTGCACAGACAGTATGGTAGAAGATTGTGTGGGGAAGGCAAGCCTGGACCTTGGGAAGCGTTGCTTCTCCGGGTACCCTGAGAGATTCAGGCAGCGCTGAAGATTGTGATGCAGGAATGGCTGACTCAGGGCTATGTAAAGAGTGCTTGTAAAGGACAAAACCTATTCATAATAGCAAGAAAATAAAAGGTATGCTTCACCAGAAACACGGACAGAATGTGACTCCCCACCAGGCCTTTCCAGCACTGAGCTCAGTACTGGCAAACCACCAAGTTGTTTTGGCTGCTGCTAATGAGCTCATGGCATACTTCCTTTGCTTTCAGAAGTGACTGGAGAGGCTCGTCCTTATGGGAAGGAAACTGTGGATCTGCGTCAGGGGCGAGCCAGAGGAGGCGACCCCACACACTTCCACACAGTGAACGTGGCTCAGCCTGTGCGCTTTAGCAGTAAGTTGCAGACCTGCCCTAAGGCAGTGCCCACTAAAGTGTTTGTTATCCCACCTTGAGTTTGCTGCCTCACTCACTCAGCCCTGGAAGATGCTGAGAGCACATGAGGCTGCACGTTGGCTTGCCAAGGGTATCCAGCTCCCAAGTGGTAAAGGAGACTTGGTGCCCACGTTAGCCACCATGCAGGCTCCCAGCACACCTCACAGCTTCTACGCTTGCACGGAGCTGTAGTTGTTGGTCTCAGTGAGACTGAGTGAATGTGGGGATGTGTGAGCAGATGGGAGAAACTTGAATTCAATGCTGCCCCATCCCTACCCTTGGAAGTGTGTCCTGTGTATACTATCTCTTCCAGGAGGCTCCTAGTCCCGGTGCATTCAACTGTACTTACCTAAGACATGAACAGTGAACGCATAGTGCTATCCAGCTTGCCATCCTCGCACACAGTATTGTGTCAGCATGCCTCCGATATGGTCCAGCTTCCCATTTCTTTCCTCTGACTCCTGTGTCTTTGTTAATAAGTCAGTCACACATACTTCAAACCTAAACATGAGGATTGGGTTGGTAAGATGGCTGTTCCAGGAGCCTTGGGTTTGATTACAAGCATCCACATAGTACCTCACAGCCATCTGTAACTTCTAACTCCAGGACCAAGGGTCTGACGCCCTCTTCTGGCCTCTGTAGGCATGGCATACACATGGTTTACAGATACCTGTAGGTAAAATAGCCACTTTTTTTTTTGATATGCATACAATTTATTTGGTACACCTATCGATTTCTACAATAAATTAGTGACAAATAGTTCGTGTAGTGCCCACTCCACATCTGGAATGACTTACAGGTTAAGCATCCCCAATTTGAAAATATAAAATTTTAGAAAGCTACAGAACTGGAAACTTGAGTGTTAACATAATGCCCGTGGAAAGTTCCATAGACCAATTGCAAAGTCACAGCCAAAAGCAAGCCCATTAAAAAGTGTTTTTTTGTCACATGACACATACAAGGCTCATACAGCAATCCCAGGTATCCCATTATACATCTGCAGATGATTCCAAAATTGGAAAAAAGAATATTAAAATACTTGAGGCCACAAGCATTTCAGGTAAGAGACAACTTGTATGTAACAGGTTATTTTGCAAGGTTACAAGATCAAGATTTCTCAGTATTGGTGAAAACTTTTATCATGAAGTAGAAGTAACAGCTGAAGCATTCATCCATTCCTCATTAGAAAACATCAATGTCACATTGTTACACATTATTTACATTGCAAACTTGGAAGACTTGACTATCATTAATCACAAGTACTAGGAAAGGCCTGTAAGCCCTCCCCAGGCTCCTTTCTTGGAAATAAGTTAGTTATTCATCAAGCGTAATAGATCTTTAAGCACCAGGGTGACAATAAAACACAATAAAAACACAAGCCCTAGTTCTCCAAGGTGATTCTGAAGTGTAACTGTTGTTGACACAGCACATGTAATTGCACTTTTGAAATCATGATCCTAATTTTGGGGACAACTCCCCTTCCGTTCTTCATGCTTCCTAGGGAAATGCCCAAGTGGGTGGCACCACTATGAAGGCACAGCCAGCTGCTACCGGGTCTACCTCAGTGGCGAGAACTACTGGGATGCTGCACAGACCTGTCAGCGTGTGAATGGCTCACTTGCCACCTTCTCCACTGACCAGGAGCTGCGCTTCGTCCTAGCCCAGGAATGGGACCAGCCAGAACGGAGCTTTGGCTGGAAAGACCAGCGCAAGTGAGTCCTGGGGTTCAGAGTCTATCACTGCTGAGCACTCACTGGCAGACCACACTTGAGGAAGGCAAATCCCCATCAGTAGGAACAGGTAGAGTTTGGCATCAAGATGGAAGCTTATAAAGAAAGGAGGAGGACAGCGCCTTGTTGATTTCCCTGTGTATACAGCGGCACTTGGTGACTGTGGCCAGAGTGTGCTAGCCTGCATCGTAAGGTGCCACTCCATGTAGGGCTCTGGGCATAAGAAGGGCACACTGGCAGGTGTGAGTGCCTTCTGAGAAAGGGGGGGACTCTCACCTCTGCTGCATGCTTCCTGGGACCCTGCTTATTAGTATTCCCTTTCAGAAACCTTAGGCTTCCAAGTGCAGGTACTTAGGACATTGATGGGCTCAGGGCATGTGGCAGGCCACCTGCCCAGAGCCTGCCTTCTGAGCTCTAGGCCCTGCTCATCTAGAGGAGACAGAAAAGTGGCAGCCAACTTAAAGGCTCAGTATTTGTGGGGCTTGTGTTTAGGCAACAGGAATGTCCAAAGTCCTCACTGTGCCACCTTTAGAAAGCTGCGCCCTGTGCTCTATCCATGCTGGAGGGGTAGAAGCTTGAAAGGGTAGCCAGTTGTCTCCCCTTCTCTAGAAGGAAGCACAGTTCTTTGGGTCCAAACAATGGCGAGTGTTCACTGCCAGTCACCTGCTGTCTCCTGACAATGGCATAGCTGTCATTCTGACCATGGTGTCAGAATAATAGAATCATGTTGACCTAAGAGGCAAGTGGCCAGAGGGTCATTTCAAGATAAACTTGTTATGTCATGTATGGCAAACCAGCTCCTTATGGGGCTGAGCCAGTAGAGTTAAAAGCTCAATTCTAGTCTACCCCAGAATGAAGAACTCGTTATTGTAGAGTGCTTGCCTTACTAACTGGGACCAGGAAAAGGCAAACGTCCTCAGTACTCTAAATACTTACATATGCACACATGAGGTTGTCAGTGGCTGTTTATCTAGGTACTAAGGCTTTTCCTTATGTCTTCTGCAGGCTCTGGGTTGGTTATCAGTATGTCATTACTGGCCGGAACCATTCCTTAGAAGGTCGCTGGGAAGTGGCATTCAAAGGTAAGTATTGTGGGTGTTAAGTTTGAAACAGGGAACTGCCCTGATTCAAAAGATACTGTTGGAGTCTCCCTGCCTCCTTTCACTGAGTGGGACAAGGCACATGGAAATGGGGAGGAGTTACAGAGAAGGTCCCCTGGGCCAGCATGCTGCCCTGTGGTCAGGTCCTGTGTTTCTGGGGCCTTCTCTAGAGCTGCAACAGCCTCTAACTCTTGGCAGTCCTCCAGCTCTGTGGTTGGTGTCCTATTGACACTAGGACCTCCTGAAGGACTGTTTGTGACAATCTGCTAAAGGCTTGGCATGTCTGGGCTCACCTTTAGTCTCCCTTACAGGCTCTCCAGAAGTGTTCCTACCCCCAGATCCCATCTTCGCCTCTGCCATGTCTGAGAATGATAACGTGTTCTGCGCCCAGCTCCAGTGTTTCCACTTTCCTACCCTGAGGCACCATGACCTCCACAGCTGGCACGCTGAGAGCTGCTCTGAGAAGTCTTCATTTCTGTGTAAAAGAAGTGAGTCCTGGGTCAGCCTCCAGGAGGTGCCAACCTCATGGTGCTTTGAAGTAGAGCCACCCACTTGGCCTCTAGCTCTGTGGCCTAGGCAGCCATAGAGGAGTTCTTGACCCCTGGTTCCCTTTCCCCAGCTAGGGGCAATTCTTGCTTTATGGTATGGCTTCAGTGTTCTCCAGACATTGAGTGAGAACAGTGACCTGGGGACTTGGGAAGCCTGTGGCACCTCTGCACTGTCAAGGGCCTTAGTAACTGTTGAGCTGGTTAGTAACTTAGTGCCTCTAGCTGCCTGCTTTGCGTGAATTCTCTTCCCTAGCATATGGGATTGGAAGTCTCCCAGCCCTTTGCCAACACATCCACCCAAATATTATATCAAGGGTTCTACTTATAGTATAGACACAACAAGCAAAGCTAGGACTGCCCCTCCTCCAGCCAGTGCTCTGGGAAGTGCTGAGGAGCAAGATTGGCCTTGACAGCTGCTGACAGATGCTGATACATGGTTCAAGTTAGGTGCCTCCTCAACTGTGTTGATATTCCCTCCCTCCCTCCCTCCCCACTTTGTCACAGGGCCTGTTTTGACCCTTGCTCTCTGTCAGTTTGTGTCAGCACCACACTCCAAGGGAATATCAGGTCAGGCTGGACCTCCTTGTCTGCTGTGTATTTCTACGCTCTCTGCCTCTTGCTCTTCTGAGCCGCCTTCTCTTCTATACCAATTTTAGGGTTTTGGGCTTTTTTTTTTTTTTTTAATACTAGTTGTTGTAGTGTGGGATTCTCTTAGATGTCTGTACATACAGGTTTGTGACTTTAGAATCTTACTCCTGGATTTCTTTGCCTCTTCTTACTGAGGCCTGCACTACGTGTTGATTAGGAGTACCGTACGAGCATGCTTTAGTGGGTCAGCATCAAACTTAATGATTTCTTCAGGGTTTTAAACGTGTCCTGGGGAGTAAAGCAATTGCTTTTCTGCTCCTACTTGTTCAGGAGCATTCATGCCACAAGAGTATACTGTGTGTTACTGGAGGTCCTCTCTGGTTTCTGGAGTTATATGGGGTTTCTTTCCTTAATCTTACCACTTGGTTCATTTTTGGTTAGACTTTGTTTTGATCTAAGATTTCTCTGTGTTGCCTGAGCTGATCTCTACATTGTGAATTTCATTTCACATCTTTTTATAACTCCTAAAAGTGAGCCAGCGCTGTCCATTCCTATTCTGTACTCTCCTTGGCTCAGACTTCTGTTGTTTTTTAAGTGAAGTTCAAGTTTATTGTTACAACTTTTTCCTCATAATTCAGATTGTAAAATGTGAAGAAAATTAGCTTTCCACAATAAATAAGTCAATGATTGGCACTAAAGAGTATCCCCAAGGACCATGCCATGGCTCAGCAGGTAGAGGTGCTTGCTGCTGAACCTGACTACCTGAGTGCAGTACCCAGAACCCACTTGGTATTAGAGAGCCACCTTCCTCAAGTTGTCATTTGACCTGCACACCTGTACCATGGCACATGCACACCTACCACACACACAAACAAGTAAATTAATGTAATTTGAAATTTTTAAAAAGATCTTCAGATAGAAATANCCTTTATTAGAAAGTTATTAAGTTGTTTTTTAGTTTTCAAGACAGGGTTTCTCTGTATAGTCCTGGCTGTCCTGGAACTCACTTTGTAGACCAGGCTGGCCTTGAACTCAGAAATCCACCTGCCTCTGCCTCCCAAGTGCTGATATTAAAGGCGTGCGCCACCATGCCCGGCCTTAAGTTTTTAATGTGCCAATTTGTAGCCAAATTATCTTTAATAAATGGCAATGTAGTGCTGGTCTAGCAAAAAAGTGCAAGTAATCAGGAGGCAACCAAGAGACAAGCTTCTTAGCTCCAAAAGTGTTTGCAAAAAAAAAAACCCAAAAAAGAAAAGAAAACAAAACAAAAAAATCCTTGGGCTGGGGAGATAGGGGTGGGACAGCCAGGGAGAGCTGAAATGGGGAGCACTTGCAGGGTGTGTGCAACTCCATCCTTTCCTTGGCTGTTTTTTTACAGTTTGTCTTTTCCTTTTTAAAACATTTTTATTACAAAAAGTATGGACTATAGCCCGGTGGTGGTGGTGGCGCACACCTTTAATTTTAGCACTTGGGAGGCAGAGGCAGGAGGATTTCTGAGTTCAAGACCAGTCTGGTCTCCAGTGTGAGACAGGACAGCCAGGGCTACACAGAGAAACCCTGTCTTGGAAAAACAAAACAATATGAGCAGTATCTATCGAGCTATTTACATATTATTAAATCCCATCAGATCTTGTATAATTGACTAATATGCAAAATATCAGGATACAAAAAACTAAATACACTTTATATTTAATTTACAGAAGCTGAAAATTCTCAGTCTGAAGTTAAGCACAATGGGTTGTCTTCTCCATCAACTTACCGATGTATTCATTACACTTTTCTTTTACTGTTTCACACCAGATTCAAATCTCAATACCAACCATCCAGACATACCAGGTCATTAGGAAGATTGTCTCTCTTCTGTTTCCCTAACCTTAATGACTATGAAGTCAATTTTATGACATGACATGAGGTTGTGATGGCACGCTGTGGAAGCCCGCATTGATGCTCTAAAGCCCCGTGTGATACCTGTCGCTTCTCATTTCTCCAGCCTCAGCCCTACATCTGTTCAAATCGCTGCAATCTATGCAGGCAATGCCAAAGTCCCTGAAAATGGCTCAGGACAATATTCCTATAGAGAGGACATCTGACACCAGTTAGGAGTTCTGAATTATTTCTTCTTTAACTTCAAGATAGGTTGTGTCAAATCATACTGGAGAAGAAAATTGATTTCACATGGCTAAAGACAAAGCTCATTGGTTAAGACCATGCACAACGCACAGCTGGCCATGTTAGGGAAGTCACAGCTACCTGTAACTCAGCTCCAGGGAATCAAGTGCCCTTTCCTGACTTCCATAGACACCTACACACATGAACATACCTACACATACACATGAACATAATTAAAATTAGGTTTTTGTTAAAGTTTCAGGTCCTAAGACTCTCTTTGAATGTCAATGGAAAGATTCTTTTTGTGAGCACATACGTGTGTGCACATATGTGGAGATCTGAAGACAACTGTCAGAAGTGCATTGGTTTTCTTTTTCTACCGTGTGGTTTCTGGAGATTGAATTCAGGTCATCAGCTTAGAAGACAAATGTCTTCCCTAAGGTTTTTTTTCTTTTCTAAATAAAGTTGACTCCAGTATCCTATTGAATCCAGTCTGAACTGTCTTCATTATACTGGTTAAATTCTTTCACCAGGTCTGGGTAAATGTAGCTGCACTACTTGAGTGCCTTAGCAGTCAGCCTGAATTCTTACAGGGCTCCTACTGCTCCATCCTACTGTTGAATACAGTAATCCTGTCCTGTGCTGAGAATGTGCTCACACAGCTCTCAGTTACATGCTCTTGCACCTCTGGAACAGTGTGGTGGCTCCTCCACTTTCTGGTATAGCACTCATGAAAGCCCATTCTCCTACATTTCTTGAGTTTTAGAATATAGCTAAAATAAAAACAGCCTGTATAAGCTTGGAGCATTAAAAGACTCAGCTATTATTCCAGCAGTCTAGTCCTTTTCCCTACTGTAGTCAGATGAGATTTATCAAAGGCAGAGCAATGGTTATCAAGTTCTACTCTTTAGTGCTTAAAGATCACATAACCCTTTCTGTTAGATAGAGATCTTCAGATGGACCATGGCAGCATAGCCACTTTATTGTGTATATAGACTTTAAGTTACTTCATCACCCTCCTTTGATTTTTGATCACCTACTTTTGCTGAGTCCTCAGCAGCAACACAGAAGAAACAATGAAATGTGGTTGTTCCCAGTTATTCCTGTGCCTGCTGCCTCCATCTGCTATGTTGGTTGAGGCCAAGGCTTCACAGCAGGAAATGAGAGCTCTCTGACCATCTACAGCCAGGCTACCCTCAGAGTAGGGAGCTGGAAATCTGAAGCAGCAGCAAGAGAAAGAACACCTTTGCCACTCGGGCTGCAATTAGCTTTTCTGTCAGCATTTATATTAATTTTATTATGTAAATTGGGAGGCAGTTCCATTCCATTTTTTTAAATCTGTATATGTTGAAGATAATCTTGTCTTTGAGTGGTTGATACACAAGACCTTATAGGACCACCTGCGCTGGGCAGGTCATCTTATACTTTATTAGGTATAATTTTAGACTTAGGGGAAAGTTGCAAGGAGTGTAATGCATCCTTGTGCCCTTTCTGAGACACTCTTACAGAAGCATAGTACATCTTTCAACCTCAGGACATTTCATTGTAATACCATCATGAGCCATCATGAGCCTTGGTCCAGCTTTGTCCATGGCTCCAATAATGGCCTTTTAGAGCTCTTTTTTTTTTTTTAAGTGATTTTTTTTTTTTAAGTTTTTTTCTTCCATTCTCTGAATCCAGTCCAGAATCACACGTGGCATCTTTCTATCATGTCCTCTCCTCTCTCTTGGTGTTTTTTTTTGTTTGTTTGTTTTTTGTTTTTTCCGTTTTTCGAGACAAGGTTTCTCTGTATAGCCCAGGCTGTCCTGGAACTCACTCTGTAGACCCTATTGGCCTCGAACTCAGAAATCCACCTGCCTCTGCCTCCCGAGTGCTGGGATTAAAGGTGTGCGCCACCACACCCGGCCCTCTTGGTGTTCTTGCTTTCCTTGCTGCATCAGATGTGCTCAAGAACCTCTTAAAGCATGGCTCACTTCACTCTTTGCCTTCCACGGCTCAGAGTCAGCTTGGTCTTCCCATTGCTTGACTAACTTTCCCATCTGTGGTGCTTTGAATGAGAATGGCCATCGTAGACTCATCTATTCGAATGCTCAGTCACCAGGAGTGGCACTATTTAAAGAATTAGAAGAATCAGGAGATGTGACCTTGTTGGGAGAAGTATGTCTCTAGGGGTGGGCTTTAAGGTTTCAAAAGCTGAGGCCAGCCGGGCGTGGTGGCGCACGCCTTTAATCCCAGCACTTGGGAGGCAGAGACAGGCGGATTTCTGAGTTTGAGGCCAGCCTGGTCTACAAAGTGAGTTCCAGGACAGCCAGGGCTATACAGAGAAACCCTGTCTCGAAAAACCAAAAAAAAAAAAAAAAAAGCTGAGGCCAGGCCCCCATCTGTCTGTCTGTCTGTGCCTTGGCCCATCATGAATCAAGATGCAGCACTCGGCTCCTGCTCTAGCGCCATGTGTACTGTTGTGATGGTAATGGCTCCGAAACTGTAAACAAACTCCCAATTAAATGTTTTCTTTCATAAGAGTTACCTTAATAATATACATAAAGAAATTTTTTTAAAGTTTTTTTAGGCCTATAGCTACATTTATTACAAGATAGCTATGGGGCCTAACACATTTGTAGATGTCAAAAGTTTAGATGTTCCTGTTAGATTTTCAGTATTTTTACTATAATGTACCTGTTTGTGAACTTTTTGTCTCTAATCCTATTTGGAGTCTGTTGCATATTCTGAATGTAGGGTTTGTTTGTTTGTTTGTTTGTTTGTTTGTTTGTTTGTTTTTTGAGACAGGGTATAGCCCTGGCTGTCCTGGAACTCGATTTGTAGACCAGGCTGGCCTCGAACTCAGAAATCTGCCTGCCTCTGCCTCCCCAGTGCTGGGATTAAAGGCGTGCGCCACCACACCCAGCAGGGTTTTGTTTTTTTTACTGGATTGGAGAAGTTTTCAGTCATCATTTTTAAACTATTTTTCTGCTTCATTTCTCCTCTTGGTACTTGCATCTGATGTGTTTATGCTTAACCTTTTTGGGATGCTTCATGGTACCCATCATTCCCTGAGGATTCTTTCTTTCCCTTGTTCTTTTCTCACTATGTAGCAGAGAATGTTCTCTTGCCTTTCTTCCTCTGAACATGATGGCCATGTGGGGAAGGATGACCCCAGTTGTAACTGAGGAGAGCTGTCAGATTTCTACAGTCTCCAGTTACCTCCATGCCATTTGGAGAGTGGAACAAGCTGCCTGTTCTGGTTCCCTAACCTCATGCCCATCCCCTCCCATGCATCAGTCACATCTGCTTACCAGCTTAAAGGGCTGCTCATAGCTCTTCCCCAGGTCACTTGTGGGCAGTTCACTACACATTTCTCATTCACGGGACCATCTTGTCAGGCAGTGCCTAGAGGCTCATTCTGAACACATTCCAATTTTAAATAGTTAATATCCATAGCTCTTAGAAATATCATAAATGAACCAGGCACCTTTAACCAACTGCTTCTGCAGAGACCTTTACCTTGAAACCTGCCGTTCCTATTCAGAGGCAGGGGGCTACATCTGTCTTCGCTAGTTGTGCTTTCTCTAGACTGTGTGGTGACCACCTCAGATCCATAGTATACCTCCAGGGAGGACTTTCATAAAAGAGCTGGCCAGCTCCTCAGTTGCCTTGTTCTCTCCAAAGGTGCACGTGGTGGAGGGGAATTGGAGCTCAGTGCTGCTGAACACATATGTCCATGTATGTGCCCCTTACAGGTCAGACATGTGTTGATATCAAAGACAATGTGGTGGATGAAGGGTTCTACTTCACTCCCAAGGGAGATGACCCATGTTTGAGCTGTACCTGCCATCGAGGGGAGCCTGAGATGTGTGTGGCTGCCCTGTGTGAGCGGCCCCAGGGGTGTCAGCAGTACCGCAAGGACCCTAAAGAGTGCTGCAAATTCATGTGTCTGGACCCAGGTGAGATAGCCACCCGTTTGCCAAAAGCTGTGATGAGAATTGTCAAGAGCTTGTTGTTCCTGACACAGCAGTGTTGGCAACATGTACTGACATAGCTGGCTCGGGGGCATCAATGGGTATCTGAGACATGCCCTGATGACTGCCACCCTTCACTTTGCCTGATTCTCACTCTAAGGTAATATTTATAAACTTGAATCTCAGCATAGCTGACTGTTTACAGTTTAACTTGGCAGCTTCAGACCTGTCTTTCACTTCCTAAGAGTAAGAGCTAAACTAGAAACTTACATGTGCATTTGAGTTCTTCCTCCTCATGTTATGGTGGGATGTGGAAAATGATGAAATCAATAATCCTTGCTTATTTTGAAGGATTATGTGCTAGTGATAAGGTAAAACTCTTCACCACTAGGTGGTGCTCTTGAGGTGCACACTGCGTAGTCAGCTTTCCGGATAACTGTCCTTCCACCTGCAACAAAAGAACATTCATGGAGCTTGGACATTTGCCTAGCAGTGCAAAGCCCTGGATCTATATTCACTCATGGGAGGAAACCCAGCAGGTTTGAATCCTGCTCAGAAGAGCACACGGTGCCCTCCTTTGTGGTGCCTGAGAACCAGCGACATCTCGGCATGAACTTGGGTCTCAGGGAATGTGAATTGAAAGCATGAGTTTCTTTTTTTCTCTTGGATGCCACTGTGTGAAAGTAATGTGGGTAGGCCCACAGGATAGCAGACTGGGCAGGCATGAACATTATATCCTCCTTCTCCAGGAGCTCTGTGGAAGGGAGACACAACAGTGAGTACTGTCCCCTGAGCAAAGTGCCATTATCATCCCCCTAGGAGGGGAGCTCAGGTGGGAGAATAGAGCGGTCCTTAGAGGCTGTGTCTGAGGCTGGGCTGAAGCAAGCATCTGGCACATGTACCATCAGATATACAGTTGACTGCAGTAAGTGCAGAGGCTGTGCTCTTGGCGAAACACACCAGATGCAGAGATCATGGGATTAGGGAGGTTGACACTTGGCCCTCTTCCTTTCCACAAAACAGTCACTTTTCTCATTATATGGATATATCTGTCCAGTGTCATGAACATACGTATACTAATTAGGTAGTCACAAAGTTTCCTGTGCACCAGCCACATGGCTGCAATTTTCCAGCTTGTTAGCTGTGGGAGTCAAACTTGAGCTTGCTCAAACTATATCATCTGATACTGTTGTTTACCTGATAAGGAGTTCATGGTTCCACTCCTTAGAAATCTTCCAGTGCTACCCTGCCACTGCTGGGCTCTGCAGAAACAAGACTAGACAGGATGACCCATCTGTGGTATAGTTAGTCTATTAAGCCTGCCCATTCCTGGCAACTTCTCAGCAAAGCAGAACCCTTAGTGTGTTGGGACAGGCTCCAAGCTTCTGCAGGCCACTTTCCTAAGCATCTGGAGCAGCTTAACTGGGACCTGCTCTGCTGTGCCTGTTCCCACAGCCTCTTGGTCCTTTTCATAGAGGCCTTCCCTAGGAACTGAGCAAGCCTGCCACCTGGAGTAGAGACAGTAGGAAGTGAGTCCCAGCAATCACGTTCAGTTTTCCCTCCAGCAATGCAAGGGGTCATGGTCATTGCAAGAGGAAAGGAAAAGTGAAAGCATCACTCTTTTCAAATGATATGATTACAAAGAAAGTCCTGGAGGATCTACAGGGAAATTAGTAGAACTACTAATGTGTTTTGCAAGATCTACATGTAATATCCATACACAGAAATCCATTGTATTTCTGTATACTATCTATAACAGTTAAACACTGAAAATTTAAAGAAGGTACCACTCAAAATAGCACCCCAAAACAGGAAACGTCTAACTGTAAATGCTGCACATTATACATGCTGCCAGCATAAAACACTGGGGTAAGAACAAGATCAAAGACTTAAAAAAATATACCATCTTCATGGATGTTAATTCTCCCCAAATTAACTATAGATGCAAGTATAAGTCTTACCAGAAATGCAGCTCGTGTGTTCTTTTTTTTTTTTTAAGATTTATTTTATTTATTATATGTAAGTACACTGTAGCTGTCTTCAGACACTCCAGAAGAGGGCACCAGATCTCGTTACAGATGGTTGTGAGCCACCATGTGGATGCTGGGATTTGAACTTATCACCTTCAGAAGAGCAGTCGGGTGCTCTTACCCGCTGAGCCATCTCACCAGCCCAGCTCTTGTGTTCTTAAGCTGATCTTCAAGCTTATTTATAATGACAAAAGAGGTAGGAGAGTCCAGAGAGAGGGTCTGTGGTGCCTGATTCACTTAGACTACGGTCTTATTAATCAGAACTGTGTGCTGTAAATAGGAACTGAACTACTGTTGATGAATTAAAGGACATAAGTAATCCCAGTGTGATCAGTTCGGATTTGATAACAAAGAAGAGAAACTCAGTAGAGCAAGCAGTCTTGGAGCAGATAGTGCTGGGACAGCCGGCTGCCCATACAGGCCTTTATGCCATTCCTGCTACTGCACAAGAGTAACTCAGAATTCTTATTAGCCAGATTTGAAATTGGTAAGTTATGAAATTTCTATAAGAAAATATTAGGGGACATCTTTTGCCATGGGATAGGCAAACATTTAAATACAAGTATGATCCTTAAAAAGATTGCTAAGGGCCAGGCATGGTGGCGCACGCCTTTAATCCCAGCAGAGGCAGGCGGATTTCTGAGTTCAAGGCCAGCCTGGTCTACAAAGTGAGTTCCAGGACAGCCAGGGCTATACAGAGAAACCCTGTCTCGAAAAATCCAAAAACAAAACAGAACAAAACAAAACAAAAAGATTGCTAAGCTAAATTTCATTATACTTTCAACCTGCTCCTTTAAATACACTGACAAAGAGGTGAAAAGACACACACTGCTTACATAAGTTCTATCACGATTCTTACATTCAGAATATATGAAGAACTCTGGAGACTGGGAATATAACAGTTCATAACATGTCTGCCTAGTATGCACGCATAAGTCCTTGGGTTTGATCTCCAGCACTGAAGAATAGGGCTTGACTGCACAGGCCTGTAGCATGGAAGAGGGAAAGGCCAGGGCTGCTCTGGGCTACACAGCATGTTCCAGGCCAGACAAAATACCCTCAAACCTCAATAATAATAAACAGGCAGCTGCATTAAAAGTCATTGAAATTAGCTGGGCGTGGTGGCGCACACCTTTAATCCCAGTACTTGGGAGGCAGAGGCAGGCGGATTTCTGAGTTTGAGGCCAGCCTGGTCTACAAAGTGAGTTCCAGGACAGCCAGGGCTATACAGAGAAACCCACTAGGCAGGTGAGAAAGAACAGGGTGGGGCAGATAGCCTCTGGAGACTGTGGAGCTGTGCTCCCTCTCATGTTTTCAGTGTTGTGTCAGTAGTCTCAATTTTAAAAAGTTTTGTTTTACCCTCTGTACTACAAAGTTGTCAAGAGCATTGTAAAAGCTACTGGGTGTAGGGGAGAAGCCCAGACCAGCCCAAACACTCAGAGCTTGCCTGCATTTGTCTACCCCACCTGTAGCCCTGCAAGTTCCTTTTCTCAGAGCCGCTGGTTTCCTTCCTCCTCACCCCTCCTCATAGATGGTAGCAGCCTGTTTGACTCCATGGCTAGTGGGATGCGCCTGGTTGTCAGCTGTATCTCCTCCTTCCTCATCCTCTCGCTGCTGCTTTTCATGGTCCACCGACTACGCCAGCGGCGCCGGGAGCGCATCGAGTCCCTGATTGGAGCAAACTGTGAGTGCCCTCCAAGGGCCACAATAGTCACACACACACCCCAGCCCTAGGTCTCCAGGTCCCCCTGTCTGAGCTGTGTCCCTCTGTAGCCACACACCTCTTTCCTTGTGGCTGAACCTCACCCACCCCCGGGGAGTCAGAGAAACAGGATACCTGAGAGGTTATTCATGGGCTGAAGTTCAAGGTAGGCCTTCTATCCTCCCATCTCTGTAACAAGAGCAGCATCCCTGAATAGCCACGGATTTCTCGTGATGAGCTGCAAGTATGGACCCCTTGTAAGAGGAGGAGGTTCAGATACAGTAGTCACAGCAGGCATCAACTTCCTCTCCTCCTCACAGGAGTGTCCTCCTTAGCAATAAGAAGGTTGGGAGCAAGTTGCCAGCAGCTAGAAGGGGTTTTACTTGCTCCGTGAAGGGTCTGCAGTGTGTCCTAGGCCATGGGCAGCAGTTCTCCTAGTCTGCCTTATGGTCACTTCTATAGTAGACGGATACCCAAAAGTGAGTTGGACCTGGGGGCTATAGCAATGCAAGGTTCCTTCTGCAGTCCAATGACAGGGCTGGAATAGGTTGCATATAAGTGGGGTGAGGGCACTTTGGTTGGAGAGACCCAGGGATGGGAGGGTCTGGCCAAATCAGGGTCTCATGTGACATGTCAGATGTGGCTGGCTCTAGGCTAGGGACACTAGGATTGAGGCTTGGGAACCAGTAGCCTGCTCCAGATCACACAGCTTCCCTCCTGTTTCTCTGTTTTGATGGCTCAGTGCACCATTTCAACCTTGGCCGGAGGATCCCTGGCTTTGACTATGGTCCAGATGGGTTTGGCACAGGCCTCACTCCACTACATCTTTCTGACGACGGGGAAGGTGGGACTTTCCATTTCCACGACCCTCCGCCTCCTTATACAGCTTACAAGTACCCAGACATGGACCAGCCGGATGATCCACCACCACCCTATGAGGCTTCTATCAACCCAGACAGTGTGTTCTACAACCCTGCAGGTGCCTGTTCACCCCAGGGAGAGGGAATATGGAGTTATCTAGCTGTCAGGAATTCAGACTCGGAACCACAAGCTTTGCTGGGACCTGGGAACCCTCCTTTCTTTCTGGCTGCCTTCCCAATTTTTAGGGCCCCTTTCAAGATTGCCCCCGTAGAAAGCATTTGGTCCTGGCCTCCTTAAGGGTATTGAGAGTTCTGGGGAGCCAGAGGACAGCATCCTTCTCTTCTCCTATGAGGTACAGCCCTCAGGACCTCTCAGCCCATTTTGTGAAGCAGTTGGGGGAGTGGGGTAGGCAGTAGGGATTCTAAGGACAGAACTGGTCCTGACCCAGATCAGGAGCTTGTTCCGAACCATAAAGACACCATTATAACAGTTCCTCCTGTTGTGTCAAAAAGCCGCTTTGAGGGTTGCTGTTCTCCACCTGACACTAGGAGTGTCCAGTACACCCCTTCTATCCCTGCTCCTTGTGTGGAACATGCCTGGCTCCTTATAGGCCTGCACTCTGTATCAGAGTGGGACTTTTAACACTGCTGTGGTCTAGGACTAGGAGAATATGATTCCTGCCTTCAGATCAGATTATCAGAAACTCCTCTTAGAGGCCACAGTCACAGCTGGGAGCACAGCTCAACTGACAGCATGTTTGCCTAGCATAGAAGCCCTTCTTGGATCTTCATACCACAGAGGGGTTGAGAAAGAAAGCTTTCTGCCTAGACTGTACTAGATGGCTGTAGATTCCCCACTCTCTCCAGCCTCCGCTTCAGGGCAGGGTTGGAGTCCTGGAGACTGTTCATAGCCAAGGCCTCCATCACCAGCATTTAGAAACAGCCCAAAGTCCAAGGCAGGGTAGACTTGAGGAGTGCCTTGGTCTGGATGTCTGCTGACAGCAGGCTGCCCGCCCCCACCAACCCTCTTTGCTCTGGTTGCCATAGTTGTGCTGCAGTCCTGGGTCTTATGTCCCTGCTGAGTCAGAGGAGGTTCCCCTCTGCTCTCCCTTTGTTCTGATGAGTTGGTCGCTGCATTTCACCTACCATAAACTGGAGGCAAGATGAACTTTTGTCTGCTAGAACATTAAGCAGGGAGCTCCCCTGGGTCCTGTTAAGCACTCAGAAATCAGGGCATGTTTAGGACAGGAATTCTACTTCTGCCCAGGCCTTCTCTTACATCTGACATCCTTTTGTTCCCCTGCAGATGACGATGCCTTTGAGCCTGTGGAGGCCAGCCTGCCAACCCCAAGGGATGGTAGCATTGAAGGTGCATTGCCCCGGCACTTGGATCAGCCACTGCCCCCTGCAGAGACCTCCTTGGCAGATCTGGAAGACTCTACAGACAGTAGCAGTGCCCTGCTGGTGCCTCCTGATCCCGCCCAGAGTGGAAGCACCCCAGCTACAGAAGCACCGCCAGGGGGTGGGCGCCTCCCCCGTGCTTCCCTCAACACTGTGGTTTAGGGGGCTCAACTTGTGGCCCCCTGTGGGCTAGGAGTGTGTTTCTTGTCCAGAAGACACCTATCTCAGTGGGGGACTTGAAGGGGTCCTGTCATAGCCTGGACCCTACTCCACTGCCACATCCCCACCAGCTGCGGATGTGTACATAGAAACTGAAATCAGGCACTCAGAGAGGAGCAAGTGCCTGTACCATCTTTACCTGGGGGCTGTTAGTCTCTTCTTTAAATGGTGGAATGACACAGGTGTTGAAAGCACACATTTCCAAGAGAGCAGAGGCAGTGGGCTTCACTCACACCAAATGCATCTTTGGATGGGCTTGCTTACTGCACGCTCACCCTTAGAAGCCAGTCATCAGCCAGTGTAGACACAGTAGAACTAGCACTAGTGGCTGCTTAGAGGCAGCAGAGCATCTGGACTGCTTCCGGGAAAGCATTCGCAGCTGCTGTACTGGCTCTCTGGGGGCTTCCTGTCCAGGGCCAGCTGCAAATTTCAAGGTGCCGATCCCTGGGAGGAAATTGAACTTGCCATGCCATTTTTAGCTTTGCTTTGAGGCCAGCACTGTGGCAGGAGGCCCTGCTCATTCCTAGCACTCTTCCATGGTATACCTCTGCATGGCTCCCCAGGAGTAGACTCTAGACCCTTATGGAGGGTTGGGGCATGCTGGCTTTTCTCTGCCACACTCTGGATCCCTGTGCTCTGCTTGCTGGTGAATGACCACTGGGTCTAGCCATGCCCGTTCACCCTATCTGTGCCATAAAGGGTTGTTTGTTTGGGAAGAGAATGGTTCAAGTGGACATCCTGAGTTGTCAGAGTCCACTTCACCCCATGAATACTGTTAGAGCCCAGTGTCCTCCAGCCACATACCTGCCTCCCAGTCCCTCCACGGCAACCGGCCGGGTACCTGGGGATTTTGCCCAAAGGACTCGGTTGCCGGCTCCAGCTCCATGCAGTGCTCTTGTCTCCTGACACAGGCCTTTAGCATTTCTAAGGTTTGGAGATTAAGCAAGGTTCTGTGTAATTTTTAGCACATTTGTGTCTTTTCTATGTTGGATGTCTGGGTCTTTATATCTGTGTGTGTGTCCTCATGTGGCCAAATGTTTGCAGGTGATAATGGTTCACAGGAGCTCAGGACAGGGGCCAATACCCCACATGAGCCATTTGCCCATGGGCCTCTCTTGCACCTTTGAGCTTCTAGGCTGTGGTCAGTGGGGCTGTGACTCCTGCCCAGGTGAGAACAGGAGTGGAGGTGATTGGCGTCTGTTCTGTTGTGCATGATCAGACCCACGCAGCTCTAGGTGCAGCCTTACACTACTTGGAACCTACGTTTCCCCTTCCTCTACGGAGCATCTTCAGACCAGATCCCCAGGGCTGACAGGGGTATATGCTCACGGATAGTCTGTCCCATGGCCGAGCCCACAGACCAACTGCTGCAGACATCCCTCTGCAGAGGGCTCTTGCCCCCTATACCCATTGCTGAGGACATCAGGAAGTTCATCATGCCTCCAGCAAGTCCTGAGTGCTGGGCAGCCATGCTCCAGAGCAACAGTCGGGAATTGTGTTGGTGCCAGGCCGCCTGAGAGAGCCCTAAGGACCACACACCAGTGCCTCAAGACTACAGACTGGAACTTACATGGGACCAAATGGCTGTTAGGAGGCCCAGTGGAGAGGGTCAGGACTGCGGGGTCTGTCTCCCATGCCTTCGGGGTGCATGGAAGGCCTCTGTTGGGGGCTGTTTGGACTATTGCTATTCCAGTTCCAAGCACTGGAGTCTGCCAGCTCTTACTGGTGAATAATCCCAAATCCAAGATTTGATGAGGTTTGTGTGTTCTTTACCCATCCAGCAAGGCCCCAGAGGGACAGGCTCCTAGGAGGCCCCTTTCCCAGGACTGCCTTGCCACTCTTCTGAGGCCAGGTGCCCTCTGACCTGCCTTGAAGTGGAATTTGATACTGTACATTGTCTCAATGCCTGTTTTTACATATTCCTTTCATTAAAGGTTTTAGTTTGGGTGTACTTTTTGGTCAGGTTGGCATTGATCCTTTCTTAAGATGCTGTGAGAACCATTTCATCCAATGCCAAATAAACTTGTGTTATGGAAAAAGCATGGTCAGTTCTTGCTGTGGCCCAGCCCCATCGACAGGGCTCTCCTAAGTTTTCAGCCCTTACAGGCATCCAGGTGGCTTCTGACACCCCTTAGTTAAGGACCAGATGGCTGAGCTTGGAGCCTCTGTGCAGGGTGCATGGCAAGGGGCCACACTCCTCTGAAGTTTCACTACAGTCAATGCCAGGGCTGGTGTATCTCTGTTAGTAGTGCCCAGTGTGAGATAAGCTGCAGGGAAGGGCGCTGGACTTCATCTCTAACCATCCAGGTGGCCGTTAGCAGCTCTTTCCAGCAGGAGCTGTTTCTCCGAGGGTAGTGGCTGGCAACTTACACCCAGGACTGGGCTGTTCAATGCCTTTTCCTACAGGGCTGGAAAGGCTTGAGTCCTCTGAGAAGATTCCAATCTATAAAAGATTGAATGATGTTGTCTTTCCAGAAGTCCTGAGGTGCTTAAGACTTGCATAGCCTATTGACTTGGGCTGAGGCCTCTCCTAAAAAGAGGGGGTTAAACCCACCCACTATGGCACTCGGCCTGCTGGGGATGAAAAGCAGAAAAAGCATTTACTATCATTTCTGTGAGACACCAGGATTCTTGATAGCAATATTTGCATACGTGTCGTGTGTGTGTGTGTGTGTGTGTGTGTGTGTGTGTGTGTGTGTGTGTGTGTGTGTGTATTATCTAGATCTCAAGAGTAAAGGAGACTCAAGGAAGGAGAGAGAGGGTTTTTCTGTCATGCTTTGGAGGAAACATGTAACAACCATGTAACATCTTGTGGGCAGCTAGGGCCTGTGGCCAGGTTGGCAAAGATGTTTAGCAGGGGCTAATTAGAACAAGCCACTAAGTTTAGGGCAGAAGGAGAGGTGGGGATAATAAATTAGAAAGGGCCTGCATTTCCAGGTGTGAGATATTTGTGCTCAGCAATTGTGCTTAACAGGCAAGTTAAAGTAACGAGGCCAAGATATTTGTGCTCAGCAATTGTGCTTAACAGGCAAGTTAAAGTAACGAGGCCAGTGTGTCTTTTGTCCTTGGATTCTAGGGTCTCGGGAGTGGACTGGTAATGCAGTCCCCTCCTGAAGCAAAGGTGGGTAGAAAAAGAAGCCGGGTTAAGGCTGGTTTTGAGGATCCTGGAGCTAAGCTGGGTGGGACAAAAGGGAGCCAGGAGGGGCTGGTGGCACAGCAGCCCCCCTACCCTGGGGTAGGCAGTAGCATGTTTTTTAAAACTACAAACAGCAAAGGTGTGCACCTCCATGCCCCACATAATATTTTAATTTTTATAGCTTTTTTGTGTGTTTGTGCATGAGTTTATGTATTTGCACCCCATACATGCAAGAGCCCTCACTGGTCAAACCCAGGAACTAGACTTTCAGCTGTAATCAAGTTCACTGTCCTAACCAGCTTACCCTAGCTCAGAAGGGCCAGCGACTACAGCAGGCTGTCACAAAGGCTGGCAAGCGGTTGGGTTAAGAGGGATCTGCTGAGGCCTTTGGTGGGGACGGGAGTTTCGCTCTGCCCTCAGCACATCTGAAGCAGGGTGCCTGGGGCTCTGTCAACACTGCCCTTCCCTCCTCTCTTCAGGGAAGAGCCTGGTCCTCCAGCAGTTGCTGTTTGTTGGTTTTTGCAGTGCTGAGGGAGACTCCAAGGAGACATGCTAAGCAAGTACTCTTCCACTAAGCTATACCCCATCTCCCTTGGGCTATGGAAAAGAGATGCTGAGAACTGGAATACTGAGAAGGGCAGCCCTCCAGCCCACTCCCTGGTAGTCATTGTTCAGCCTAACCTGCTCAGACATGGTGTCCATGTGCAGAACACATCAGGAAGCCAAGGAGTCACAGACACCTCTCTCCAGAGTGCCAGGGACTTGAGCCACTGTAGCATCCCCACCACAGAAGGGCTGCAGCTTCTCCTGAGACCTTTTTCTTTGGGAGGGTAGTCCTCAGACGAGCATCAATAGGAAGGCAGATGTGGACCTGGACTTGGAACAGGTTGGAATCTCAACCTTGTAGCATGAGAAGAAACAGCCATGCCTCCTAGCCTAGCCTAAGTCTTGGGCAGTAGGATCCAATGTGCCCTCACCTCTTGAACTCACTCTGTAGGCCAGGCTGGTCTCTCGAATTCAGAAATCCGCCTGCCTCTGCCTCCCAAGTGCTGGGATTAAAGGCGTGCGCCACCACCGCCCAGCTTGAACTAATTTCATTGATGGTGGCTTTGGCATGCCACTCCTGGTCTCTGTTACCCATTTTCACTGCTGTAAGAGTAATAACCAGACGCCCTTTGGGAGTAATGCCAACTGTTACACCGGCTGCAGCAGCTCTGAAGTTTAGGCTCCAGCCCACCTCCATTCCTAGTGGCTCTACCTGGGCTCCACCTACTCTAGCCCCACCTCAGCATGTCCACAGGGCTTATCCAGACCTCTAGTTCACCTACCAATGAATACGGAACAGCCTTCTAAGTAGCCTGGCTGCACATTCCCCATCCACTTTGCAGTTCTCCAGAGTCAGCCACTGCGGCATCATGTGGACCCTGGACTTCCTGCTCGGCTTCCTCCTCATACAACTGGCGGCACAGGCGGACTCCAGTGGTGAGCACCAAGGCTCTGCCTGTGTGATCTTAGAGCTGTGTGACACCACCTACCCACCGGTGGTGGGGCAAGTTTGGGGGTGGGGGAACACATTGACAAGGGAACAGCCACTACTGGCTAACCTGGCTCCATTCCTGGACTAGGGGTCAGGATGGAACTTTAAAGAACCACATAGTGGTTCCCTGCCTCCTGTCTGCAGGTACCTGGTGCTACAACTCCCAAGACCCAAAGTGTGGTGAGAACAGTTGTAACAGGCTATGTGGATCTGTCTGGTCTCTGTCAGCTCCTGTGCTCCAAAGGACTGGACACTGTGATTCTGTGTGTCTGCTGTCAGGGTCTGTGAGTCTATGGGTGTGGCTAGACCATGTGTGTGTTGGGGTGGTCCCCAGCATGAGTATGCAGCTATATCCCAGATCCTTTCTACCTTATCTATCTGTGGGCCAGTGTATAAGTCAGATGGGTGCAGCTGCAGCCAGGTATGTGGAGGGCAGAGGGAGGGCATCTGGGTACATGGAATCCCTCCTCACTGTACTCCCAGACTTGCCTTCAAGACCCTTCTGCAGACTCTAGTCCTTGTTTTCTCAGGCCCTACCCACTGGAAGGAACTAGCACCTGCCTGTGGGGGCCCAACCCAGTCTCCTATCAACATTGACCTTCGATTGGTCCAGCGGGACTACACTCTTAAGCCCTTCATCTTTCAAGGCTATGATTCAGCCCCTCAAGACCCTTGGATCCTGGAGAACGATGGCCACACAGGTCAGCATCATAAGGTTAAGACTACCTGCACTACACAGAAGCAGGACTCCACACAGCTTACAGGAACCTCACCCATACACAGGGATGAGAACCCACAGACAAGCTGAGACACCAGCTTCTCAAAAGAGTTCACTGACCCCCCAACACATGTACACAGATGGGCTAAGCAGCTATAACAATGGGATACACAGATGAGTCCAAATCCTTGTGGACAAAGCACAGGAGGCTCTACACACGGTGTAGGGAGGTGGCAGGGGACCCTCTATCAATGAAGCTAGCCATGACCCCAGAGGACAGTCAGTTCATGTCCAGATGCCAAGATGCTGGAAAGAAGTCAAGGTCCTCATAAACGAAACAGCTAGTGACAGTGTTATTCCGACCCTGGGGAGTCTGCTGGTGAGGAATACTCTCATGTGCTCCCTGCCTTCAGTGCTACTGCGAGTAAGTTCCTGTCAGCGGAACTGCCCAGCCATCCGAGGGGCTGGGCTCCCATCACCAGAGTACCGGCTACTGCAGCTGCACTTCCACTGGGGCAGCCCAGGGCACCGAGGCTCCGAGCACAGCCTGGATGAGAAGCATGGCTCTATGGAGGTAGGTTCAGGGTGGACCAGAAGGAAGAGACAGGCATAGGAAGCAGAAGGTAGCTGGACACTACCTTTGGTCTATATTCCCTAGATGCACGTGGTCCACATGAACACAAAGTACCGGAGCATGGGGGATGCACGGAGCCAACCAGATGGGTTCGCAATACTGGCTGTGCTGCTGGTGGTGAGGAAGGGGCTGTGGCCCCGTGCATGTTTCCAGAAACAGGGACTTGGAGTTGTGTGCAGGGACCAGGGATCTTCAAGTCTGAAAGGCTTAGGGAACTCAGAAGAGCTCACGGCCCTCCCCAACACATGCACACAAATGGGTTAAGCAGCTATAACAATGGGATACACAGACGAGTCCAAATCCTCGTGAGAGAAGCAAAGGAGGCTCTACACACGATGTAGGGAGGTTGCAGGGGACGCTCTATAAATGAAGCTAGCCATGAGGACAGTCAGTTCACGTCTAGATGCCCAGGGAACTCCCCACCCACCAAGGAGGTGGGTGCCAAAGCGATGGAGTGTTGCTGAGCCTCATGGTAGGTCATCTTCCTCATTCCCAGACCTCCCAGAGCCTCCAGCTGGGGCCCTTCCCACTGCTGCCCCAGCTATTTTACCTTCACAAGCACACACACACACACACACACACACACACACACACACACACACACACGGGGGGGGGTGAGGGAGAGGGGGGTGTGGAGGTAGAGAATATCAAAATGTCTCTTACTAAAACTCTTCCACAGGAGGAGGACAGGGACAATACCAATTTCTCTGCCATTGTGTCTGGCCTGAAAAATGTATCTTCACCTGGTAAGGAGCTGTGGGGTCCCATCTGGGCTGGAAGTAATGAGGGCGAAGGGCAAGAGCAAGAGAGGCGAGTTCCAGTTTCTCTTCTATCCAGGGGTAGCTGTGAATCTGACGTCCACTTTTGCACTGGCCTCTCTGCTGCCAAGTGCTTTGGAGCTCTTGCGGTACTACCGATACTCTGGGTCTCTGACCACGCCGGGCTGTGAACCAGCGGTGCTCTGGACTGTCTTTGAAAGCACCGTACCCATTGGGCATGCGCAGGTGGGAGCCGCTGCCATTCCTCCACGCCCAGTCTCAGTTGTTACCCCGGCCTTCTCTGCCTGCCCTGTCGCATCTTGACCCATCTTTGCCCACCCCTCAGGTAGTCCAGTTCCAGGCTGTGCTCCAGACTGGGCCACCAGGTTTGCACCCCAGACCACTCACGGATAATTTCCGCCCCCAGCAGCCTCTTGGAGGGCGCAGGATATCAGCCTCTCCCGAAGCATCCGTCCGATCATCAGTCTCTTCCCTGCCCTGTTTGCACCTGGCTCTTTTGGGCTTGGGAGTTGGCCTGAGGCTCTGGCAGGGTCCCTAGGTCCAGCAATGATTCCACAATAGTACTTCCACAATAAATCATGCAAAGTGACCTTGGCCTAACGTGACTGGGGAGGGTTGTATGCCTAGTGGTCAAGGGGATGGCGGGTAGAGAATCCTTCCTAACCTCACTGCAGCCTTAATGTTCCTGGCCACAGAACTGAGAGGCTCCTGAGTGTCCTCTTGCCCGCCATGGCCATAGAAACTTCATCCAAAACTGAGACCCACTCAGATACCCACTGGCAACAACACATTATTTAAGTCTTCTCTGGTCAGTGGGAAGGGAGAAAGTCAGTACATCTTAGATATGCCACCTATAGCTAGGCGTGGTGGCGCACGCCTTTAACCCCAGCACCCGGGAGGCAGAGGCAGGCGGGTTTCTGAGTTCGAGGCCAGCCTGGTCTACAGAGTGAGTTCCAGGACAGCCAGGGTTATACAGAAAAACCCTGTCTCGATAAACAAAACAAACAAAATAAAACAAAACAAAAAAGCCACCTATGCCAGAAACTGCATTTTATTACACTAACAATCTGGGTGATGAACAAAGGGAGTTACTGTGCCCAATTAAAATGATGCCCCGGGTTAAAATTCCGAGGCCAGCCTTTAAGAAAAAGCAGGCTCCAACGGGAGGCACCGAATTGCCTGGTTTTGAAAGAGATAGCAAGCACTGTGAAACCAGGCCTGCCAAATTATTGCCCTGTGGAGTATTTTCTAAAGAGAAGCTGGTGTTGGGCTACTGTTGGGAGGCTAAGTGTCCTCCTTATCAGTGTCTGAGGCTGAATCCAAGGGATACTGATAACATGATACCACAGCAGAAGGGTGGCCCCCATTACCAGTAGAGTGGTGGTGGCTAGGAAAGTGATGTCATATAGAGGGGTACATTGAAGTGGCACTGTCCTCAGCTACCTTAGGTTTCTAAAGTCCGTTACACAGTGCATAGTTGACACTATTCTAGTGCTCTCTGGGACTTTAAAGACAAAGGCAAGCATTTGCCTCCAGGTTGCAGACCCCTTGGCGTGGCCAGCTGCTCCTCTCAGGCAGTGCCACTCTAGTTCCGATTCTTCCCCAGGTCCAAGGCCAAAAGGAGGCTCTACAGCCCAGAGTCAGTCCCGGGCGGCCATCAACCACACCGCGAAACCATCTACACAGCCTCTGCCGCCCATCCTCTAAATAATGGAATGTCAGCTGACGGCATCTGAGGAGTCTGTAGAAGCACCGCACATCGGCCGATTTGTTCCCTTCTGGGGACACCGGAGTCCCTCAGTCTCCGCCGCCTTGCGCAGCCGCTGGAGGCACTGGAGTTTTCTTGTGGTTCTTGCGGGCCACGGCTCGGTTCGCCAGGCCGTCCGCGGGGGCGTCCGGGCCGTTCTCCGCGGCCCTGGAGGACGAAACCAACGCGTTCACCGTGCCGAGCGCCCGCAGCAGGGCGGGGCCGCGGGGTTCGCGGCGGGCGGGCGGCAGCGACGGCGGCGGCGGCAGCAGGGCGCGCAGGGCGTCCAGCTCGCTCCGCAGCTCCGCACGCAGCGCCTCGAGCCCCGCGCCCAGCTCGGCGCGTACGGCCGCCAGCCCCTCCTGCAGCCGCCGCTCGCTCACCTCCAGGACGCCCGCGGGGTAGGTGGCGCCGCCGCGCGGCTCCCCGCACACCGAGCACACCGAGCCGCCGCTGCGCGCGTCGCTCCTCTCGCCGGCCTCCGCCGCCCCGGCTCGCGCGCCCGCGCGCTCCACCACCCGCAGCAGTCGCGGCGCCTCGGCTCGCGCCGCCGCCTCGACCCGCAGCTGGCCACGCAGGCGAGCCAGGCGGCCCGGGGCGCGGGCATCTTCGGGAACCGGCCCGTTGGGCTGCGAGCTCGGGTCCAGCCGGCGGCCCACGCCTCGCCTCAGCGCCTCTCTAACGCCGTACGCGCCGCGCGCCTGAGTCCACGAGCGCCCGGGCTCTGCCGCCATGCGCTGCCGTCTGCACCGCTCTCTGCCAGCCCCGCTGAGAGGGCCAGGGCCCCAGCCTGCAGCCTAGCGACGGCGGGGCCCGCGGGAACGCGCCCTGGGACGTCTGTGGGAACGACCGGGCCTGGGGGAACCCCTGCAGGGCCAATTCCTGAGTGGCTGGGGCTCCGGGGAGGCCGCGGGTATGGGGGAGGGCTATGCCAGTAGGCAGGGGTATTTGAAATTTGGCCGTAGGGACCATGTTGTCGTCTGGGGGCCCCCATATGAGACTTAGGTTGGCCTCTAGGCAGCGGCAAAAGCACATGGCACAACCAAGACACCGTAAGGCCAGAATCAAAGCCCCCCTTCCCTTCCTTTCACGTTGTCCTGGCCACAGCAACCTATGCCACTCTAGCCGCTCTGTCTCTTGTGTCTCCCACATAGCACACTCAGCCACGAGTGAGAATTCATCTTTCTCACTGGCGTCTCCAGCTCCAAGCTCTCGCACCTCTACCCTACTTTCTGAGGGGGCTTAGAGACTGCTGAGCCCCAGCCCATCTCATACCGTATCCTGCTCATATCCTGTTTAACCTCTTCTGACCAAGCACCCTAGCCACCCTCTTCATCTTTACATACATAGGCTCCATGCCTCCCCTCTCCTGACAGTTTCTGCTTTTCACACTGGGACCCTGAACCTTCCTTGCCCACCAAATCTCACAAATAAAGGGAACCTCAACCGCAAGTAACTTCACAACATCTCTTAAATGGGGTCTCATGTAGCCAAAGCTGCTCTCATACTCCTTTCGTAGCCAGGACTGACTGTGAATTCCTCCTGCTCTGCTTCTCGAGTGCCAGGATTACAGGTGTGTGTCACCATACCCAGTTAATGCAGTCAGACTGGAGATTAAACCCAGGAATTCATTCTTTCCGAGGAAGCACTCCACTTGTCCCAGCTAGCTCTGGTTTTTGTTTAGCTTAGGGGTGATTTTTTTTTTTAGAATTTTTATTTTATGCAAATGAGTGTTTCCCTTGCATGTGTGTCATGTACCACATGGCGTGCTTGGTGCCTGAGCGGGTGGTGAGCCTCCATGTGAATGGCGGGAATCAAACCCAGGCCTTTCAAATGGGACTTTAACCAAGCAGCCAACTCTCCAGTGTGTTTCTGTTCAGTTCTGAGACAAGGCCTTGCTATGTTGCCCAGACTGGTCAGATGGTCCCTCCTGCCTCAGTCTCACCAGTGGCCAGGGTTGTAGGCTCCTACCATTGCATCTGGCTTACAGTGATTTTTCAGTAACTCTTTGCCCTTCCACAGTGAGGTGCTGGAACCCCATGGCTGGCTCTTCTGTGTTGAGTCTGGCACAGAGCTAAGTCCTTAGGGTTGCTAAATGTACTGAATGTTTGACGAAGGAATACTATGGAATATGGACACCCAGGGTTAAGCACTCACACTTACCCTGCCGAGCCCCGTAAAGGCCCATGGCTACCTTAGCTCATCTTTCCTCTCCTGTCTCCTGACTGTCTTTAGTACCCTTTCACTTTCTGTGGAGCCTGGTACTTTCCCAGCCCTGTCTGCACATCCTGAGCTGTGTATGCGCATAGTACAGTGGGTCCTATGTCCCTCTAGAGGGCAGGATCGCCCCACCGAGCGTGAGCATGTTGTTCTCATCGTCCCTGGGGCGTTGTTAGCACTCTGGGTGCTCAGGGCCCTGGAACCTCCAAAGAAAATTGTAAGGAGGGAGGGCGGCTCTGTGGGGATCCAGCCGTGCTGGGAGCGGAGGCTGGATCTGTGTGCCCAGGTGCAGAGACTAGCCTCTGCGTCCCTGTAACTGCATGTGTGCACATGTGCGGAGGGTGGAGGGGGGGTCTGCGGCAGCCCGGTGAGGGACCACCTGTTTCCCTTCTAGTTCATTCACTCTGGCTCCTGTAGGTAAAGCCAGGAGATGAGAATGTGACACTCAGCGTCTTAAGTGTCCCCTGTTCTTGGTGACTTACCTGTTCCCCTGGGACCTCCTGTATTGGCCCAGATGAATTCTAGAGCTCATTAACCATGCCTCTCCCCAAACCTCTGCTGCTGACCACAAAGCCCTGAACCCCTGCCCCAGGCCTGCTCTCCAGGCTGTGTGCTGGAGGGGCTCTCCTCTTTCTGAACTAAGTCTGCACCCAGGAAGAAGCTAGGAGGGGGACAGAGGCCGATAGAGACTCTAAACCTGCAGACAACATTAGAGGCAGGAGTACTGTGTGCAGAGAAGTGGATGTTCTCCTGTGTTTAGACTTGGCTCAGGATATTTATGACTATGCTGAGCTACAAACTAAGCCTCTATGGAGAGGTCCACATTGTCCTTTGTTAAGACTGCTTGTGGCAGAGGTCGTGCAGGAAGGCACAGGGGACCCCAGGGGGCCGGAGCAGGGCTGCAGAGGTGAGAGCTGGAAGGCAAGTGTGTGTTCACCTGTCTGTAGCGCGCGTGCACACACACACACACACACACACACACACACACACACACACACACACCATGCCCAGCCTCTGAGCTCAAGGAGAAGTCAAGAGGTGGGAGGGCTCTGGGCTGTTGTGCTTGTCTCATATGAACAGGACCCTGGATCTTGCCTGGCATGGCACTGTGGGATGGGGGCAGGGATGCCCAGGTCTGATGGGCAGTAGCAGGGCTGAGATCTGGAAGCAGAAGCTGTGGTGGGAGAGCACACAGCCCTCACCCAGATGGTTACTCGGAGAAATGTGGCTTTTAGAAAGGGAAAGATGGGCTCAAGCAGAGGCAGAGCTGGGGGCACAGAACAAGGAGCAAGGGCAGGCCAGCCTCTGCTTCCTCTTGGGAGCATCTCAGAGCCAGCCAGCCCCTTAGCTCCCTGCATCGAGGGGCTGACTAGACCAGGGCTAGGCCAGGCACTGTGGCTCAGGAAGCCTGGTTGCAAGGCTGTCCCCATCTGGCCCCTGCTGTGGCCCTGTGCATCCAGGCAGGACCTTCTAAAAGGGCAGTCAGTGACCAAACCACTCATTAACTCATGAACCAGGCCAGTGGGGGGCGGAACACCTGGTGCTCCAAGCAGGGATGGAGATGGTGCTACCTCCTCGTGTGACTTAATGTCGTCACGACTGCCACTATTACACTATTAAGCCCTGGCAGTCACCAAGATAGGATTTATTTCCCAGAGCCAGAGGGCACGCGGTAGCCAGGAGAGCACTCAGCCATGTTGGAGGGACTCTGGTGGCCTTAGAGGAGGAGGGATCACCTGCTTCACATCCCTAGCGGGGGAGAAGGAGTCAGAGCACAAGTACCCCCCAAACCCAGGTTTCGTCTTCTGGAACTCTGTCTTCTCCAGGAGTCCTGCCGAGTTCCAGCTGTCTTAGTTCTTGGTGAAGGTGCATGCCAGCACAGAGCCCTTGAAGCTGCTTTTTGAGCCATCTGTGCCGCTCTGAGGCCCTGGCATTGCCTCTTGAATGTGACAGAGTGGGGAGAGCTGGAAGGAGTAGGATCAGATCATGGCTGTATGTGTACAGCCATGTCCAGGGTCTCAGCTCATCCATACAGCTCCGGTGGCCCTGTCACCAGAGTTCCTAGGGTACAAGCTGGACCTTGGCAGTCCTAACAAGCTCACTCTCAACAGACAAAATGACAAGTAGTATTGACAAGCAGAGACAGGAGATAGATCCGTGGTGACACGGGGTAGAGGAGCAGGGCCCAGTGATCTCCCGGGCCGACTCTGGTAGGCTTAGGTTTAGTGGAGAGCAAGAAGTGCAAACAGCAAAACCATCCTGGGCAGTGTGGTCCTGCCCGATACTGACTTGTGGCTGTTTCTGCTCTAGTCTGTCCTGTGAGGCCATCTAACAAGTTCTCAGCTCTCTGTGAAATCTTTCTGGGGGACAAGTGCCCCTCTGGCTGATGCGCTGGGCTTTCCTCTCCTCCAGCATTAAATGTCTGGGAAAATTCTAATTCCTTAATTGTTCAAGCAGTCCAACAGCCAAGTGGGAGGGTGCAAACACCTCTCCTGAGAATGTCTGAGCCCCTGGTAGGTAGCCATACTTCCCATGGCCTTGCCTTAGTTTCCCCTCCTGTCAGAGTTGTGAGACTCTATACTGCCAGAAAGTGGCAGGAGGGAAAAGCCCGTTTGTGCTCACACAGAATTGCAGACTTCCAGATCTTGGACTTGGGGAATCTGTTTCCAATCTGAGTAGAAGAGAAAGGGGGCCTGCATGTCATTGCAGTCCATGGCTTCCTTCCATGGGGGCTGAACACCCCCAGGAACAGGCCACACAGAGGTTTTCTGGGAACTGACCTGAGGCAGGTGACTCTGCAGGGGGCAGATTCATTACTCAGTAATGACCTTGTCTGACCTCCTAATGAGCTCATTACCTGGTAATGACTGTGTTTGCTGGGTCTTGGCGTCAGCAGCCTCTCAGCCCTGCAATGTCCAGCCTGAGGTGGCTCTGACCAGTCTGAGGTGGCTTGAGCTCTAACCCCTGTCTGGGAGAGAGATGGAAATGAACCCACCTGCACATGCGTGCCTCAGCTCCTACCAACTGCCCCTCCAAATGAACAGCCTTTGTGGAAAAGGCCTCCTTCAAGCTCTGCTCCATCTTACTTCAGACAGTGGTAAAAATCCTTTGCCCAGACAAACTTTACTCAGGCTTCTAAAGTTCCCTAGGTCCTTCTGGGTTCTGGTTTCTAAGCCTAACTCATGACTCACACCTGTAATCCCAGTGTTTGGGAAGCAGAAACTGAAGAGTTGCTGTGGGTTCAAGACCAGTCTGTACTATATAGTGAGTCCCAGGGACAGCCTGGGCTAAAGAGACCCTGTCTCTGAAAACACAAACCAAACAAGAATTCTACTAACTCAGTTCAGCAAGGACCAATATCTACCCACCTCAGCCTCTACTGTGTCCCAGACTCTGGTGGCTGCATCTTCAACAAGAACCCTTGCCCGTACCTGTTTCCCTTTTGAAATGTCTCATCACAGCCCCTTCCTGCTACTCAGCTACGAATTCCCGTTTGTAATTCTGTGTTCAGAGATGAATCCTCTCTCTTCCTCCCACAGCAGAATATATATCACCACAGTACCTGGCTCTACCCAGATAGTCCCTACAGAACTACAGTATGTGGCTGAATCTTTTTGTTTCTTTGGCTTTGGTTTTTGGCTTTTTCTTTCTTCCTTCCTTCCTTCCTTCCTTCCTTCCTTCCTTCCTTCCTCTCTCTTTCTCTCTCTCTCTCTCTTTCTTTCTTTCTTTCTTTCTTTCTTTCTTTCTTTCTTTCTTTTTTATTTGGTTTTTTGAGACAGGGTTTCTCTGTGTAGCCCTGGCTATCCTGGAACTCACTTTGTAGACCAGGCTGGCCTCAAACTCAGAAATCCGCCTGCTTCTGCCTCCCGAGTGCTGGGCTTTGTATCTCAAGACAGGGTCTCTGTGTATCCCTGGATACCCTGGAACTCACTCTGTAGACCAGATTGGCCTTGAACTCACAGAGATCTGCCCACCTCGGCCTCCCAAGTGCTGGGATTAAAGGCATGTGCCTCCACCACCCAGCAGCTGAATCATTCTAAATGTAGCTGTGGACACAAAAGATGGCCAGCACGTAGGGCTGCTGTTGCAGGTCACCTGGGAAGGATGTGTCCAGTTGTCTGACAGTCTTTCAAAGTCTCCCTTCCCCTGTCTGCTGAGCTGTCTGTCTTAGTCATCGTCCAGACTGTGGGAGGGATCTTTCTCATTGTTCCTGGAGAAGGAAGCCAGGGAGGGGAAGCCATAAAGCAGGTCAGGCTGCCTGAGGCCCTGGCCTGCCCCTGCAGTGGGGCACCTTCTCCTGCTCCCACTCCAGCAAGTTCCTGTCCTGTATTTGCATTACCATGTCACATAAACTATTCCCCTGCTCAGCCTCAGGATAGGTCACACATCCCTGCCATAGCAGCCTTCCCTGCCTTTGGTCCTTCCTTTTGCAAACTGTTCCTTCCTTTCAGTCTGTGCCTACTTCTCTTATTTGCCTTTTGACTGATGTCTACCTACACTTTCAGACTCTTAGGCAAGCACCCTTATATAGCAGACACACCCTAAATGCTGAGACTATGCTGCCAGATGGGGTGAGGGCAGCACGGGGGGAGGGGGGATCCCGTTTGTGCTCACACAGAATCGCAGACTTCCAGATCTTGGACTTGGGGAATCTGTTTCCAATCTGAGTAGAAGAGAAAGGGGGCCTGCATGTCATTGTAGTCCATGGCTTCCTTCCATGGGGGCTGAACACCCCCAGCACTGGCCACACAGAGGTTTTCTGGGAACTGACCTGAGGCAGGTGACTCTGCAGGGGGCAGATTCATTACTCAGTAATGACCTTGTCTGACCTTCTAATGAGCTCATTACCTGGTAATGACTGTGTTTGCTGGGTGCTATGTCAGCTAGGGAGATAACGTAGTTGGTGAAATACGAGGACTCAAGTTCAAATTCATGAGAGCCAGGCATGGTAGAGCCTACCTGTAACCCCAGTACATGTCACTCCAGAGATGGTGACAGAGACGAGAGAATCCCTGGAAGCTCATTGGCCAGCTTGCCTGGCCATGAGACCTCAAAGTGGGAGGCAAGGAACCTCACCCAGGTTGTACTCTGAACCTACACTCACACATACAAACATACACAGGAACATACATACACAAACACACACAGCACCCACAAACACAGGAACATGTACACACACCCACAAACACACATAACACCCACAAACACAGGAACATGTACATACACCCACAAACACACACAAACACAGGAACATGTACACATACACACAAGCTGCAGGAACATGCACATACACACACACAAGAATATATACATACTAATAAATATACACACACATGCTCTCACACATAGAAAGATGTGTGCATACACACACACACACACACACACACACACACACACAGAGGAACATATACACACACTATACAATAAATAAATTCATGTTCCTTATCAATTAAGTGTGAGCCCAGGGCTTGGCACTAGGTAAATCTTTGGGCAGAGCTCTGTACACAGCAGGGCCAGGTGTTGGTGCTGGCTCCATCTTTACGCCATCTGCCCAGTCAGAGGCCAGGGCATCCCGCTCTTGTCTTCTCCAGGTGAGAAGCTTTGCCCACCTGTACCTCTCAGGAGGGGAGGAGAAGAGAGAGTGTGGCCCTGGAGCTGCTGGTACTGTCCTCTAGCCAAGAGGAGTCACCAAGGAGGCCCTAGCAGCAGACACCACCTGAGTGCTCACATGTCACCCAACAGACCTCTACCAAGACCTGACCCAGATTATTTCAGGCATTCGAACCTTTTCACCACCACCCCCCGCCCCCACCGGGAGCTTTCCTCCCCAGCTTCTAGGTCCAACCCCCTCCCCCCCACCTGAGAGCTTTCCTCCCCAGCTTCTAGGTCCAACCCCCTGCCCCCCACCTGAGAGCTTTCCTCCCCAGCTTCTAGGTCCAAATGAGAAAGCTTGAAGTTAGTTAATATTTTTTTTTATTAAGAGTTTACTGTAAACTGCAATTGAACACAAAATACTACCCACTGTCTGCTTGAAGCAAAACCTCGTTATATAAAGCACTCTCATTAAACCAACTATTCAACCAGGGTGAGCCCCAACTCTTCCCCCATCTGCCAGAGGCACTATGTATCATCTCTGAACAATGTGCGCCTTGGTTTGCCTGTCTCTGTCTAAGTTTAAGAACCAAATACGATATACACCCCGAACGACACGTTGGGTTGCGAGGAAAGAACAAACCTAAAACACGTCTCGACAGAAGGAACGAGGTTCGTTCATTGGACGGCGACTCCATGTGAAGTCAGGAATGTTCCCAGTGTGTAGACAAACACATCGACATCTGGTAAATAAAATTGACGACATATCATAAAGTTGACTTAATATTATACCTCTACCAATGGACAGTTGAAACACCCTGGTTATGTTTGTTGCTCATTTATGTGGCCATTTTTTAACCTGGCCTTGAACTCCTGCATGTCCTGCCTCCACCCCCAAGTGCTAGGATTCCCAGCATGCATTGCCACTCCGTGCTTCACCATCCTGTGCATGTTAATCACACACAGTTCCTGCTCTGTGAAATGTTTGTTCCTACTTCTTGTTTTTCTTATAAATTGTAGCCATCGCATTCAGTTAATTTATTTTGATTAAGATGTATATCTTGCAGGAGCTGGAAAGATGGCTCAGCACATAAGAGCACTGGCTGCTCTTCTAGGGGACCTGGGCTTCAACAGCTTCAGTTCCAAGGGATCCTATGTCTTCTATCACCTCTCTGGGCACCAGGTCCACATAGCACACAGACATGCATGCAGGCAAACATCCATACATATAAAGTAAAAAAAAAAAAAAAAAAAAAAAAAAAAAAGTACACTGTAGCTGTCTTCAGACAGACCAGAAGAAGGCATCAGATCTCATTATGGGTGGTTGTGAGCCACCACGTGGTTGCTGGTTGCTGGGATTTGAACTCAGGACCTTTGGAAGAACAGTCAGTGCCCCTACTCCCTGAGCCATCTTGCCAGCCCAAATGTTTTTTTTTTTCCCTTGTTCCAGTCAACCCCGCTCGCTCCGTCCCCGTTTGGCTCCGCTCGCTCCGGTCCAAGGATTCATTTTCTTATTATTCTTCATAAGTACGCTGTAGCTGACTTCAGACGCACCAGAGGAGGGCGTCAGATCTTGTTACGGGTGGTTGTAAGCCACCATGTGGTTGCTGGGATTTGAACTCATCACCTTCGGAAGAGCAGTCGGGTGCTCTAACCCGCTGAGCCATCTCACCATGTTTTGTTTTTTTGAGACAGGGTTTTTCTGTGTAGTCCTGGATGTCCTGGAACTCAAAGTCAGAAATCAGCCTACCTCTACCTCCAGAGCAATGGGATTAAATGAGTGCACCACCACCACCCCAGTTAACTAAATAATAATAATAATAATCAGCTTATATAAAACATAACCCATGCAGATATCCAGATACAATTTTACAATTGTGTTTAGCCATGAAACTAACACCTTGACCAAGTGTAGCTGTTTTTTTGGCTACTTTGTGGGTTCTTTCCTCCATCCTTCTCCACCCTTCCAACCCCCTAACACTAGGTAGGAGAGGAAAAAAGGATGGAGAGGAGAGGGGAGGGGACGTTGTTATCCTTAGACTACTTCCTGCTGACTGGGGCATCGAGCTCCTTGGAGCAAGTTTGATCTTTGCTGTTAGTATATCTAATTTCTTCTTGTTTCGTCTTTGCACACGACTACTTAACAAATCATGAACAACAGCAACCAAGCAACCAACAATCCACAACACCTCTTGGGGCCCTAGCACTTATACACCCTCTGAAGAGTCCTCAGAATTCCAAACATCACACACTTGTAGAAACTTTCTGCAGCTGGTAAAATCACACCCCTGCGAGAGCATGAGGCAACCCAGTCAGCAGCTGTGGACAGTCTGAGGCAGCCCCTTATTCCCCACTGGGGTTAAAATGAAAAGAGCCCTCTTCTGGTCTGTCTGAGACAGCTACAGTGTTTTTTTTGTTTGTTTGTTTTGTTTTGTTTTGTTTGTTTGTTTGTTTTTTTACTTTATCTGTTTGCCTGCATGCATGTCTGTGTGCTGTGTGGACCTGGTGCCCAGAGAGGTCATAGAAGACAGGATCCCTTGGAACTGAAGCTGTTGAAGCCCAGGTCCCCTGGAAGAGCAGCCAGTGCTCTTATGTGCTGAGCCATCTTTCCAGCTCCTGCATTATAATATTTCTATGTTCTTTTTTTTTTTTTCTGAGACAGGGTTTCTCTGTGTAGCCCTGGCTGTCCTGGAACTCACTTTGTAGACCAGGCTGGCCTCGAACTCAGAAATTCACCTGCCTCTACCTCCCAAGTGCTGGGATTAAAGGCGTGCGCCACGACACCTGGCTTATTTCTGTGTTCTCAAAGAAACCAAAATTCTCACTACAATCAAATTTTTAGCATCTAGACATGTGACATTTTTAGCATCTAGAAAGTTCCTCCAGTCAGCATCTCCCAACAGGCAATTCCAGGGATTCTGTGGAAGTGTGTGTGCCCTTCCCCTCCTGCAGCAAGTGGTGTGTGATGCTGTTCCATGAATAGGAGTTGTAAACCTTACTACAACTGATTTTAGCAATCGTTTCTTTTATTGTTAGTGTGTTGTGTATTTTGCTTATTATTTTTCTCTTCTGATAAATGAACACAGTGTGTGTGTTCACTCTTTCTCTCTGTTCGGGGCTAGCCAGGCTGGGAGACTGCTGGGAGCCCTTGACAGTGACATGTGGGCATTCTGCCTTCATCATGCCAGGGCCATGCCAGGCAAGGCTAGCTCTGGAGAGGGGCCAGAGCCTTGGCGCTGGACATTTCCCCCATATGTATGTGGTCACATGTTGCAGACACTAAGATATCAAATACATTATTTTCAGAGCTGAGTGAGCTCTGCAGGTCTGCTGTCTGCGCACTTTGCTGCTTGTTTTCTGCTTCCACATTGGAGGGGCATGGGAAGGGCTGTGCAGGTCATTTTCAGCCCTCGCAGCCCTCCTGAGTCCAGCTTCTGATTCTATTTCTTCATCCCAGGTCCTCCCTCCAGGGACACTGTCAAGAACCCTGATATGGCTGTTCTCCACACACATGTGTGTGTGCGCACACACAGTCACACACACATACACAGACACACACTCACACAGACACACACTCACACAGACACACACACACAGACACACACACAGTCACACACAGACACACACTAACACAGACACACAGACACACACACACACACACACACACACGTGCATGTGCATGCAGATCCTGCTTCATGATTTCAATTACTTCTCAAGCACTATGCCTGCCTGTTGCCATGTTCCCTGCCATGATGGTCATGTACTCTGCTACTCTCTGGAACCATGAGCCCCATGGTTTCTTTTACAAGTTGCCTTGGTCATAGCATCTCTTCATCATAATGACAACCAATACATGTGCATGCACACACACACACATACATACACCCACTAAATAAATAAATACCATGTGTAAGTTGCTGACTTGGACTTCATTTTTTAAAAAAGTTAAATAAATTTTGTCTGGGGATTAAAACAGAATTTCCAATAGTTTCTGACCCGACCTTAAACACACTTTTGCTACTTTGCAGTATGCTGTTCCAAAAAGGAACAGTCTCAGCATTGACCTTGAAGATGCTCTATACGCCACAGGGGATCAAACATTCAGCAGGGAGGTGACTCTAGCTAAAAGCCTGGCTGGTCTTCCAGAAGCACCAGGTTCGAGTCCCAGCACCCACATGGATCTCACAACTGATCACAACTACAGTTCCAGGGAATCTAATGCCATCCTCTGTGCCGTTTGTTGATTAACCATACACATGGTGCACAGACATACCTGCAGGCAAAATACCCATACACATAAAAGGAGCATTATTATAAACAAAATTTAAAATAGCATCTATTTTTTCTATGTGTGTATGTGTGTAGATGTGTGCATATGAGTGTGTATAAGTGTGCATGTGAATGTAGGTGTGTGTGTATAAATGTGTGTATAGGAGTATTGTATAGGTGTGTGTAGGTGTATGTATGAGTGTGTGTGTAGGTGTATACATGAATGTTTGTATGTTGAGGCATGTGTATATGTGTATGGAAATGTGTGTATGAGTGTGCATCTGGGAGTATGTGTATAGGAGTGTGTAAGTATATGTATGAGTATAGGCATGTATATAGGTGTGTGTAGGTATATGTGTGTATAGGTGTGTGTAAATATGTGTATGAGTGTAGCCATGTATATAGGCATGTGTAGGTATATGCATGTGTGTGTAAATATGTGTATGAGTGTAAGCATGTATGTAGGTGTGTGTGTAATAGGGGTGTATGTGTGTGAGTTTGTGGAGATACTCTGTGAAGGTCAGAGTACAACTCTGGGAGTTGGTTCTCTCCTGCCACCTTCTGGGATCTGGAGATTGAATTCAGGTCCTAAGAACCTGTGTGTGCACATCTACCTGCTGAGAAATCTCCCCAACACAGGTATATCCACCTCATTAGTATCAGTTTGTCTGGTTTTTTTTTTTTCCCTTTGTTCCGGTCAACCCTGCTCGCTCCGGCCGCCCCTGTACAGCCCCGCTCGCTCCGGCCGGTCCCTCTCACTCCAGTCGGCCCCGCTCGCTCCGATCGGCTCCTCTTGCTCCAGTCGGCCCCGCTAGGCCCTGCTCACTCCGGCTGTCTCCATTCGGCCCCGCTCACTCCAGACAGCCCCGCTCGCTCCGGTTGGTCTCTCCGGTCCAAGGATTCGTTTTTTTATTATTATTATTCATAAGTACGCTGTGGCTGACTTCAGACGCACCAGAGGAGGGCGTCAGATCTCATTACGGGTGGTTGTAAGCCACCATGTGGTTGCTGGGATTTGAACTCATCACCTTCAGAAGAGCAGTCGGGTGCTCTTACCCGCCGAGCCATCTCACCAGCCCCAGTTTGTCTGTTTTTAATAAATGATAAAGTTTGGACATGGTGGTGGACATTATTATTATTATTATTATTATTATTATTATTATTATCATTATATTTTGGTTTTTCGAGTCAGGGTTTCTCTGTATAGCCCTGGCTGTCCTGGAACTCGCTTTGTAGACCAGGCTGGCCTCGAACTCAGAAATCCGCCTGCCTCTGGCTCCCGAGTGCTGGGATTAAAGGTGTGCACCACCATGCCATTATTTTTGTTGCTACTCCATAACTCTAATTTTGCTACTGTCAAGAATCATAATGGAAACATCTTTGTTTCTGATAGTCTTAGGTAACCCATGTGAAAGGGTCATGACCCACAAATTGAAAACCACTGGTCTAAGGTCTCAGACATCATCTAGGGATAAGTTGAGTTTATGAGTGGATGTTTGTGTAGAGCAATCACAGCACTCGTGTAAGATCTGGGCTTCCCTAAGTGTCCTAGAGGCATGCCCTGAGGTCCTGAGAGCTATGTGCATATCCACTGTACCTACACACTGTATCATACAAGCGGCACCATGAGTGTATAATGATACCCATACGCAGGGCACTGCCATTCCCTGAGTGTTGCCCACCCCCCTTTCCTTCTGACTTGGACCCTTGTTTTCTCAACTTTATCAACTGCAGTACCGTCTGCTTGCAGTGTAGTGACGAGGACTGTGGTCTTCCAAGGTGTGCCTCTGCCTCACGTTCCATTCACTGGCCCTTCTCCAAACTTCCTCTTCCCACCCATTTGTAAATCGCAAGAAAAGGGTGACAAACAGACAGGGACACAAGGGAGTGTGGTATCTGAATGTAATTTCTCAAAGTAAGCACCAGACTTTTAACTCAGAAGAAAATAGGGAAGTTAGGTGACGCATTGGCAAGGTACAATGAGATCACAGGATGCTCAATGACTCTTACACAAAACAGAGAAAATGCAAACACAAAGACTGACAGGAACTGGGCAATAAAACAACTGAGACAAAGTCAGCTCTATCTAAGGTCAGCTATATTCTTAGAAGCCAGGTGTGAGGTCTTTACACTCCCGGTGCAAGGGCTTTCACACCCAAGTCATGGTTCAAATTAGGGAGTTCCGCTCTAGCTAACATTCTCATGAATAATGCAATACTCTAAAACCACAGCCCAATCTACTTCCTAAACCATTGTAAATTCCTGTATATGTGAGTGGCTCGGCTTTTATTCTAAGTGGTTGTGAGGGGGGACTTTCTACTAATAAGTAATGTAGTCTGCCATACATAACTATAATAATAATTCTAAACTTACTTTGCTAAGCTTGCCCTGAGATTTCTAACTCTACGTAGTAGATAGTAAAGCCTGACTTCTTTCACTATCTCTCTTACAATATTAGAGGCAATTCTGAATGTCACTGAATAGGCAACATTCTTACTGAACTCCAAGCCCAGGGTGGGCTCAAAGACTACCTAGGGCATTGGTGAAGGCCAGGAAGCAAAGTTCAATTTTGCTTAGGTATTTGGCAAGCCATTGCTTGGAGACTCCTATAATAAAACAATACTGAAGGAAAGCAGACAGACCCATACTCTGACTAATGCAAGGACAAAATTGGAGCATACGTGCTATGGGATGCCACGGCTCCAGGAGACTAAGTTTCCAGGAACTTCTCGCCTCCAGACTGCGTCCAGGTTTCTAGGCCTGTCACGCCAGTCACTAGTGGAGTGGATGTAGCAAATCTTCACTGACCTCCTAGGTTTGGGCATGGCCAGGTTCTGCCTTCTCTATCCTCCTTCCTGCCACCGTCTTGAGTCTGAGGTTTCCTGTCTCATATTCATACTCATAACTGCAATGCCAGTCTGAAGGCTGCTTTTGCCACGTTATCCTTACCTGGCCTCCTGGATTGTGCACAGAGTCATCTTTAATGTTCCCCTTTATATATACTACTCACCGTGTGGTGAGTGGGTCTCCGCAGGACCCTCTGCCTCAGTCCCTCCTCACCTGCACTCCAAGGGCCACTCTCCTCGCATTCACCCCTCACACCCTCTCTTCCACTCTTGCCTGTGCACCTCAGCATGGGCCCTCTCCTGCTCACCCTGCATCTAGCTGTCTGCTCTCTCCTTCAGGAGTCAATTCTGACTGTCCCCCTCCTCTGTAGCTGAGAACCCCTATACTGTATTGAGAGCTTGTGGAGAAAATAGACTTAGAAAGTAAGTCTCTCAGCAGCACAGAGCCCACCCCAGTAGTGGAAAAGGCCCTTTCTGGAGTCCTAGTGCAGATAAGTAGGTGCAGCCCATCTAATTTGGTTCTCTGGTGTCCTCCAAGAGAAAATGCAACTTCTTGTATGATTGTTTTGTTTTTGTTTTCTTGAGACAGGGGTCTCTCTACACAGCCCTGGCTGTCCTATGCTCACTATGTAGACAGGCTGGCCTCGAACTCACAGAAATTCAACAGCCTCTGCATCCTGAGCAGTGGGATTAAAGATGTGAGCCACCATGCTAGGCCTATTTCTTGTATGTTTTGAGAAGCACTGTTATATCTCAAACTAATCTCCTGCAGAATAAGGTGAGAGTCTCCCAGGTTAGAGAAAACAATGGAGTTGTTCCTGAATAGTCAGATAAGGCACACTGCAGAGGTCATAGGTGAGCAAGGAAACTGAGGTCGGAGAAGCCCTTGTGCATATGCACTACCTCACAGAAGACATCCTAGGAGGCAAACCCATCAAGAGGTTTGCTGCTACGTTTCTGATGTGTTCAAGCAGTGCCAGCTTTTGGGACAGAGTGCTAAAGAGGGCAAAGAGGCGCCACAGAACTGCTGGATCACATTTTTTAGACTTGAGTTTATGCCAGTGCAGTCTGTGGGTGGATGTATCTGGGACTGATCTCCAGACCTCCTGATCCTGATCTTAGCCCTCAGGGACTGATTTGAAGGCTGGCTGGGTCTTCTGCTGGAAGAGTTCCTTTGGCGGTTTACCTGGGCACTCCGCTTTTGTGCCTTTGGACTTCCGGGTGATTTGAGGTTTCTACTTAATTTTCTGGTTCACTTGCATCTCCAGTCCAGCAACCCAGTCTGAGTTCCAGGGCCATTCTTATGCTCTGTACAGAAAACCCCGCTTCAATCTCTTATAGATTGGAAGGAGGAGCCTGAGATAATGGAGGAGGACATTTACACTACGGGCTTTGATTCTGGGGCAGCCGAAGAAGCCAAGTCAGATGGGAGACAGCCCAGGTAGTATCTTGGCCTGGGACCTGCAGAATGACACTGCACTGGGGATCGAGGCTGAGCTGTGGAAGCCAGCTCCAATTGCCAGTGGGAGCGACCTCATAAAGGAGAGCCTTGGCAGCCACAGTGGGACTGAGGAGGCTGTCCCTTTAGGGTGTCCCTTCTCCACTGATCAAGGCACTTCCATTGAACACTCACCTGCCAGATGCAGCAAGGACATCCAGTCCACAAAGGGACTGCCTCAGAACCACCAAAGAGCACAGCAACCGTCAGGAGAGCCCAGGCAATCTACACTAGAGCACAGACAGCATGAGGTGGCCACTGACTGGAGTGCATGCAGCCAGTGCGGGGAAAGTGTTCCTGCAAAGCTCTCGGCCCTGTCGCTGCACTTGCGCTGGCACGGCCGCGCAAAGACCTTCAGATGCCACGAGTGCAGCAGCAAGGCCTTCCTCTGGATCGCCGATCTCACGGAGCACCAGCGCAGCCACGCTGCTACTCATGCCTCAACGCACAGCAGCGGTGCACACGGGCGAGCGGCCCTGCAAGCCTCCAGGGACCGCTCGCTGCTCAGCCTGCACCGCCGAGGGCGCACCGGGGTGAGACCCTACGCATGCGCCGCCCAAGTGCGCCAAGTCTGTCAACCATCGCACGCGTCTCACCAGCCACCTCCGCGGCCACACGGGTGAGAGGCCCTACAAGTGCGGCCGTGGCGAGGCCTTCGCCAGCCACTCTTCGCTCACCGTGCACGAGAAGATCCACCGTGGCCACAAAGCCACTCAAGTGCGGGGACTGCGCCAAGTCCTCCCACAGGCGCGTGGGCCTCGCCCTCCACCAGAGGGCGCACACGAGCGACAAGCCCTTCGAGTACTGCTTCCAGTGCGGCCATGCCTTCTGCTATCCCTGGGACATCGGGGTGCACCAGCGCACCCACAGCGGGGAGAAGTCGTTTCGGTGCTCTGAGTGCGGCAAGGCCTTCAGCTTGTACTCCTACCTCATGGGCCACCAACCAAACCGGCGAGAAGCCCTACAAATGCCTCCAGTATGACAAGATCTTCACCACGGTCTTAACATACACAGGAAGGTTCACCACGGAGAGAAGGCTCTCCAGGGCGGGAAGGATTTCTGCTAGAACTCACACTTGGAGCGCCAGAGGTTGCACTGTGAGAAGCCTTTCATCGTCCAGTTCAATAGGTGCCGGCTGAGCTCTATTCCTGGCAGCCTGCTGGATGCAGGGAATACCAAGGCGAGTGGCATGGGCCCCATAAACACTTTGCGCATAGCAAAGCTGTGCGTGATACAACTGACCCCTGGAGAACAAATCTGTCAATCAGGGTGACACCCACCGGTTACTTTCCCACTCTCCCAAGTAACTTGTTATCAGCTCTAGACTCTCAGAGCCAGACTGCTGTCCCTCCAGGTGAAAAAGCCTGGCTTGACCTTAAAGTAGTCTCTCACAAGCCATTCCCTCCTATTAGATATGGTCATGGCTAGGGAAGAAGTCATCCTACCAACATGCTTCCCTTAGTGGGGCCAGAGTCCACTAGCAAGGGGTTATCATGAGACAGAGTTTCTTATTGCCCGGACTGGTCCCATATAGCTGAGAATACCCTTGGAGTTCCTATTCAGTCCTCTGACACACTGAGATTACAGGAATGTATGTGCCACCACACCTGGTTTGTGTTGCCGGGATTAAATTGGGGCTTCATGTATGTCAAGCAAGCACTAGACCAACGGAGTCACTTTCCCAGCCTACCACAGTCTGTCTGTATAGTTTGTTTTTGTTTTGTTCTGTTTTTTGAGACAGGGACCCTCGGTAGCACAGTCTGTCCTGGAATTCACCTTGTAGACCAGCCTGCCTCTGCTTCCTGAGTGCTGGGGTTAAAGGCATGTGCTCTCACACTCAGATAATAAATGTGTTTGTGTGTGTGTGTGTGAAGATGGGTGGAGAGGCAGTATCCTGGAGGTGTAGCCTAATGGTAGAGCAAGCCAGGGAAAGAAAACCCTAGGGCTGCAAACTCACTTGTGGTGAGGGTGATCTTAAACTTCTCATCCTCTTGATTCTTCCTCCCAACTTCTGGGTTACAAGTGTGCACCATCAAGCTCATCTTAAAGTGGGGGGGGGGGGAGCGAGACTTAGCTACAGAGAAATTAGTAAACACTGGTTCAGGCACCAGCATGAAAGAAACATCTGAACAGCTGTAGTTTATAAATTTGCCTCTTAAACTTAGATGTACTGCCTTCTGCTGTGCTCCCTGTAGACTTTAAATTATTCTAAGTATATTTTAGCCTCTATTCATGTTGCAGGAGTACAGACTTTTTCCACAAATACCTGAACTCTATGTGTGAATGTGTATCTATGTGCACAAGTGTGCAAATGTGTACATCCTCATGTGCCATGTGTGAGCACACATTTGTGGAGGACGGAGGTTAACACTGGGTGTCTTCTGTTGATCTCCACCATTTTTAAAAGTTTTCACTTATAGGCTACAAAGCCTGTTCTTCCTACACGTCTGGCTCCATGAGCAACCTCCAAGGACACCTCCACACATGTGTACATACCCACATCCAGAAGCATATGCACACGCGTGTATCACTTAAAATAAAAACTCTAGGGCTGGAGAGATGGCTCAGTGGTTAAGAGCACCGACTGCTCTTCCAAAGGTCCTGAGTTCAAATCCCAGAAACCACATGGTGGCTCACAACCATCCGTAATGAGATTCTAAAATATTCACACAGGGACAGTGTGTGCTCTGTCATGCAGTTGGAGGTCAGAGGACATCTTTTGTTTGTTTGTTTGTGTGTGTGTATTAGTTTTGTTGTTGTTGTTGCTTTTCGAGACAGGGTTTCTCTGTGTAGCCCTGGCTGTCCTGGAACTCACTCTGTAGACCAGGCTGCCCTTGAACTCAGAAATCCACCTTCCAAGTGCTGGGATAAAAGGCATGCGCCACCACTGCCTGGCCTTATTTTACTTTAAAATAAAATTTTAAAAAACTCTCATGGGCCCTGAACACTGTGAATCTGCACTGAGCCAGGGAGGGACAGGAGGATCTCCGAGCCTTGTTGGCTGCTAGCCTAGCTCCTGTCTTTAAGGAAAGTCAGAAAGTGATAGAACAAGAAACACTTGATGTCCTCTTCTGGCCTCTGCAAATGAACACATGGGTGCACACACTCATGCATGCACATATGCCAAACACACGCAGCATAAAACTACTAGAAGTTAAGATGCCTATGTTCAAATCCCCAGCACCCACGTAGGAAGCCAGGATTGGTACCATGCTTGTAATCCCAGAGCTGAGGAAGCAGAGACAGAAAGACCCCAAGGGCTTGTAGGTCTAGCTGAATTGGGGAGCATAGGGATCTTTCCTCAAGAGCCATTTGTCAGCTGGACGTGGTGGCGCATGCCCCCCCCATTTTTTTTTAGATTTATTTTATTTATTATATGTAAGTACACTGTAGCTGTCTTCAGACACTCCAGAAGAGGGTGACAGATCTCGTTACAGATGGTTGTGAGCCACCATGTGGATGCTGGAATTTGAACTTATCACCTTCGGAAGAGCAGTCGGGTGCTCTTACCCGCTGAGCCATCTCACCAGCCCCGGCGCATGCCTTTAATCCCAGCACTCGGTAGGCAGAGAGGCAGGCAGATTTCTGGGTTTGAGGCCAGCCTGGTCTACAGAGTGAGTTCCAGGACAGCCAGAGCTATACAGAGAAACCCTGTCTCAAAAAAACAAAAAAACAAAAAACAAAAAACACATTTGTCAGCATCTTTCTCTAGGACCTAGGGCTCAGTGATGAAGCTGAGTGGTAAATCCTAGGACTCTGCCTGTCCCCCAACTCATCAGTACTGGAGTCTCAAGCTTGCCTATTACAAGCATCCTTATGTGTGAGCACTGACATGAAGCACAGGCCTTCGTGTGGGTGCAGTAAGCGCTTTACCACCTGGCTTATTTCCTCAACTCCTAAAGCTGAATAAACAAGCAGAGGGCAAAGATGATCTACACCTTAAAGTTCCTTGTGTTTTACTTCCTCCTGGCCTCAGCTCACAGGAGCAGAGATTTGGAAACTCGATTGATGAGTCCAAGAAATTATCCCAAGCCCAATTCTGATGCTGGGAAGAGTTCCAGAAAGGTCCTCATAGGGTCACTGGTTTCCAAGTCACTGTCAGGAGCCCCAGGCCCTCAGTAGACATTTCTCTCAACTTTCCAGAAGTGAAAACCTTGAAGAACCAGGAGTTGTGTGTATACAGGTGGATCTCTAAATTTGAGGCAAAGCCTGGTCTACATAGCTAGTTCCAGGACAGCCAGGGCTACAGAGTAAGAAAACCTTGAGGGTTGGGTGGCCCAGGACGTGCTCCAGCATAGCAAGCCCCTCTGGCTCACCAGGCAGATACGATTACCTCATAAGCCTGACTGGCTGTCTCCACGCTGACAGGAGAGCACTGCCTCTCCAAAGCTGCCTCTGACCGCCACAGCACACAATGGCATCTTGTGCCTGAACTGAGATGTGCACACATATCACATAACACTGTAATTATCTTTAAGCTTAAAACCATAGGCCTAGCAGAAGATCTGGGAGTCTGGGAGGTGTGGGCAGTGCAACCCTCACCCCAGCTCACCTCTCTTGACTCACTTTCCTGTCTCCCAGTTCTTTCCGCTCTTGTATCCCACCAGACCATCGACATCATGTTACAGCATTCTTCGAGCTTCTCCTCTAGCTGGCTATAGCCGACTTTGGTGAAAAACCTGAACCTGGGACACCCACACACACACCTCAGTGTCCTCTCCTAGCAATACAAACTGCTGGATTATTTTTCTGCTAGGACTCTTGCACACTCATTTCTGCTCCAGATGTTTCTGCGGTTCACCACTAGATGGCGCCATCAGAATACTTCTACCTTGCTAACAATGTCCTTCAATGTGTTCAAAAAGGTCCCATCTCTAGCCCTAAAATAGCAACAGCGTCCTGTCACACAAGGGACAGCAGTGTGATTGGAAGGCCAAATGCCGTGCCTCTAGAAGGGATGCTTTAAAGGCTTGTGTTTTGAAGTGTAACAGAAAAGCAGTAATAAAAAGCTACTATATAAACTGGATGTTGTGGTACACTTTTAAGCCCAGGAGGCAGAGGCAGAGAGGCAAGTGAAGCTCTGTGAGTTCGAGACAAGCCTAGACTACACAGAGTTCCAGGACAGTCAAGGCTACATAGTAAGACCCTGTCTTTAAAAATACTGGGGGCGGGGGAGAGGAGATGAGTGACCAATTAAGATCTCCAGCTGCGCTGGGCGTCATGGCACACGCCTTTGATCCCAGCACTCCGGAGGCAGAGGCAGACGGATTTCTGAGTTCGAGGCCAGCCTGGTCTATAGAGTGAGTTCCAGGACAGCTAGGGCTATACAGAGAAAGAAAGCCCTGTCTTGAAAAACCACACACAAGCCGGGCGTGGTGGTGCATGCCTTTAATCCCAGCACTCGGGAGGCAGAGGCAGGCGGATTTCTGAGTTCGAGGCCAGCCTGGTCTACAAAGTGAGTTCCAGGACAGCCAGGGCACACAGAGAAACACTGTCTCGAAAAAAAGAAGAGAAAAAAAAAAGAAAACACACACACACACACACACACACACACACACAAATGAGAATTATAAAGCCACTGAACACAGCTTAGGTACATATGTTCCTTAGGAACATGGCTTAGTTTGTAGAGTGCTTGCCTGGCTTGAACAAAGTCCTGAGTTCAGTCCCTAACACTGTATAAACTGGCATGGTGAATGCTATGAATCTTAGCAACTTGGGGGTTAGGGTATCAGAGGCTCAAGTCATCTTCAGCTACAAAGCTAGTTCAAGGCTAGCCTGGGCTATGTGAAACACCATCTAGGGGCGAAAAAGAAAAGCCACTGGGGTCCCATGTTGCTGTGTGCAGTAAGCAGCTCTGAACCACTGTGTTCACTGATCCTTCTGTACCCACCCACCCCCAGTAACCACACTAGACAGAGGTTTCTGGAGTTTCGATGGCTAAGAAGCACCAAGACTTCAGCAAATCTTTGCAAAGATTCAGCCCAAGTCTTTGCAAAGATAAGAAGACCTGTCATCTTACCCTGATCAACTTTCTCTTCCCTCTGTCCCCCTTGTTTTGTCACTGTTGCTTGCTTTGTTGGTTTTGGGTGATGCTGGGCATTGAACCAGGACACTGTGCATGCTACACTCCCTGCTCTTCTGGATCACAGAACTCAGATAACTTCCAACACATTTGGCTGTGTTTCAGGGGTGTGCACACCTCTGGGCTCAGGTGGGTCCTGTTTGGCCGTGCTGCACATGTGTGTTTATTATGGACTGAATATGCTTTTCTGAGCCTTTTCTGTGTGTTTGCATATGACTGCGCATGGTAGTCAGTCTTTGTATCAAGTTGGCTTTGGTAGAAGGTGTCCTTGTTACATACAGGTCATGTCACTGTGTCTTTGTCTGCTGTGAGTGTGTTTCACTAACAGAGCTGTAATGGTGGCAGGGGGGTGTCTCTCAATGTTTTTGTCTGGTGACAGTGGTGTGGATTGCTAACAATGGCCTTCAATGTGTTCAAAAAGGTCCCATCTCAGCCGGGTGTGGTGGCGCACGCCTTTAATCCCAGCACTCGGGAGGCAGAGGCAGGCGGATTTCTGAGTTCAAGGCCAGCCTGGTCTACAAAGTGAGTTCCAGGACAGCCAGGGCTATCCAGAGAAACCCTGTCTCAAAAAACCAAAAAAAAAAAAAAAAGGTCCCATCTCTAGCCTTAAAATAGCAACAGCGTCCTGTCACACAAGGGACCCCAGTGTGATTGGAAGGCCAAATGCCGTGCCTCTAGAATGGTTGTAAGTTTAGACACGGTCTCCTGAATGTGGTGAAGTGCTAGGTGTGTGCTGGTGTTTTGTCTGGTACAATGGTATGCGTTACAGAGGACATGTTTGTCTCGTGTTTCTGTGTGTAATGGCTGTTTGGGATCAGAACTTGCCTCTTTTTTTCATTGCACCATGAACTGTGTGTATGCATGCTTCAAGGGATTTGGTATGCATGTGCCAGGTAGCACATGTGATTCATATGATATAATATGATATATGATTCTTTCACCATGCCTGAAGTGCATGTGTTGTAGGGTGTATTGTGTTCCCATGTCTGTTAGATTTGCTATGTATCCCCTGCCCTTCATTTATGCGTTCTGAGAGGTGACAGTCCTCTCTGCATTGCAGTGACTGTCTCGACGTGTGTGGCAGGGTATATATCCCTTGGTCTGCATGTGCAATGTCGTAGTACATCTGTGTTGGACATGAAGGTCCATTTCTGTCTAGCAGATGGTGTGTCTAGGTGCCTCTGTGTGTCCCAGGGAATTCTGGAGCCATATGAGCATTTGACTCTCTTAATTTGGATGCAGTTATATGTAGGGTACATGCTGCTGTGTGCTTGTTCTGTTTCTGGGCCACTCTGATTTGTCACACGTGTGTGTTTTGCATTGTGTTGGTATTTCTGTGCATCTAGTGGCAAAGGTATGTGTGCCACAAGACAGCAACTGCTGGTGTGTGCACATGTATAAGCTGTCTGGCACAGCCTGGCCTCTCTGAGTGATGTGTGCTACACCCTGCTGGAAACCAGACAGAGCCCAGGCCCCTCTCCAGTCCCCACATTCCTTTGTGCTCTGTGTTACAAAAAAATATTTGCGTTTTCCACGACTCATAATTTTTCCTCCTCAATCACTACCAGATGTGAGCTCTGTGGTCCCCGTCCCCATGGCAACAGAGGTTCCAGCAGTCGTGGTTCTCTTTTGTGGCGCCTGCCCTGGGAGCTGGCACTAGTGCAAGCCCAGAGGGGGTGGGGAATACTGGGTGGTGAAAGACATTTAAGGGGAACTCTCCTAGGGGACAGGCGGCAGGGCTGGTTGATGGTGGGGAGCACTGGTCTCTGTCCAGGAGGGGCCCACAGAGAGGCTCCTGCGGGTCAAGCTTCCTGGACAGTGGGAGAAAAGGCCCCAGGCCAGCACTGAGATATCCCTGAACTGCCCAGATCATACCAGTCCAGACTTGGGAGATGGAGGACCAGCGTAAGGAATTGAGTGAAAGGCCACTGTGGCAGGATGGCTTGGTAGGGGCACAGAGTGGTCAAGTGTGGGGCCTAACAATGCCCCACTCTATACTGATTGTCCTGCCTTGGCCTCTGCCGCTTTCTGCCTGACACTGAGCCTGACCTCTGCCCCAGCAGCTAGTATGACTTGGTGCCTCAGTAGATCAGAGGCCAATCAAACCACGAGACCACAGCAGGAAGGTGGCTTGCTGGCCAAGGGAAAGCATCTGGCACGGAGACAACAGGGCTGCCAACCACATGTTGCCCAGCCAGGCCAGCTTGAGGCACTGTGTCCATCAGCTGCTCCAGACGCCATCACCACTCTGGTGGCTGAATCCCCCGTATGGTACCAAAGCTGTCCTTCGAAGTAGTACTTGTCCAGAGAATAAGGCCCTGGGCTGCCAACATTTGGAGATACTTGAAGCTAGGAGGATGTTGGCAGAGTGAAATGTTAAGCTGGGCATAAGCAGATAGGAGAAAGTGCTGGAGAGCTGGCTCTGCAGCTAACAGCATTGGTTTTGTTTATTGGATGCCCAGCTTCCTCACGGCTTCACACTTAGAAAGCCAGGGCAGAAGTTCAAGATCATACCAGGCTGCAATAGGAAGCCCCGTCTCAACAACCAAAAAGAGACTAGAGACAGGAAGAGCGTCTGCTAGAGGCAAGGGGTTAGAAGGAACCAAAACAGACGGCTTTCAGGAACTAAGGTCAGTAGGAACCCTGAGAGGCATAGGCCTGAGGCTCAGAAGGATCAGTTAGGAGCCTGCCGGGAGAGGTGAAGGTGCTAGGGTGGGGTGGGACAGACACAAATGGCTCCAGAGAAGGCCAGGCAGTCTGTCTTCCCTCTGTTCCCCTCCTGCAGCATGTGGAGATGAGATAGGAAGGTTTTCATTCAGGACATGGTACCTAAGGGGGCAAGCAGGCTCTGTGAAGTGACAGGAAGGCTGCTTTGTGAGGCCTGGCTGGAGTCTGGGCCCAGTGTCCGGTGTCCCTTGCTCTCACCTCTGTCTCACCAGAAACAGTTCTGACCTCTGGATTCCCCCCAGTTCAGATCCCCGCTTCTTCCAAGTGATAGTTCAGGACTGGTGAATTAGGCACACTTTTTACTTCGTTCCTGGAAACCCGCACCGGGAACTCCAAGGTTCCATTTAGCTGGAGGAGCCCAGAAGATGTTGCATATAGGTTCCATAAGAGGTCATCTTTGCTCCACAGCCTCCTGCAGGAAGTAATTAGAGCACTGGAAGTGGGGAGAAGCATTTTATTAAAGAAAGCTTTGGCCTGCTATGAGGAGCCCATCCAGAAGGTCCCAGATGGGATGAGAGAAGCCCTGCCCAGGGCCTATAAATACATCTAAGGCCACCAGAGTAGGCCCTGGGGTTCCCTCGTGGGGTGGTAGGAAGCCATCAAAACCAGCTTGATGACTGAGGGACCAGGGCTGGCGTGGGTGGGAAGGGGACAAGCCAACATGGGCTGAGCCCCCTGCAAAGAAGAGACCAGCTCTTCTCCCCAGGTTCGGGCCAACCAAATACTCGGGGAGCCCAGTTTATGGAAGCAACCGCTTTCTATCTTCAGAGAAAAAGACCCTTTAGCCATAGGCACCAGGCCTTGGCAAATGAGAGGCAGCCAAGAGGCAGAAGCGCTGCTGGTGTCAGCCAATGACAAGGTGGCCCAGCCAAGAACACTCTTCTTGGCCAGTAAGAAGTCTGTAGTCTCTCCAAGCCATGGCCAACGAGACAGATTACTAGAAAAGCTCCACAACATTGCTAGTGGGAGCGGGTAGCCAGCTAAGTGTCTGCGAGGCCCGAGAGCAGATCCAACCAGGCCGCGGCTGCTTGAGCCTGGGCCAACCGGACACAGGCTCGGGCGGGCGCTGAGCTTTGGGGCCAATGAAATGCCTTCGCTGCGGCCGCGCGGGGAACCGGTGGTGAACAAGCCTCCCGGGGCTGCGAGCCTAGGAAGCTGCGGGGGCTGTGCCGGCCCTGCTCGGCTCCCCCGCTGCCTCCCTGCTCTTCTTCCGAGGCGGTTTCTGGATGGGGGTCTTCTTCCGAGGGGTCTCGGGCGCAGGTGCGCTGGCCGCCGCCTTCTCGGGCCCCGAGGCCTCGGATGACGAGGCCGCGCGGGCCGTCGAGGCGGGGAGCACGGAGCGCTTGGCCTTCTGCGGCGGCGGCGGCTTCTCGGCGCGGCCCAGGCTGCGAGTCTTGTCGCGCAGCTCGGCTGCCAGCATAGAGGCGGCCTCGGGCGCGCTGCGCGGGGGACCTCCCGCTTCCGTAGGCTCCGAAAGCCCCGGGCCGCGGCCGCGCGCTCGGGCGCGGGGCGGCGTGGGTGAAGCCGGGCCGGAGACCTCCTCGGTCAGGCCCGGGGGCTGCACCGACGAGTTGCTGGGGGTCCGTTTCCTCCCGCTAGGGCTCGGCGCAGCCTTGCGGCCTGCGGGCGGCGGCGACGGAGCAGCGGCAGCGGCGCTGTTCTTGCCGTGGATCCAGGACACCTTAGGCTTGGTGGCAGGGTCGGGTGGCGGCGGCTTCCTGCGCTCGGGCGATGGGGACAGTGACAAGCCCCCAGCCTCATTTCGGGTCCGGGCCGGCCGGGCCTCGCGCCGGGCCACACGCGCGTACAGCGCCCCGCTTGGCCCCTCCACGCTTGACGCCGAGCGCTCGCTGTCTGAGGATGCAGGGAGGACCGCTGCTTCCTCCCCGGGCGTCGAGGTGCCCGTGGGCGCTAAGGACACAGCGGGCACCTCAGTGAGAGCGGCAGTCGCTTCCAGGTCTCGGCTGTCGGCAGTCGCCTCTAACAAGGGAATGACAAGCTAATCACAACATTCAATAGCGCTGGAGGAGCCATCCCCCACGAGTGACCCCCATCTCCTCTGCTGGAGGCCCAGCTGTCTGTACAGAACCTCAGCTTTGTAGCTGCAGGACTGTGGCCAACAAATCCTATTTCTCAGCTTCTTGGTGCCCTCATCCCCATGGACCTCCAACATAGATAGCAAGGGCATTTCATTGTGCTTAGAGGGCCGTCCATGCAGGGCCACACTCACCCTCGTGGGGCACACAGTATACAGGGCCTTCATCTGTGGTGTCGAATGATGAGAAGGAGGCCCTAGAGGACCATGATGGAGAGGGCTGCTCCAGCCCAGAAGGTGGGTCCAGAAAACTGCAGTTGAGTGTGTTGTCTAGGTCATGATGGGCCACTGGGGGTGAGGGGAGAAAGTGAGACAGAGTGCCAGGGACCCCCTCCTTTTCCCAGTCTGTACCCTTAATTAGCTAACCATGAACAAAGGGGTCATGACATGCCCCTACAAAAAAACTGCAGGTGAGACATGACACTCAGCAGAGTCACATTCGATCAGGACAGAAGAATGAGTAGCAGGGGAATGCAAGAAAGGGAACCGTGAAGGAAGCTGGATATGGAAGTTCATGCCTGTAACCAAGCACTTGAAAGCCCAAGGAAGGAGCCTCACTGTGAGCTTGAGCTAGCCTAGGCTACTCAACTGGGTTCATGACAGCCTGGCTTACAGTATGAGATCCTGGCACAAACAAACAAACAAACAAACAAAACAAAAAAATGGGTTGGAGAAATGGCTAAGGGCACTGGCTGTTCTTCCTGAAGTTCTGGATGTGGTTCCCAGAACCCTCATGGTAACTCACAACCATCTGTAACTCTAATTCCAGAGGATCTCACGCCTTCTTCTGACCTCCACAGACATCAGGCACACAAGTGGTGCACACATACATGAAGGCAAAACACCCACACACTCAAAACGAGTAAATGAGGTTTTTAAAGATTTTTAAAATAAGGAAAAAGTGCAAGCCAAATGCGGTCAGCTAGGGAGCGGAAAGAGTAGACTACATGTGAAGGAAAGACATAGATTCTAGCACATGTGGCCTGGGAAGGCCACCATGCTCTCCAACCAACTCTGGCCTCTGCCTGGTGGGACTTGGGAAACCCTAGAGCACTTCTGAATTCAAATGTTCAGGGGAGGACTGCTGCTGGGCTCAGGCTCTCCCAGCAGCCTTTGCATCAAGGTTCAGCCCTGACACTTGTGCTTCTAGGAGTCATGCGGCTCATGAACCCGAGAATTTCCAGCTGTTTCCTTTATCTCCTGAGAATGAACAGACCCCACCAATCTTCAGAAAGAACTTGCCTAAAGGGAGGGACCGCCCCCTTGCCTGTCATTACATTGAACGTCTACTAGAGACTCTGAAGTGGGATGGGGACCATCCTGCCTTTTTCTAGGAAGGGCTCTAGTAACAGCCGGGAACCAACTAAACTACTGGTGTGCTACACACACACACACACACACACACACACACACACACACACACACACAGGTTTCCCTCCGGATCTGCATCGCAATGTAGAGAGATCTACAGGTCAGGTGGCCTGTCAGGCAAATGACCGTGTGTCCCTACGCCTCCTGCATACCCCCTAACATCTGCCCCGCATCTAGGACTCCTTCCTTTCCCTACAGCCTCAGCCCTAGCAACAGCCTTTCTTCTTCCAGGCGCACCTCTCCACTCCCACACACATTAAAACTTCTGCATTGAGCCTTTGCACCCCGTTACACCATTTTCTAAAAGCCTCTTGTAGTGTGTTTTCTCCGAGTCCCAGAGCCTACATTCTTACCTACGACTTTGGGCAGCTTCTGCCTGCGAAGCGGGATTCGGGGCAGCTTCATGCTGATGCGGCTGAAGCTTCCACAAAAGCGTTGAGGCGCCTTCTTCCTTCCAAGGGTGAGCTCCCTGCGGGGGCGGGTCCTGAGCGAAGGGGCGGGGCGGGGCGGGACTGGGAGGGAGGGTTCAAATTCCGTGGGAACAGAAAGGGGAGGCCCTGAGGAAATAAAGGACTGGGTCCTGCCTCAGGAGTGGGGTCTGGGTTCGAGAAGCACAGTCGGTCACACTAAGCGGGCTACCTAAACCAAGCGGTGGGTGGGGGCTGGCTTAGGGCCTCACCGGCGCGCCGAGTCCTTGCCCCGGCAGGCGCAGCAACAACCGAGCAGCGAGAGCAGCAGGCCGAGGAGCAGCGTGAGCAGCGCGCCCGCGCCCATCACACCTTTGCGCTGATTGGTCTCTGTGGGGAGCAGCGGCTCAGCGCAGGATCACGCACCCCACTCCATTCCCTGGCCCGACGTTCTTCACCCACTCACCCAGGTGGCAGGCACCGGTGACCGGGTCGCATGATTCCTCGTGACAGCTGCAGGCCTGGGCGCAGTCCACGCCGTGGAGCCCGGCTGGGCAAGTTACATTACAGCTGCAAAGTTTGGGAGTCCAGAATGCCTCCTTTCCTCGCACGGGCCGCCATTGCCGGCTGGTCCCGGGCGCCGTAACCAAGGCTCTGACTCCATCCTCTAGAGACTGAAGCCCACCCCCACCTGCGGGCGGGCACTTACTTGACAATCACAGTTAAGAAGTGAATGTGTGTGATTTCTACAGGAGGGGTCTGAAGGCATGAAGCGTGATTACTAGGGGCTGATTAATGAATGAGTGGAAAACGGAGATCCCAGCCCAAACTACTGACTTGCTCTGTACTCATAAGGATGCCACGTGATTAGATTACAGTCGGAGGGCTCCAAATCAGATACCGCTCCAAAGTGCTTGCTGACACTCCCTACTGCAGAGTCCCTGAGGTCAGGACCCAGTGTCAAGTACATATTCCCTATCCCGCTCCAGGTCCCCACTCACTGAGGTCCGTGAACACCAGGGCTGCAAAGGCAGCGCCCGGACTGGAAGTCACAGTGGCCGCTGCCGCAGTCAGAGCACACGAAGGCACAATCCTCACCGTAAGTACCATTCCTGCACTTAGTCTCGCACCTTGGTATCAAGAGAGCAGTCATGAGCTGAAATGGAAGCCAAAGACCACGAGGCCTACAGAGCCCACCGTGCAGAGACTGCGTAGGAGCCAGGCCTAGAGAGGCGGTGGTCTGGGCCAAAGCAGGCACGGGCTGCTCACCGGTCGCCGATCCAGCCCGCATTGCAGTGCGTACACTTGCCGGTGACATGGTTGCAGGCATGCCCGTCGCGGCAGGGTGGACAGCGGTGGCCACAACCCTCGCCGTAGAAACCGGTGGCGCAGGGTTGGTCGCATTTGGTTCCGTTCCAGCCGGGCTCGCACGTCAGACAGCGGCCTTCGACTACCGTGCACGGCTGCTGGCCTTTGCATTGGCCACACCTACGGAAGGGTCAGGAAGCTGGGCCGGATGGGGCTTCACTTCACCCTTCCGCCTTCCCGCCACCAGGCCCGCAACGCTTACCGACGGCGACAGCCCGGGCCGTAAAATCCAGCGGGGCATGGCTCGCGACAATACTTGCCCCGGTAGCCAGGATCGCAGGCACACGTGCCGTCCACCGGGTGGCAGCGACCGTGAGAGCACTGGCAATAGCGATCACAGCGGGCGCCAAACATGCGCTCGCGACACTGGCAGCGGCCGCTCTGCTGCTCGCAGGGCGACGAGTTGCAGGCGCACTGGTTGTTGCAGCTGCGGCCCCACCAGCCTACGTGGCACAGGCAGGCGCCTGTCTGTGGATCGCACCGCGAAGTAGCGCTGCAGTAGCAAGCGCTAGCGCATTGCGCACCCCACCAGCCCGGCTCGCACCGGCACGCGCCGCTCCGCGGGTGGCACGTGCCATGCTGGCACTGGCAAGCATGCTCACAGCGCGCACCCCAGCGGCGCGCGTGACACGTACACTGTCCGGTCACGTCCTCGCACTGTCCGTGCGGGTGGCAACTGCACCTCTCCTTGCAGTCAGGGCCCCAGAACTGGCGCGGGCACTCTGCAAGAACCAGGTGAGAGGTTGAGTCATTAGCCTGATATATCCCATCCTCAGCTCCACCATACCCAGTCCCCAAGCCTACCCAGTCCAATCTGCCTCCCGCCTAATTTCTCTATTAATTCTACTGTCCAACACCCAACTTCAACTCGCCCCACGCTCACTAGTGTCGCAGTTGGCACCGAAGTAGCCATGTCGGCAGCGGCACTCGCCTGGCCGCACGCACACCTCGTTTTCTGAGCACGTCGAATTGCCTTCGCACACCGCTGTAAAGGAGATGGGCTGAGCTGCAGCACATGATCTTCCCACCTCTGCACTGGACCCGCCTGCCCAGGACCCCAAAATGCCTCACTCACCGATCCCACACTCATCCCCCAGCTGCCTCCAGCCAGCGCAACACGTGAGCACCTGGGAACTTCAAGCAGAGGAGGGACATCTGAGCCTGACGCCCTTCCCCGCTCCCCTTCCTTCCCCAGCCTTCAGGGTGTTCAGCCTGAGGGAGGTCGTGGATACCCAAGCCTGAAGCCAGCCAGACAGTGGTAGGTGAGGGGCCTAATTGTGAGTGAGAAAGGCTCCAGTCTCTGCCGCTAGAAGTGCATACCTCCTGGTCTGCATACCTGGCAAAGAGCCAGCCTCCAAGAATTGTCATCTACAGGGACTCCAGCTCCTCTATCCCATCAGCCACAGGTTAAGAAATAAGAAGGAGCAGCAGTGGACTGGAGCATGGAGCCACCTGATTCTCATGACCTCTAAGATAAGTCTAACATATCTTTTAGGACTAGCAGCCTAGCAAGAGTGTCAGGATTCCCAATGTGACATGGCTGTGCTAGCACCACAGCCAAGCCGTCCCAAGGGGTTCCTGGATACCCATGGTGGGGATGTCTAAAACCCAGGGTGGAAGAGCATCTGAGAGGGATGGGATGGAGCCAAGTGTAGACCCTGCATAGTTCTTCTGGAGGCAGGCATCTGGGGACCCTTGTTGTAGGCTAGGGGAACCACACATGGGAGCCTTCCCTGGACATAAAGAAAGTAAACTGATGCCCAGTGCTTTCCAGGGGCAGGGAGGGTGGAGTACCTACTTGTATGTTTTGCTTATGTTTCTTTGACCTTACAATATACATGAAATGTCAGTTTTTCAGAGGACTCTGCTGGGGAGGAAACCTGGATTAGACTTCAGGGGTAGTTTCTTACTGCAGCATCTCAGAGGGTGGGTACACCCTGGGAAGTCCTTGGGTGTGAAGCCTGGGGATTGAGGGAGAGTGGGTGGGGGTGGGGAGTGCGGTGTCCATGGTTAAGGCAGATGTAGCTAAAAGGGGACAGTCACAGAAGCTTCATAAGGCCCAAATTTTTGCCTCAGTGCTTCAGGAATGTAGCATCTATTTACATTTTAGAAAAAATGAGTGTGCTTTTTCTGAGGCTTCTGAACTTAGAACCCAGAGAGGGATGGGAGGCAGGCTGAAAAGAGAGCAGTTTGGGGTGATGGTCATAGTGTGTGGATAGGAGCCAGCTCCCTCCCCAGCCAAAGGGTTTGGTTCTCCCTCAGATCAAAGTTGGGACCTGGGGGACAGAACCCATAAAACTTTATAAACTAAGGGAACAGGCTTTGCATATTTTCCACAATTAAGACTAGGAATCACAGAAAGAAGGAAACGCCTGTTTTTGCTGCCCCCACTGACCCACCCACCTTGCCCCAGGGATGCCAAGGATCACCCTTCTGAGAGAGACCCAAGTTCATCCGCTGCTTTCCTTGCCTGGTGGCCTGCTGAGAGCCACAGGACACTGGTTCCTGGGCTCCCTGGCTGGCCTAGGTCAAGGGTTCTGAGGTTGGGTGTCTGAATCTAGGGCCACACTCTATGGTGTGTGATAGGTGGGTCAGCAGAGCTTGGGAAGCCAGCCGACTGTGCACCTTAGCTCTTTGCCCATTCTTTAAACAAGCAAACATGTAATTATTTTCTCCCATGTATGTGTGTGTGTGTGTGTTCAAGAGAGAGAGAGAGAGAGAGAGAGAGAGAGAGAACAAGCCACTCTATGCATGTGGAGTTCAGCCCTCCCCTTCTGCCATGAGGGTCTAGCAATTGAACTCAGATCTTCAGGTTCTGTGGCAAGTTCCTTGACCCATTGAGTCAGCTTAGCAGCCTCAGGTCCTACTCTTTAGCTAAGGAATCTGCTGCTCAGAGAAGTTAAGATCCTTGCCTGTACAAGGCGATTTACAGCAAGGGGAGCAGGCTACAGGATGCCTTCGAGAACAGCTGACACTATTAAGCAGATGCAAGCCCATTTGGGTTCACTGAGAACAAGTCTTGCAGTCTTTCAAGGACTGATCACCCAATGATGGCAAGCCAAGAAGGCCTGGTGAACTCATTTAAGATATTCAAAACAAACACAAAAACAAAACAAAAACTCAAAAACTTACAAAGGCAGGTCCTTGCTCTCTGAGTGAGTGCTACCTTGGGGAATCAGACTCCAACCATCAGTGTGTGCTGCCACAGGTTGATGCTCTGGGACCACAATCACTGCTGTGTGGCAAGCAGTTCATTTTTTTTTCCATCTTTGAGCCCACTCACTAGATCTATGTGTCCCTGGTCACTGTCCCCAGTCACTCCCAGATCCAACCAAGGAGGCTTCTGTGCCTACCCACTTGTGGGTCCCCATCCATCTCTCCTCTTGCCCCTGGACATGGTTCTTCTCTTTTCTAACCATGCCAGTTCTTTCACCATGCCCCACCAGGTAAGCAATGCCACGTGGCCAGTTCCCTTACTACTAGACTTGCTACTGCAGCTGCCCCTGTCCTTCCATGCTGGGAAGCTGAGACCATGCTCACACTACATTTACTGAGACAGAGACCTGCTTTCTCTTCCAGACTGTATTAAATTTGGGCTCCAGCCTCCAAGGCCACCTTCCACTTCCTAGCTAGTCCACCTTTTGCAAGTGTCTGCTCTATGAAAAACAGCCTTATTTTCAGAGCAGTAGGCACACCTCCTGTGGCCCTGGCATCTCTTCAGTATGCTCTCAACCCCACACCTGCAGGGCTTCCAAGGAATTTTCTAGAAGGGGGAGGGGTGTAGGATGAGCTGAGCCCCAATACCTGCAGAACTATCTCCTTTCCTCCTGTAGGTCTGTGTTCATCATGGCATGTGTCCCCTGATCATGCTAAAGGAAAAGGCACTCCCAAGTCCATAACCACTTGTGAGACAGGGCACTGGTCTGGTCTCTGGTCTGGGCACTGGTCCTGTTAGAGTCCTTGCACTCACAGGCCTGGAGGCAGTAGGTACATGGCTTGGTATACTGGCTGAGTTGGCACCTCTCTCTGCTGGACCTCATGCATTGTAGCCAAAAGGATGGCCCAGACCTCGGGTGAGCACAGTCCAGAGATCTTTCTTCCCACAAACTCTCCACACATAGTCAGGTCATTCACCCTAATCTCCAGCACCAAGAGCTGAGGTCCATTGCAACCCTATTTTACAGAGATAGAGACAGACCCGAAAATCTAAGTATTTGTTCAGATCCAGACAGCTGGGGCAGTCTGCCGCCAGAGTATAATGGCAAACATCGCGGCTGTAGGTTACAGAGGCAGACATCCTCCTGAGAGGTCGGCCAGCGGAAATATTGGAGGCCAAGGGTTCCCCAATTCCAGCTCGAAACAGCTTGACCCACCACCGGAGTCCCGTCCACCGGCCAACCCCGTCAGAGGAGGAGAAGGCCTGGTGCGGGCTGACCGCCCTCCCCAGGCACCGCCCCGCCTGCCTCAGCCGCTGCATTCCTGGGGCCGGGGAGGCCCGGGACGAGGCGGCGGCGGCGACGGCGATGCGAAGCAGATGGCAAGTCAGGCGGGCCCCCGCCCCCGAGGCGGGGCTCGCGGCCGGGAGTGGTCTGTGTGGTCTCGACCCGATTTCGGAAACCGCGCGGTCAGCTAGCAGCCCTTGTCTACTTTGACCCTCCAAAACCCTAGCTGACGTTTCGCATCCCGGGGAGCCGGTTGACCCAGGGTACCCCCCTCCCCCGGGACCCTAGCCTGGAGTCCCAAAACAGCCTCCCCAGCACTGGCAGAGGCGCCCCACCGCGGGTTCCTCGCCTCTGCAGAGATGCCTTGACTGCGTCGTGGCTCTGACCAGCAGACAGGTCCCTTGGCTTCTGCGCCTACTCAGCGGACCTTGCTCTTCACCATCCACGCAAGCTCCGGGCTCCACTCCTTTCTGGCTGGGCCTGTCCCACACCGGCTTTCCCAGCAAGATCCTCTCAGAGACCCATCTCCGTACACCCAGTGGCCGCCCCCAAGGAGCCAACAGGGGTTCCCAGGTCCTCCCCATCGCGCGTCCATCATTGTCCTCAAGCACTCCGGTTTCTGGTCCACCGGGAGCCTTGTCCGTGCTCACTTCCACCACCATCTTCCTCCCACCCCGCGCCCGCTCTACCAAGACAAATCTGTCCTTCCAAGTCTCGACTGTCCCAGTGCCCAGCTCGCCCAAGGCTACTCCTTCGCCCTTCTAACCCCTACTCCAGGCTCATGCCACTGGCTCCTGAAGCCTATGCACATGCTGTTCCCTCCGAGTGTCCTTGCTTGGCTTTGGGAGTAGCTCCTTTCTCTTCTTCCCTGACATTTTGGACACCCTCGGGGCTCCCCACAGCACTCCGTTACCCCTCAGGTGATTTCTGGTCCAGCCGGGCCCTCGGATGCAGCCTAGGGGCCCAGGCTTGGCCTGGAACCGAGCCCAAGACGCGAGGCAGGCCCGAGAAGCTCGCGTGACCAGTTTAGGGAGGTCCTAGATGGCCCGGACCGAAATGGGGCGCCGCTACCCCCAGCCCGCTTCGCGCCCACGCCTCGGTCAGGCCCAGTTCCTACCCGGGCGTGCGGCACACGTTGCGGCCTCGCGGGTTCAAGTCCTGGGGCGCCGCGAGACCGGGCAGCAGCCAGAGCAGCAGCAGCAGTCCCAGCCCTCGGGCTCCCTGGCGCCGCGCCGGCCCAGCCCCCCGGGACCCTGCGCCCTCCATGAGGCGCGGGGCAGGCGCGGGTGGGCGCGGGTGCGGCCGCGGCAAGGGCGGCCGGAAGCGGAGTGCGAGGCCGGGCGGGGGGCGGCAGGAGGGGCGCCGGGCCGGGCAGGAAATTCCACATCGGCTCCCTGATCCTGGGCCAGCGCGGCCGGCCAGGCGGCAGCGCCCGCCCCGCGCGCCAGACCCCACCCTCCGGTCGCGCCTCCGCCCCTTCTTTGCTCGGCCCCCGCCCCCACCTGGCCATGCACGAACTCGGGGGTGAACTTGGTGGAAGCCCGCGAAGCGCAGCGGGAGGAAGGAGATGCGGGAGCCCGCGAAGGAGTCCTGGGTCCGCGCCTTTCCCCCCCCTGGCCAGAAGCCCTGGAGTCGCCAGGCCCGGGAGCAAAGGGGCCCTGGCTAAGGCCCTGGATCACACACTGGCCTTCGGCTGGAGCCAAGAACCCCTAGTTGTCCTATGGTGTGCCATCAGCATCTCTTGCAGCATGCAAGAGGTAGACAAAGACCTGTGGAAATGAACTGGAGACCTAGGGAAAGGAGCTCTCTGAGGAAAAAGCCTGGAGCAAAAGGAAGCAGTCAAGGTCTTTGCTATAACGAAGAGGAAGTATAGACAGGGAAGGGGACACTGGAGATGAAAACTGAAACTCAGAAGCCCTCTCAAGGGGTAGGAAGGAACTGGGTGCCCAGGGCATGTATTTAGCTTGAGAAGGCTATTGGCTCCTAAGAGGGAAAAGTTCAGAGCGTGAAATCAAGGCTGAGAATGGAGACCCCCTACTACATAAGGACAACCAGGGCCACTAAGTAGATTGCTCTGTCTCTACCAAACCCACTTTTGTCTCCTGAGCACTCCCTAAACAGCCATCAAAGTGAGCTTTGTCCTGTAAGTAGAACCAGAAAAGTCTTCTAAGTCAGTAAGCTTTCTTTACCAGAAACCTCTGGTCTGACCGTAGTATGCCATCAGCAAGCCCGTCAAAGGAGCTGCAGAATCAGTGTCCATCCCAGGGACAACTTGGACTTGGCTAAAGATATCCTTCCCCCAAGTCTCTACACAAGCTTAAGGATAAGACCCCTGGGCCAGAAGGCAGCTTAGGCAGGGGCCCTCTGTTAACCCTTTACTGTTTGTTCTCACCAGTAAAGCTCCTCTCACATCCCTGCCTTGAATCACGGGCTTCACCCAGGCAGAGCAGATCTTATGGTACTTAAGGTTACCACAGCCTAGGTCAGACAGGGGGTGGCTGAAGCTGTATGGGTTCAGAAAAGACAAAGCAGGAGAGACCCTGAGGCAGAATGCTCCAGACTCTGGGCAGGAGTTCACACATCTTTGTTGGCAGCCAGGTCCCACCAAGGAATATGGGCTTCTGACTTGAGGGAAAGGTTAGATAGAGAATATTTTCCTGAGCAGCTGGAAGAAGGCACCTTGAGTATGAGGGACAGGTGGTGTAAACAGGAAGCCTGAAGGATTGAGCTGGAATCAGAGCAATGGACAGGCCCAAGGCCATAGCAGGCTAGAGGGGAGGGAAGGACCTCAGGCCTCTCCTCAGCCCTCTCAGCCTGGCTGGGCTGCAGGGGAAGAGGTGGAGTGGGTAAAAGGAACAGTCTTCCCATGTGGTCACAAATGCAAATACTTCTCAGCAACAAGTAAATAAGCCAACCACTTCTGGGAAGCTGAGGGTGAGCACAACCCTGCCCTCAGCAGTGCCCTCCCCAAGGAGGCTCCCAAGGCTGTTAGCAGCAGAGGTTCCTGTAGTTGCATGGTTTAGCTGGGGCTTTGTAAGTAATGACTGAGGGGAAACCTCAGCTGGGCCGCGTCCCAATGGCTTATCCTCTTCCCATAGACCAATTCCTATGCTTGATGTCTATGAAGGGCACAACCTCAATGCAACCTGACTTCATGTTCATTACATGAGTTCCCCAGTGTCACCCACACACCCCATTTACCCTCTCCCTAAGCTAGGGTAAACTCCTGCCTGGGACCTGAACACACAAGCTGAACTTTGGAGGTTGGACTTGAGACAAGCGTGGGTGGCGTCTTTGAATGCTGTCCCCTTTTCCTGTTGAGGTGGCAGTTGATGACAAGAGCAACCTAAGGAAGCAAGAGTGTAGCTGGCAGAGTCAGGAGGAGCTCTGTGAGTTAGAGGCCAGCCTGCTTTTCCTACCTATAAGCAAGTTCTAATACACCCAGGGCTACATAGAGCCCTGGGTCTCTTTGTCCATTGTCTCAAAAGTATTTTTTTTTTCTTTTTAGATTTTATTTACTTTCTTTCTTTCTTTCTTTCTTTCTTTCTTTCTTTCTTTCTTTCTTTCTTTCTTTCTTTCTTTCTTTCTTTCTTTCTTTCTTTCTTTCTTTATTTGAGACAGGGTTTCTCTGTATAGTCCTGGCTGTCCTGGAACTCACTTTGTAGACCAGGCTGGCCTCGAACTACGAAATCCACCTGCCTCTGCCTCCCAAGTGCTGGGATTAAAGGCGTGCGCTACCACACCCGGCCTGATTTTATTTATTTTATTTAATGTACATGAGTACACTGTAGCTGTACTGATGATTGCGAGTCATCATGTTGCTGGGAACCTGAATTCAGGACCTCTGCTCGCTCTGGTCGACCCTGCTCTCTCCAGCTTAAAGATTTAATTATTATAAGTACCAGAAGAGGGTGTCAGATCTCATTACAGATGGTTGTGAGCCACCATATGGTTGCTGGGATTTGAACTCAGGACCTTTGGAGGAGCAGTCAGTGCTCTTAACCACTGAGCCATCTCTCCAGCCCCTCAAAAGTAATTTTTTAAAAAAGGAAATGGATAGAAAGGTTCACAGCTTGAGATTTTGGACACTAGGTCCTAGGGGATATCAGAGACTTTATACTCTTATAGGTTGCTGGCAGGAGGCATGGGACTATGATGTAGCCAGAGACCGTTGTCCTGAGAGTGCAGTGCAAACACAGCCAGTGTACAAGACCAGAAAAACCCATACGAACGCCTAGGGGTCCCCCTACCCCTTGGTCAAGCAGAAGCCTTGTGTAAACCTGGGCCGCATTTGGCTTGGGTGACAGCAGTGCCAGCAGACTGGCACATGAAGCAAGTACTCTGAGACCTGAAAAATGGTATCCTTATTAGGAACAGATAACACTGGAAGATGTAGCCATCCACCCTTAAAGGAAGAGACTCACTTCAAGCAGGTGTTAACATTTAGAAAGGGATTGTCACTCTGAGGTATCTGTGTGTGATGTCATGTCTCTCCAGGGGCCACAGATCCTGAGATAGCGAGGTTATACATGCTGGTGGACATCAACTCCAAGTCTCTAGCTTATTGTATTCACTATCCAGTGTGACTGGATATCTTTCCTCAGCCATTCTCCAGTACACCACTATGTATTCTCGCCTTCTTTGAAAGGGCACCAGTTGGAAGATTGGGTGCTCACTCTGCCAGCTGCCCACTCTTGGCAGGAGGCCTGTGGTAGGCTTCTGTAACTGAAGACCTTGTAGCAAGCAGCAGGGAAGGTAGTCTGGATGCTGGGACCCTGAGTCCTTTCATCTTGGGCACAGGCCAAAGGGTGGGAGAGGTGCAGTAAAGGTGGCTAGAGGTCTCACCTGCAATGCTAACACAGCCCCCAAGATGATCAATCAAGTCAGTTGCCTGACAAACTTTTGGGAAATCAGGAGGTGGGAAGATGTCCTGTAGAGGTAACCACAATTAGGCCTGTGCCTTGGTTTCCAGTGATACACTGCCAGCCCTCCCCTGGTACCTGAAATCTATTTCTTGACATAGACCAGGACATTACTGTCCTGCTCCATATTCTTTCCATTCTCAGAAATGGATATTCTAAGCAAGTTCTCTAGCGCTGAGATGCACCCCAGTCCTCAGAGCTTTCTGCCTTAAGACATGCAGTGAGGTGAACAATCTTGAGCTCCCCAAAGAGGATGGGACTAGGTCAGCACCACAGTTAGAGGCAGGCTGCCCAGAGGCTAAAGTGGATATGAGGCAGCAGGAGCTGGTGAGCCTCAGGGCAGACATTCTAAATGCTCTGACTGAGAGACAGGAAACTACTTGACACCTCAGTAGCTGAGGTCCTGATCTCTGTGTGACCAACATCCTTTCTGCTTGGGGAGCTTATCATATGTTGGCAGCAGGGTAGTGACCCCTGCATTAGTGCAGAGCCTCAGTTCCCATGCCAGGTCCACCCCCAGGGTGGCTGGCCTGTACCACCCTAGAGGCCACTCAAAGGCAGTAACTAGAGAGAAAAGAAACTCAGACTGTAGCCACATTAGATGTAACACCTTTTGCATAATGCTTTATTTCATTTTCAACAATATTGGGTCAGACACAGAGCAATGAGGGTATCTCTTCATCTCCAGGACCAGTTTTAGGTATACAGTTACTCTAACAGTATACCTTGAGAGCTCCCCAGTGCTCAAGGCCCTGGCTGCAGGCAGCTGGAGCTGCTCACCAGACTGACCATGGTTCACAGAAAGGGAGCCACAAACTTTGGCTATGGCTAGGAGTGCTCTCCCCAAGACCTCTTGCAAGAAGGGTCTTACTTAACCCATCAGGGACCAGACTAGGGAGAAAAGGCCAAATAGATCCCATTCGTTCAGAGTTTATAGAGGGTGGGCCTGGTCATTCCTCAGATGATAGCAGCCTTTCCTCCAGCACTTTTCTTTGTAACATAATTCATAGCCATTGAGTTTACAAATGCTGGCAGCTGGCTGGTTGAAGGAACAGAGTGAAAGGGGCAGCTGGTGAACCAGAATGGCTTAAGGAGGGGCCCCTCCCCTGGAGCCTGGTGTTCTAACCCAGGCTCTATGGCCTTCACTGCCCATTACCCCTCCTGAACACCCACACACTGGGAAGAGCCCTAGTCCTCGCTAGAGTTATCAAACTCTTCCCAGTCAGACACACTCATCACCTCAGAAGCAAAGTCTGCATCTGCCTGGCTACGGTTGGGGGTCCCTCGGGGTTGCTCACGGAGCAGGGAGCGGGGCAGGGTGAGCACACAGGCTGCCAGGCCTGAGATGGAATTGTTCAGCTGGGGTCCCTCTTCCCAGCAGTCTTTCTCCATGTCGTAGATGTGCACGTAGCATGTACGGCTGCCTCGGTTGTGAGAGCGGCCACCCAGCACATATATCCTGCTGTCTAGCACAGCAATGCCAGGCTCACCATGCCCAGCTGGGAGTGGGCAGACCGATGACCACTGACGAGATGTACAACTGTAGCAAGCCACCTGCAAAGCCAAGACCAGGGTCAACCCAGGCAGCTTCTGGGACAGGTTGCCAGCCCACCCCAGGTCACTTCTGTCCGTGGTCAGGTGTATAGCAGGCCCACTGGAGGATGCTCACCTGGGTGGTCTAGCCTCCCCAGCCTTTAGCTCCTAAGAGTGCAGGTGCCTTCCCCTCATCACCTCTAGATCCAATCCTACTTCTCTCCCTTCTAAAGACTGGAGCAGAGGCCATGGACCCACCTGACATCTCTTCCTCCTCATGAGGCGTGTGTGGAGCAGCTACTTGCTGACCACCAAACTTCATAAATAGCCAAAGCAGGAAACAAAGACTTGAGAAAAAATGCTCAATCTATTACTAATCCAAGAAGTGTAACAGCAAAATGTCCCCTGTTAACCAGTAACCATGGAGGGAAGGAACTCATAAAACCCAGTACTCGTGAAGGTGCGGCAAAGCTGTGCATGCCTCACATCTCAGAAAAGGAAGTAAGCAGTATGCAGGAAGAGACACTTAACCCTCTTCTTCAAGCCTGACGGTGGTGGCACATGTCACCCAGCACTTGGGAGGCAGAGGCAGGAGATCTCTGTGAGTTCAGAGCCAGCCTGGTCTACAGAGTGAGTTCCAGGACAGCCAAGGCTACACAGAGAAACTCTGTCTCAAAAAAACAAAAGCCAAACAAAAACTGACAGGCAGAAGCAGGCGGCTGGCTACTTGTGAACTCAAAGCTAGCCTGGTCTCCTATTTGCTCCCAAGTACTGAGGCTGTAGGTTTGGGTAACAATGTTCAAAATCTTATATGCTTCATTAAGCAATCAAATCAAGGTTCTAGCTACAATAGGCAAAATAACACTCCTTGCCCTAGAATCCTAACCTTTGGAACCTATGAATGTGTTATGCTACATGGCAAAACTGACTTTACAGATGGGATTAAGGGTTGGAGTTGTATTTTCTGGGTGGACCACTCCATAGTTTTGGTTTGGGACAGGATCTAGATACATAACATTAGCTGGCCTAAAACTCTGTAGACCAGGTTGGTTTCAAACTTGCAGAGACTTACTTGGCTCTGCTCTGAGCACAGGAGTGAGCAACTGTGGCAAGCCAACAGACAGTTCTGACTTAGGAAGGTTTCACTTATAGTTTTTCAGCTTTTACATTGATGTAAGTTTTGATAGACACCATGGTTCCCAGTTTGAACTTGGCCTTTTCATGAGTTAGTTAACTCAGTATAGCTACTCTATCTTGAGAGTTCCTACAGCACTCCATGTTGCTAAGTGATGACAGCCGTTGAGTCAAGGGTGGCTAAATGCATTTGTATGTGTGCGGAGGTCAAAGGTCAATGCCACAGGATGTTCCTCATGAATCACTTTTTTTTTTTTTTTTTTTTTTTTTTGACACAGGATCTTTCACTGAGACCTGGGCTCAGCATTTGGGTTAGGCTAGCCAGCAAACCTCAGGTACAGGCCTGTCTTCAAGCCTGAGTACTGCGGTTACAAGCAGCCATCACGGTGCTCAGTTTTTTATGTGTGTTGTAGGGGAATCAAACTCTGGTCCTCATGCTTATATAAAAAGCATTTTATGGACTACCTATGTCCATGGCATGGTTAAGGGTACATCTGAGCTAGGTTGATTTTAGCTTGTTATAAGACTATAGATATACAATCCTATCATGAATGGAGAAACATCTTTAAATTTGTAAGTACTCAAAATAAGAAATGGAAAGAAAGGCAGACAGAAGGAATAGAAAGAAGACTCATTCCACCTGCCCTTGCTGCTTGAAGAAGAAACGGTTACCAGCAGGGAGGGCAGGCAAGAAAGGCTGTTCACAGCTATCCAGTAAACCAGGGTATCTGTCAGCCTGCTGGACTTATGACTGTGAGAATAAGTTGGAGATATTTAGGCTTCTGGAGATCAGTGATAGAAACAGTGAGAACATTATACACTAGGTCACGGTCTCACCATGGGAGGAAATGTTATCCAGGTGGTCAAGGCCCACTCTCAAGAGCTTCCAAATCAATGGTCTGAGGTCTGGGCTGAAATTCTTGAACCTGAGAGAATCCAAAACCCCTGACAAGCTCTTCAGAGCCAATATCACTCATAATATAATGTGAAATAAACTTACACCAACTCAAACAAAGCCCTGTCCAGCTACTGGAATAGGGGCCTGTAGCAGTTATGAAGGTGGCCTACTGGCACGAACCTGTATTTTCAGCTAAAGAGAGTGAAGGAGGATTGCCAGCTTAACAGAGTTCTGAGTAGGCTACGGAGTTCGAGGCCAGCCTGGGCAACTTAATGAATTTCTACCTCAAAATAAAAAATAAAAAGACATTTGTAGATTAACTCTGTGGTAGAAAGCTTCTCTAGCATATGTAAGATTCTGGGCTTAATTAATTTTTCAATGTATACCAGTGTGGTATTTGCATATGTGCATGCACACACATACACACACGCACACACACAGAGATAGAAAGAGATGGAGAGAGAGAGAGAGAGAGAGAGAGAGAGAGCGAGCACGAGCGCATATCTTGTTCAATCTCATTTCACTGCATAGCCCAGGCTGGTCTCAAACTTGCAACTCTCCAGCCCCAGACTTTGAATACTAGAGTTACAGGAATGGACTACCACATTTGGCTTGGGATGCTCTTTGACTACAAATAGCTATCAGTAAGTCACAGACAGACTGAGAAGCAAGAATATAAGTAGAGGATATGCGTGCTTCTCATTCTTCTCCATGCTTTGTTAGGGTCTACAATGTGGGTTTGGTAAGTTGACTTTTTGATGCAAACATAACAACTAAAGGCACAAGGGAAACTTCTATGGAGGGCATACATATGCATCATATGGAATGTGCAAAGGATATGCATAGTGGTGAAAGTATGTGTCCATGGAACCATAGGGTACAAGGGAACTTCTTGGACTTCTGCTCAATTCTAAAGTAGGCAGCCTGGGCTCAGCTCACCTGGTGCACATCCCTTCTGTAGCCAGCATCATTGTTGCTGCCTCCAATCACAAACAGCTTGTCCAGGAGGGCAGCCATGCCATGCCAGGCCCGTCGCACAGGCCCATCAGCCAGAGTATGCCACGTGTTGCTTCCTGGGTCATAGCAGTGTGTCTCTCTCAAGTAGTCCTCTCCTCTGCGACCACAGGTAATATACATCTTCCCCTGCAGCGTGGTGCCTGCATGGGCATATACCTGTTTGGAGACACCAAGAGAGCCAGGAAAGGTAAGGGATGGGCAAGGAGGCAGTGAGGAAGGCAGTCAAGCAGTCTGTACTGACACTGCCAGTATCCCTCTGACCTGCCTGACAATACAGCAGACAAGGCCTCACCACAGCTGATGTGCCATCACGTACTGAGAATGCACAGGACTCTGTCTGAACAGACTGCACTACTTGTTGACCCCTAACTTCTTTCCAACAGGACCAGAAACTAAATGTAATCTTTGTGTTTCTCTGCCTCTAAAGGAAACAATCTGGATGGGGAACAAGGAAGTCAGGGCTCACTTTCCAAGTTGCCAGAGAAGTACACCAGCAACGAAGACCTGCCCTTGGTGGATTCAACATTTCACCAGCTAAGCTATCTGTCTGCAGATAGTTCCCACGAATAGGAAGTAGGCTGTAGGGAAGAAAAGATTGAAACAAGGCATCAAATATGATTGGCTCTCCATATCCATGGGTTCATGTCTCTAGATTCAACCAAAACAAGGATAAGAAATATTCAAATCAGTATACTGGATTTGTACTAACCATTGACAGAGATTCAGTCTTCTGTATAAAACAGTTTATATAATGTGTATATTGTACCATGTATTATAATACAGGACGATTGAACACACAGGCTTGCAAATGAAGATGAATGTCCTACCTCTGAGGCCAGCATTCTTCTTACTACTTTTGTTGTTGTTGTTTTTGGAGAGACTCCAGAATCCCAGGTTGGTTTAGAACCTGCTATGTAGCCAAGGATGGTCCTGTACCTCTTATCTTCCTGCCTCCACCCCCCCAATACTAGGCACATTACAGGGGTGTGTGTACAACACCAGGGCTATTTCATGCTGAGGGCTTGGCTTCACGGTGTTAGCCAAGCCCTCTACCAACTGACCTACATTCCCAGTTCCTCCCTTGCTCCCTCCCCCCATTCATTCATTCATTCATTCACTCACTCATTCATTCATTCATTTATTCTTCTCTCATATATTACATCCCAAGCCTAATTCCTCCTCTCCTCCCTGCTCCCACCCCACTTTTGGTGATGTTTGAGATTTTTGAGATGGTTTCACTGTGTAGTTCTGAATGTCTTGGAAGTCTCAGAGAGTTGAGTTCTGGCTCTGCTGGGATTAATGGTGTGCAGCACCATACCAGCAACCCCTACTTGTTTTTTACTTTCAGAAAAGGTCTGGCTTCATATTCCTTAGACCAGGCTGGCCTTGAACTTTTGATCTTCCTGCCTCTGCCTCCTAAGTAGCTGGGATTACATTTGTGCCAGAGTAGGATTGAATGTATAGGTTTTACATAAATACTGTTAAACTTTTCATTGTCCTTCAGGGTGGGGTGGGAGGGCATCCTAAAACTAACCTAGTTTGGATCACAAAGGACAACTATACAAAGGACACCCCCTCTTCACTGATGGTGTGTATGATACAGGAGGCATTAGGCTGCAATGCTCAATGATTGTCTGCCCCTACTTTGGCAGCCGTGTCCCTGTGGGCCACCCATCTAACCATATGTGCATTCACTGGCCCCTCTAAGCCTTACTGCTTCACAACCCACGGCCAAAAGAAGGCTCTCATTGTGTGAGGAGAAGTGAGCTCTGTATGATGCGGGAGACTCCATGGTGTTGTCACAGGACTGGTTACAAAAGGAGCTGAAGAAGCGCACACACAGCAGCAGCAGAGCAGGCACACAGTCTGCATCTTCTCCTGTCATAGGTAGCAGTCTGCAGAGGTTAATTTTCTTTTCCAATTAATAATTTTGAGATTAGAAGGTCCCCTGCTTCCTTCCAGAAGTTCCTCTAAATAGTGAAGGTTTGCATAACTATACTACATCGTCCTAAACAGGATGAAACGGATGTCATTCCACAACACTCCAGGTGCTCTCTGTGAGAGTTGAGCCAAAGAGAAACACTATGTCAAACCCAAAGGGTCCTTATGTACATGTGCTGACAGACAGTAAGATCCATTATGAGGAATCACTAAAACCAGAAAATTCAGAAAGTCATTCTTAAGAGGAGACCTCTCCACCCACAGTCACCACTCCTGCAATGAGGAGCTGAAACCTAAGGGGTTTATTCTCCAACAGTTTGTCTGTATCATAGTGTGTGTAGAAGTAAATTCTCTCTTGCTCTGTGAGATCCAGGGATAAAACTTAGGTTGTCAGCATCTTTATCCACTGAGCAAAACTACCAGCCCTGGACTTCTGTCTTTAAAGATTTCCTCACCCACTTTGGATACCTGCCTATGGTCCATGATAGCAGAACTTGGCGACAGCAGAGGGCAAGGGGTGAGGTCGGAGGTATCTTTGCTGTTTCTGAATAAACAAAAACTTGGCTTTGGAGAATTCATCTCTCTGTTCAGTTTAAGTGGACAATAGTCACAACCACTTCTCTCCTGGCCCAAACTCCTGTACAACCACCAATCTCATCTGTTTCAACACTGTCTTTTCAAGAACATCATACATGAGCCAGGTGGTGGTTGTGCACACCTTTAATCCCAGCCCTTGGGAGACTCCCTTGGGTGGCTTTCTGTGAGGTCCAAGGCAGCCTGGTCTATACAGTGAGTTCTAGGCCAGCCAGAGCTACAGAGAAACACTGTCTCAAAAAGCAAAAAACAAAATGAACAAAAAAGAACATCATACAAATAAAATAGAGTAGGTTTTGTTTCGAAATATGGCCTTTCTATCCTGGAATTCTCTACGTAGACTACACGGGCCTCAAACTCAAATAGATTCCCTGCCTCTGCCTTCCAAGTACTGAGATTAAAGGCATGCACCATCTCACCTGGTCTGAAAGTATAACTGTTTACACCTGGCTTTCTGTCCCTGTCCAGGTTCCCCAATATCCCCAGTTAGTTCTTTTCCTTTCTGGGACTCTACCGCAGTTTATTTGGCTATTCACCTATTAGAGGACCTCTCTTATTCAGTTTCTGGCTATTATCCAAAAAAGTAGCTATTAGTGCTTAGGGCAAAGTCTTCATTTCTCCAGGATAAGTCCCCAGGATGGGAAGCACCGAGTTTCATAGCAGCTGGAAGAATCTATGCTCTTCTAGAAGGCACACTATGTTACCTTCTCATGGGCAAAGCTTAAGTGACACAGTGCCCCGTGTGGCATATCTACAGCATTCGACAGAGTGGCCACTTCCTATCCACTGTCCTGACAGGCAGCAATCCCCGAGGCTTTGTGTGCATTTCCTGTCCTCTATCATCTGTCTTCGCAGAAAAACCTCTTTACCCTTTTGTTCCCTCCCACTTCCTTCCTTGTTTCCACCGCGCCTCCCTCCCTCTCTCTCTAGAGCAGCTTCACAGGTGTGATTAAAGGTGCACACCCAACACTTGTCTTGCCTTCTTCAATACTATGGCTCATGTGCTTTACATCTGTTTTCGACTCAGTAACTTCTTTCATAAATTTCTTTCTTAAAAATTGGGGGTGGGGCTTGTGAGCTGTCTCTATGCCTAAAAGCATGTGCTGCCCACCCCAAGGGCACTAGTTTGGTCCCTAGGATCTACATGGTGAAATGAGAGAATTCCTGAGTTGTCCTCTGACATTGACAGATAGATACCTCTGCTATGCAAACGAATAAATAAGTGCACTTTCTCAAAGAGGTCTTTCGCCAGCAGTTTGTGATTTTGAAACAATCCAGCTCATAGGTTTTTCTTTTTTCATGTCTGATGTGTTTGACATCAAAGTCTAAAAACTCACCTAGTCTATATCCTGATCATTTTCTTCTATTTTTATTTTGTTTTGTCCTTTTGGTTAAGACAGAGCCTTGCTATGTAGTCCTGGAAGTCACCATGTAGACCAGGCTGACCTAAAATCTGCTGTGACCTCCATTCTCCTAATGCTGAGATTTCAGGCACATGTCACCATATCAGGCTCCTGTTTAGGTTCATTTTTCTAAAAGGTCTAGTTTTACATTTCAGTCTATGGACCACTTTGAGTGACCTCCGAACCATTCTCAGCCCCCCCATTTCCCTCTCTCTCTATTGGCCTGGTCCAGCCCTACACTAACACAGGTTTCAGCACAGCCCTCTTTATTCCTTTTCAGGCTCTTTAGCTTTTCGGCTCTTCACAAAGGGCCTTCAAGTTTGTTCCTCTCAAAATAGACTACTAACCCCTGGGATGTCCTTTGTCCACTGAAAATGGCTAGCTCTCTTTTTTCAGGCCTTGCTCTCACCCTTACTCAGAGAGACAGTCCCCAAATAATACGTCTCCACTTAATCCTTCAAGAGTCCTGATTCCTCCAAAGCTTTTCAGCTTTCATTTCCTTCATCTACTTATTGGAACTGTAACTAATTAGTGTTTTCTGGGTGGTTAATAAGTCACTGAAGCCCACAGCTTGTCATTTGTCACCACTGTATGGTGGGTGACATGGTAATCACTACTCCCCATGATTAGTACACAGTAGCTGGTTAACAGTGAAGGCGATGACCACAGGTAAACTACTAGTTGCCAAAGTAAGTTGAGTGAGGTTCAAGACTGCTCCTCTGTGGCCAAGATGAAGAACTGCAGCTTTGTCCACAGCCTCGGACAGAGTCAAGTTTGCCCTTCCCTCACGAACCTTTCTCAAACTCCTGGAATAGAATCTATCAGATCTCAAGAGATCTCAGATATTTGCCATGCAAAATCTGTTCCTTTCTCCAGAACTAGAGCAGAGCTTCCTTCCTTCAAAGAAGCTAAAGACCAGGCTTTGACATGGCTAGAGGCCTGTAGAAAGGATAACAAGAATCAGATCTGCACAAGATCCCAATCATCATCATCATCTTCTTCTTTTAATTTTTTATTTGATATTTTCTTCATTTACATTTCAAATGCTATCCGGAAAGTCCCCTATCCCCCCCCCCCCCCGCCCCGGTCAGGCTCCCCTACCCACCCACTCCCACTTCTTGGCCCTGGTATTCCCCTGTACTAGGGCATATAAAGTTTGTAATACCAAGGGGCCTCTCGCTTCTCTTCCCACTGATGGTGGACTAGGCCATCGAGGTCAGTCTTAATCCCCAAGGGTTTGAGGAAGAGTGAGAGAGAAAAACAAAATAATGGCAGGTAGTAGAAAAAGTCCCAAGCCCAGAGCTGCTGCCCAGGCCCCTGACGAGCAGAGTTTGTATGTATGTCCATTCCACCATCCTGATTCTGGAGGGCCTGGGGATCCCCTAAGGTGTCAGACAGGAGCAAGCACATCAACCAGCCCCACACACCTTCCCTCAGAGGCTGACGCTTCAGAGCTGATGCCAACAAGGCCTACTTCTTGCCATGAGATCCCACATGGCAAGTGGTTTGAGGGCTAGGCCAAAATACCTCAGAACCACAGAAAGAAGAAGTGCTCCCATAAAATATTACCTTTGCATAATCTACATAATTTTAAACATCTCTGAATTGGACTAACCCAAGGTACTATGCTATATGTACATGATTATTATTGTCTTTAATAAAAATAGAACTTCCAAAGTATGTTGTGGATTCTGGAAGGTCCTATGGCTGTTTTCATATAGGAGAGGAGTCTGAGTAAAAACCTGTGAATCAGGCTGCCCTTCAGTCTCTCAGCGCCCCTCTATTTTGACATATTTGGAAATCTTCCAGCTTGTGTCAGCAAGAATAGGTAAGAGAAAAATTTCCTTCTATACAGAAGTATAGAGACAAAGTGAATAGCAGTCTTGACACAGGGAACTTCCAAGGGGCACTAATCTGAACACTTAAAGCAAGGCCTCCTGACAGGCCCACCAACACACCCCATATAGAATCCCAGGATAGATAAGGCCTCCGCTTACTACGCTTAATTTCCCTGACCCACGACCAGGACCAGCCTTGACACCTGGGCCTCTGAATATGGCCCATGGAAAGAAATTGGGAAGGCTCCTGTGGGAGGGCTCCTTACCTCCTTCTTGAGTGGGGCTACATAGTCCCAGGAGTTGGTGGCAGGGTCGTAGCGCTCCACAGCACTCAGGTCGTTGTGGTAGTCACGGCCTGCCACAGCGTAGATGTACTTGCCCACTACACACACACACAGGTCTGCATGTTCTTGCTGCAAGGACTGGATCTGGAACCAGCGATTGTGCCTTGGGTCATACCTTTGGAGGACATAAGGACAGTAAGTCACTGACTAGGAAAGCTACTTCCCCTTTCCTTGCTGCAGCCTAGTCTGAACATCCTCTAGCCTGGTTGTTAGAACTTGCTGACCCAGAGCCATGACTGCAGACTCATGGAACACAGTATACTCAGAAGGTGGCCTGGAAATGTAGTAAGGACTCTCCCTTTAAGGTACAGCCTTCTCTAGGGTTTGTATCTATCTACCCAAATATCCTCCACAGGCTGCCCACAGGTGTTTCTAGAGCAATTTTCCTCTCATCTGTGTATAGGAAGGCCAAAATTACAACATCTCATCCCAGTCTCCCCTAATACTCTATCATGTGAGGTCTACAAAGGTCACGCTGTGCACCATCCTATCCTTATTCTTACTGATAATAATAGGTTTCCCCTAAGCCTTCTCATACATCTGAAATAACTAGACTGTTGCCTGATTGATAGCTTTCCTGATTTCCCTCTCAGGGTATCCCTGCCAAAGTGGACATGTCAACTCTCACCTTGAACTCTGGTCACCACAGATCAGAATCTTGAGTTTCCAGGGACCCCACTAAAAGAAATGCAACCACTAAAAGAAAAATATGAGGCTGACTATATGAAACCAGAGGACTCTGCAGGACCAGGAAGCCTGCTAGGCTGAGGCTAAGCTGGGGGTAATCATGATGATGAACAGTCCAAGCAAGAGAAATGTAAGAGAAGAGTATGAGGCAGGAAAGAAGAAACATTCACCTTGGTAACCCCTTGCTGAGAGTGGAACTTTCAAGCACTGTTACCATAGCTTACTTTTTTGATAGCAGGCCACTCCCAAGACACAGCTTAGTTTCCCTGACAACTGTTTAAAAAAAAAAATCTAGAGACGGCGTGGTGGCGCCCGCCTTTGATCCCAGCACTCGGGAGGCAGAGGCAGGCGGATTTCTGAGTTCGAGGCCAGCCTGGTCTACAAAGTGAGTTCCAGGACAGCCAGGGCTATACAGAGAAACCCTGTCTCCTAAAAACCAAAAAAAAAAAAAAAAAAATCTAATTTCAAGTAACGAATCATTTAGCCTTGCATAGAGCCAGTCCTGTCACTGTCTTTCCCCATGTCTCTTATCCACTGAACAATCCTCACCCAGGCGCTCTCAGCTATCCAGCATACCAACCATCACCTATTGGCCTCTATTGTATTTTAGATCAATGTGGCTGTTCACTTAACTATCCTCAATAGAGTCCTGTATTTCCTCATGTCCTTTTGTTCCCATCAAACCCCACCAACAAAACCCACACACTCTTATTTGCTACTCTAGGGACTGAGACATGGCCACTGGATGCTAGGCAAGTGCTCTACTAACAAGTTACATTCCCAGCCTTTCCTTTTACCTTAAAATTTATAAAAATATTTATTTATGTATATGAGTGTTCTATGTGCTTGTGTGTCTGCATGACAGAGAAAAGCATGAAACAGAAGAGTGCATCAGATCCCATTATAGAAGGTTGTGAGCCAATATATTGGGTGCTGGAAACCAACCCTGGGGCCTTTGGAAGAACAGTAAGTTCCCCTAACAGCTGTGTCATCTTTCTAGTCCTACCTTTCCAAACTTTTGAAACAGGGTCTCATGAAATTACCCTGGCAGGCTGAGACCCTTGCCACCTGGTTAAATGGGGACACCTGCTGCCTTTCCTGCACACTGACCTTCTTTTTTTTTGTTTTGTTTTGTTTTGTTTTTTGAGACAGGGTTTCTCTGTGTAGCCCTGGCTGTCCTGGAACTCACTTTGTAGACCAGGTTGGCCTCGAACTCAGAAATCTGCCTGCCTCTGCTGGGATTAAAGGCGTGTGCCACCACGCCTGGCCACGCTTACCTTCTTTATGTATGAACATCCCTTCCTCCCGTCCTCAGTTCAGCCACGTCAGAAGCTCTTTCCCTGCCACAGTGACATAGCCTCTAGAGCTTTCCACCCGACTCTCTGTCTTAGGCTGAAATTCTTTGGACTTTGTAGCTTCAGGCTTAAGGAAACATACACAATTACTCCCTGGAATTATAGGGTTATAGATTTTATTCTGTCTTATCTATCTGTAACTGACCTCTTCCTCCCCACCCCTCACAAGATAATATTATGTAACTAAGGCTGGCCTTAAACTTGCTAAGTAGACCCCAGGCCTTTAGCTCCCAATCCTCCTCTTGCCTTCATCTTCCAAGCACTAGGATCACAGGTATCCATGACCATATTTAGCTAACCAAGCTCCTCTTTACTACAATCATTTTCTAGTTTGTTTTTGTTTGTATTAGAGAGAGAGAGGGAGGGAGGGAGGGAGAGAGAGAGAGAGAGAGAGAGAGAGAGAGAGAGTGTGTTCATGGGTGGGGAGAGAAAGAGATAATACAAGATACCATAGCATGCATGTAAGGTCAGAGGTCATCTTTGTGAAGTCTATTCTAAACCTTTGTATGGGTTCCAGGGATCAAATACAAATTGCCAATATTATGAGGCAAAAGCTTTTACCCACTGAGCCTTAACACTGGCCTCTTGGGGGTTTTGATCTTTGTTTTTATACAAGGTCTCATGAAACCCAGGCTGGCCTTGCACTCCCTATGTAGCTTGACCCTCCTGCCTCCTCCTTCCAAATACAGGGATTATAGGTGTCTACCTCACATGTCTGATAAAATGGTTCAGTGAATAAGGGTGTTTTCTGCCAAAGACTGATGACTTGGATTCCATTCCTGGCAACACCATGGTGGAAGTAGAGAACAAACTTCTTACAAGTTGTTCTCTGATCTCATATGCTATTGGCACATGCTCACACTAAACAGATGTTTTAATAATGTTTTGTGTGTGCAGATATATTCCTGTATGTGCCTGTAGACAACAAAGGTTAAGTTAATACCGAGTGTCTTCTACCTTGTATTTTGAAATAGAGTCTCTCGCCAAACTTGGAGCTCAGCTTTGGCTTCGCTGGCTGGCCAGCAGGCCTTCAGTATCCTCCTCCCGTTTCTACCCGTGCCACATACTGGAATACAGAGGAGCAACACTACATCTGGCTTTTGTATGGGCACCAGAGATGTGAATGATCCTCATGGCTGGAAAGCTAGCTATTTACAGACTAAGCCATCTCTCCAGCACAAAATTCAGTATTGTTGTGTAATTCATCTAACACTGCTATATGGACTGAATGCCTGTATTTCAAAAACCACATCTGTGAAATCTCTGACATCACCCTGATAATGCTCTGGACCTTACTTAGGTCCTGAGGTTGAAGCCCAAGATAGAATTAGAGTCTATTACGAAAAACAGACGAAAGCCCGAGACAGTGGTGGCACATGCTTTTAATCCCAGCACTTAGGAGGCAGAGGTAGGCAGATCTCTGAGTTCAAGATCAGACTGGTCTACAGAGTGAGTTCCAGGACAGCCAAGGCCTCACAGAGAAACCCTGTCTTTAAAAGCACTAGAAAGAAGGAAGAAAGGGAAAAGAGGAAGAAAGGGAAAAGAGGAAGACATGAGACAACTGTCTACAATGTGAGGTCACAGCAAGAATGGGTCCTTACCAGACTCAATCAGCTGACATTCCAGAGCCAAGATTATGAGAAACAGGTGTTTGATAGTTAAGCCACCTACTCTGTAGTATTTGCTATAGCAGTCAAAGCTTTCTAAGATAATAATTTTGATTCACATATTTGAATTGCCAAACTATTTTTTTTAACTAAGATTTATTTATTTATTATATGTAAGTACACTGTAGCTGTCTTCAGACACACCAGAAGAGGGCGTCAGATCTCATTACAGATGGTTGTGAGCCACCATGTGGTTGCTGGGATTTGAACTCAGGACCTTCAGAAGAGCAGTCAGTGCCATCTCTCCAGCCCCTGAATTGCCAAACTATTATAAATTGATATTATAAATATCAAACATGTTCTAGGTCTTTGTCAAATTTAGCAGGTTGTTTTTTTTTTCTTCTGTATTTCTATTACTGTTAGTGGTGTGAGGGGTACACACGGAAGAACCCGGGATCAAACCTAGAGCTCTGTGTGTGCTATCGAGTTCTACTATTGATCTTTGTCATGCCCACCATTCTCCTTTGATTTGAAATAAGGTCTCACTGCATAGGCATGACTGGTCTGGAACTCACAGAGATCTGCCTGTCTCTGTCTCCCAGGACTGTGTGTGATTAAAGGTAAGAACCACACTGGGCTTCCAGCCTTCGCACTATTTTGTGACAATGTCTGACTAAGTTGCCCAGGCTGGATCTTAACTCGTTCATTCAGTAGCCCAGGCAGAATCTTCCTGCCTCAGGAAGGGATGATAGGCCCAACTATGACTGTTTTAAAGTCGACTAGAATTTTAAAGGTACATGGAAATGCACATGAGAAAAACCCAAAATACTACTTTAATTTATTCCACTATAGCTGTGAACAAGTACAAAGAATGCCATGGGTAGCTCCTATGGTTTGGAAGAATGTTTCCTAAAGGTCTGTATAAAAAGGCCTTGTGCTGCCTAGTTTATGTCAACGACACAAGGTGAGTCATCAGAGAAGAAGCCTCAACTGAAAAAAATGCCTCATAGGAACTGGCTGTAGGCAAGCCCATAGGGCATTTTCCTAATTAGTGATTGATGAGAGGACCCGGCTCAGCATGCATGGGGTTGCCCCTGGGCTGGTTGTCCTGGTTTCTGTAAATCAGGCTGAGAAAACCGCAGAAGACAAGCTAGTAAGCAGCACCTCTCCATAGCCTCCAAATCACTTCCTCCCTCCAGGTTCCTGCCCTGTTTAAATTCCTGCACTCATTCCTTCTGATGATGAACTGTGAGTGATATAGAACTATGAGTGAAATAAACCTGTCTTCCCCAATGTGCTTTTGAATATGGTGTTTCATCACAGCAACAGTAACCCTAAGATAGGCCTGATCCTCAGGATGACCATCTGGGGAGGATCATTGGGAACCACAAAAAGGATAGTGAAACCTATTATAACTGCACATACTTCCTATTGTAGCACTAGGGAAGCAGAGGCAGAGCATCACTCCAAGTTCAAAGCCAACCTGGTCCATGTAGAGTTCTGGGCCAGCCAGGACCATAGAATAAGACAATCAACACCCTACCACCCACCCCTCACTTTTGATTTATCGAGACAGGATTTCTTGGTGTATAAGCCTGGTTGTTCTGGAACTCATTCAGAACAACCTCAAACTCAAACTCAGAGATCTACCTGCCATTTCCTCTTGAATGCTGGGATTAAAGAAGTGTACCACTATTACACCACCACCCCGCTTTTTCTCCTTTTTTCTTTCTTTTCTTTTGTAAGATCCTGTCTTTAAACATCATGTAACTCTGGGTCCCTGCTCTCCCTCCTGTGTCCGGGAGCACAGTGTGACAACAGGTTCAGTGCTCCCTCTGCTACCATCTACCCTCACAGTGGGCATACCCCAAAGTATGCAGTAAATAAATGTCTTCTCTTTATCAACTAATTACTTTAGATATTTTATAGTAGTGATACAAAGCCAATATACTTGTATATATGAATTCAAAGAAAGAAAATAAAAGAACCAGTGGAAAGAAAGACAAAATTAATTTGCTTCACAAGGCAATTTCTTAGTTTCAACATCAGAGTTCTACTATATACCTGCTAAGCACTATGTCCTCAGATTGCAAAACTTTTTTTTTTTTAAAGATTTATTTTTTATTTATTATATGTAAGTACACTGTAGCTGTCTTCAGGCATTCCAGAAGAGGGCGCCAGATTTCATTAAGGATGGTTGTGAGCCACCATGTGGTTGCTGGGATTTGAACTTATCACCTTTGGAAGAGCAGTCGGGTGCTCTTACCCGCTGAGCCATCTCACCAGCCCCAAAACTTTTTTTTTAATTGTAAAATATTGTTTTCTTATATTCTAAGAGCTTATAGATTTCAATCTGTTAAACTATGAATAGAAAGAAAGAAAGAAAGAAACTCAGAAAAATCTATTTCAGGGATTCAGCCACTGTGATTTTCCAGCAGAATGACCATCCTCACTACTCAGCTAGTGTAAGTTTGACCAAAATCAAAACCAAAACCAAAACCAAAACCAAAACCAAAACCAAAACCAAAACCAAAACCACACAAGTGCTGGGGTGGAGGTGGAGTCCAGGGCCTTGTGCATGCCAGGGAAACATTTGATGCTGAGCTGCACCCTCAGCTTTGTAAGGTTTGAGATGACTGGGGAGTAAATGAAGCTTCCATTCAGTAGAGATGACAGACACGCTAGTCAGCTGGCAGTCAGAACCTGGCCCTACTTGCCACAGCGAACTTGTAAATTCCTGTTCCTTTGATCCCACCTGCCATGATCCAAGTTCAGCTCCCAGCTGTCAGTGCTCTGGAGAGATCTGCTTTGCAGCTCTGAATAGCTAAGGCAGGGCAGTCTGGCCTTAATCCCACAGCTAGAAGCAGAGCCCTACAAGAAAGAAGCTTGCAGGTTTGACCTGAGGGAAGCCAAATTCAGCCATGCTCACCGGAGACAGTATTCAGTTAGAAAGGAAGTGAGTCATTTCCTTCTTCCTGAACTCTGCCATTCCAACCATCTAATCATTTAGGTAAGTTTACGTCTCATCAGTTTACCAAAGGTGACTGCTTCCTAGGGCCAGAGAACAATAATGACCAAGAAATGCCTGTTTTCTTCTTGGTGGGTATCACTGTGCTTGCTTGATTCATGTGGCAGGAACAGAGCAGAATCCAGCCTCACCCTTATAGCCAAAAACCAGAACTTGTGTATCAAAGAGAACTGCAACAGCACCCACCCCAGAGATGGCAGGGGCTCCCACATACACCAAGGTATGATGAAGATACCTCTTAAAATCCATTGGTAGGTGGAGACTTAAACTAATGTCTCTTGTTCTGTCCAAAGAAATGGATCTCTGGGGTCACAGCTAGAAGCAACCTGCATTCCAAAGCCGTCCACAAAGCCCCCTCAGGAAAAACTGCATCCTCACAGAGTATCTATTGAGTACATACTCATCTGACTACAGGCCCAAAGGGGAATTTAGTGAAGGCTCAATGATGCTTGCTGGTCCTTCCTACTCCTCTGAACTCAGATGTGGGATCCAACAGGCAGCATCTGGAAGAAATCCTGGCTGGTAATTGGAGAGAAAGAACAGAGGAAACCAGCATGGAAATTGAAAAAAGATATTGAAGAGGTAGACTGAAGATAGCAGGAGCAGCTGCCCCAGCCCCTTACTGAGCAATAAAGCACGCTCCCTGAGCACTGGCAGTCAGAGTGACCTTCTGCAGATAATGAGGCTGTGCTTCAGGGTGACTGAGTTTCTGGATAGCAGGGTCAGAGGGCAAGAAAGCAATTCTGATGCCCCTTTTCTTATTTCACTGTGGTCCACTTTGTCTGGATTCATCTGGACTTCACTACATGACACAGGTATACCCCAGAAAAGCTGTACCATTCATATAAAAGGCTGATGCAAGAACCAAGTCTGTAGTGATGTGCCCTTGATAACGTGTACCCTGAAAAGCCCGCATAACCCACAATTCCTGTACCATGGAGTTGTATAACAATAAAGGCAATGATGATAAGTGCCCTTTCGTACCTCCAGCACCGGGACTCAGCTCGAAATCCTTGGACATTATTGTCCCCTCCAATTAAGTACACGAAGTTGTTGAGCACTGCAATGCCCTGATTGGACATTCGGGGTGCCAGAGAGGCAGTGAAGTGTTTCCACTCTCCCAGTAGAGGATTCAGGTACTTGGCCTGGTCACTGAGGATTGTAGACGGTGTGGAGTGAATGCCCCCAAAGCCCACAACACACTGGAAGTCTGAGCGAAGCTCTGTCTGTGGGCCCTGAAGACTAGGCTGCAGGCTCTCATTCCGGTGGTACATAAGGGCACTGGCCACTGTGTCCCTCAGTGGGCTGGGACCAAGCTTGTCATGCAGCCGCTGAAGGACCTCAGCTTCCATCAGAGGAAAACGCACAGTCTCTAGGAGCTTGGGGGGCTCATGCAGTGAGATCTGGTCAGCCTGCACCTGCTCTAGGGAGTAATGGTAGAGCAGGGCCCCTTCATACACTTCAGTCTCACAGGAAACCTCCAGGCGATTGCTGCTGAGGAGAGAGTAGACCTTTTCCAAGGGAAGCTGGCGGTACTTGTCAGTTCTTGAGAAGGCCACAAAGTTTTTGAGGATGTAGGTATCTAGCTGTTGGGTCAGATGGTTCAAGTCAAAGAGGTCTGCCAGCCGGTAGACATCAAGGATATTCTCCTCATCTACCCATGACATGAGGAAATCACAGCAGAAGTGGATAATTTCTGGTATCTGTAAAAAGAAGGATACCTACTCAAGTCTGAGCTGGAGGACTGCACCTGAGTATTAAAGACAGGATGATAGCAGAAGTAAGGCATACAGAGCTGGCTGTCCCTATAGCTGGCTATCTGGGACCAGGAGAAGCAAAGTGGAATCTTTCCTCAACCGACCCCAACCTTTTCTGACAGAAAACAAACTTTCTACAGGCTTAGTTTAAAACTTGCTGTGGTAACACAGGGCATGTTCCTAACCCTTCAGGGCCTCAATCCCCACTTACAAACAAGGATAAAGTAGTAAGGAACAGCCTGACGACAAGCACAAACACCACTCAGCACACAGGATTTCTGACATATATCACCTACTTTTAGGTTAAAAGTCTGAGTGCAGGGCTGNAAAAAAAAAGTCTGAGTGCAAAGGAAGCAGGAGATGCCACAGACTAGAAGGAACCTGTGGCCACTCCCTGCCACTGGCACCTAGAAGAGCCAAGGTGCTGCAACCAATAATATACCTGGCTCTTTTCTTCTGTTAAATATAAATATACCTGGCTCTTTTCTTCTCTGAACAACCACATCAGCTGGAACTGCAGAGCAGGCCCCGCCACTACCACTTAATACCACACACAGAACATTCACCAGCACCAGTGCCAAGACCCAGATTCAGAATTCTTGAAAAGCTGTGAAACCATCCTGGGGCTTCAGTCTGAGCTGAGAAACTCACTCCACTCCTGTCGGTACAAGATTTCCAGGTGGCAGCATTACCTGTCCCTAGCTGCACAGCACTGGAAGGAGGGAAGGCAGGCCACAGAGGCACTGAGGAAGGAGGAAGCTAAGAATCAGGCAACAGAGCCCTGAAGGCTCTTCAAAGACACCTCAGACTTGACAGGCAAAGCAGGACAAAACAAAGACAAAAGGAAAGCTTCCTGCATAGCAAATTAGGTACAGCTAAAGTCTTTTATTTCTAAATAAGCTCTTACTAAGTGGCCCAGGCTGGCCTCAGACTCGCAGTAGCTGGGATTAAACACACTACTACTTAAATACCACTACTTCTAATATAGTTTTTAGGAAAACAAGATTTTGGAATCTCACCAAAAATAGAAATACAGGTGGTGGCTCTCTTTACAGGTTCTACTTCGGAGGGTAAAACTGCCTACACATTTTATATATATTTATATATATATTATATTATATATATATATATTTATATATATATATATATAGTTTGTTTGTTTGAGATAAAGTCTTTCTATGTAGAGTTCAAGCTGTCCTCAAACCTAGCCCCAGACTATGCAGATGACTTCTGCCTCCAAGTATCTATTACCACACCAGTTTTTGTTGTTGTTTTTGATATTTTGAAGCCCTGTCTGTCCTGAAACTTATTCTGCAGACTGGGCTGACCTTGAACTCATAGATGCCTCCTGTCTCTGCCTCCCAAGTGCTAAGATTAAAGGTGTATTCCTCCATACCCAGCTTTACCACATCCATTTTATACAGGACTGTATAACAACTATTTGTGTAACACTTAACTGATATGGTATTACAGCAATCTTGAGATGATCTAAGGCATACAAGGAGCATGTAGGTAAGTTACACACTAACTGATAGTCCACTTTACAGAAGGCCTATAGATGTTTGGACTCTGATATCCACAGGAAGCCCTAGAACCAGTTCTCTAAGGGAACCACAAGATAACTATCTGATTCAACTAGTATCTTCTTTTTGGCGGGGGGGGGGGGGGGGTCGAGACAGGGTATCTCTGTATAGCCCTGGCTGTCCTGGAACTCACTCTGAAGACCAGGCTGGCCTCGAACTCAGAGATCCGCCTGCCTCTGCCTCCCAAGTGCTGGCATTAAAGGCGTGTGCCACCACAAATTAACAACTATATACAGAGAAATTCTGCTAATATTTGAAGTCTATTAACATATGTTTAGAATAAAAAAAAAGACAACTCATACTAACTCACCAGATAATATAATACAGGCTGAATAGATACCCACAAACAAGCAGAGAAATGCATACCCAATTGTTGGATTCTCCAGGTTCTCTGTGATGCCTGGACATATTCATTTGCCATTGTTTAATTCCCTAGCCAGCTCTTCTAGTCCTCCATTTTACCTAAAATACTACTTCCAACTAAAGGGCCTGAACTTTGAAGACAAGGCAGAATGTGAGAGTCAATGGCCTTGACTAGGAATGAGCAGTGCCACCCTAGAAATAACCCACCCCTTGCACCAAGATCCTTTGCAGTGAGGAATCCAAAACAGACACAGCTGAGGGTCATCTAGTATAGGATCCCCAAGCAGACGGAACATACTTTCCTAGAGCAAGCCGACAAGGCTGATTCTGCTAGGATTCAGATCCATGTCTCTAGGGGCACTTCGAAGGTCTACTGCAAAGGGGGCAAACCACTAGCTGCAGTAGTCAAACTTGATTTGCAGATTCTACCAAATTCTATCAACTAAAACTTGATACACAGCAATATTGCACATGTTCAGACTGTTGCAGAAATGCCCTCGCTAACCCTCCCCTCCTTCCTGGTCACCTATCATTGCAATTGATGGTAGGGGGCCATCCTCCCTCACCATGCTGGTTTGATATTAGCTTATTACCCAATGGGACCCAGCCTCGCCTTCCCACTCACAGGCCTTCTGTGGGACTGAGTACTGTGTCCTCCCCCTGAAGAAGCAGTTGGGACCCCTCTTTAACCTCTTTGCTGAATTCAAGTGGAGAGATTGGAGTTTCTTCATTAGCCGCTCTCTACCCCTTCAGCTGAGCCTATGCACTAGGCAGCTTCCTGGGGCCACCTCCCCTGCCCTGATGCTCCCATAGACCTCCTGGCTCTTTAGTTGGAGGGAACCACCAGGGTTCTTCTTTCTCCTTGTCTTTCCAAATCCTTACAGCTGCTTTCCCTAAAAATTAGTTTTTAGTTTTGAACTTTTTATTTAAGGGGGAAAAATGAAAGAAACCTCTAAGTAAAGTATATATTTTATCTATTAAAAAAATTTTTTTGAAGATTGTATTTCTATGATTGTTTGCCTGCAAGAGAACCTAGGTTCAGTTCCCAGGACCCACATGGGCTCACAACCATCCCTAACTCCAACTCTAGGGGATCTATCTGATGCCTTTTCCAGATATCTTTAGGAACGAGGAACACAGGTGGTACAGGCAAAACACTCATACACATAAAATAAACCTAAAAAACCTTTTTTATTTGGTTTTAAAAAGATTAGTTACTGTTCTTTTTTTTTTTTTTTTAAAGATTTATTTTATTTATTATATGTAAGTACACTGTAGCTGTCCTCAGACACTCCAGAAGAGGGAGCCAGATCTCGTTACGGATGGTTGTGAGCCACCATGTGGATGCTGGGATTTGAACTTATCACCTTCGGAAGAGCAGTCGGGTGCTCTTACCCGCTGAGCCATCTCACCAGCCCCTAGTTACTGTTCTTACAAAGGACTTGGGCTTAGCTTTTACCACTCACATGGAAGCTAACAACATTTGTAACCCCAGTTCCAGAATCATATTCTTGTCTCTGCCAGAACCAGGCATGCATGTTTACATATATACATACAAGCAAAGCATAAAACATACAAAAGACAAAAATAAAGAAGAGAGAAAAGGGACCATACACTATGGTACATGTGTATGGTACCAGGTACTCAGCTGGCTGAGGCCAGATTGTGAATTTAAGGCCTGTGTATAATACAGTAAGACTGTTTATAAAAATAAAGAGAGAAGAGTAGACAAACACAGCTGATGAGCAGGAAAAGTTTGTGTGTACTGCAGGACATGGGATTTTCAAAGTCACTAGACATCACAGAACATAGGCCATCACAAACACGATCCTCCAGTTGGACAGCTTGTGGCTTTGGTTTTTTTTGTTTGTTTGTTTGTTTTTTGTTTTTTTTTTTTCATATAGGAAAACCAGGCCAGAGGAAGGAAGCAGCAAAGAAGGAAAGGACAAGCTAGGAATGTTTGTTTATGCCTAGAATCCCAGCACTCTGGAGGTTGAGGCAGGACTGCCATGAGATTAGGCATCCTAAGCTACATATACTCTAGGCCAGACTGGGCGATCGTGAGCTTATCTCAAAAACTGAAAGAAAAGATGGGGCTGGAGAGCACTGGCTGCTACAGAAGACTCTGGGTTTGATTCTCAACAACTACACAGCAGATCATAATCATCTGTAATTCGTGTTTCAGAGGACCCAACATCTTCTTCTGGCTTCCACAGGCACTATACACATGTGACACTTGGACAGGCATATAGGCAAAACACCCCTACACATAAAATAAAATAAAGGAATCTTAAAACAGGGGGAGGGGATGATGAGATGGTTGCACAGTTAAAAGTACATGTTACTCCTGAAGAAGACCTAGTTCAAATCCCAACACCCACATGGTGGTTCACAACCATCCCTATCTCCAGTACTATTAGACCTGATGCCCTCTTCTGATATGGCACACATACATACATACATACATACATACATACATACATGCAGGCAAAATGCTTATACATATAAATAAACAAATCATTTTTTTCAAGTAGAAAAGAGTCAAGAGCAGAAGAGGAGGGCAAGCCAGAGAATTTGGGGGCACTTTGCTTTAGTTCCCAAGGCTCAACAGCAAGGTGCCCTCCCTGTTCCATAATGTTCCTTATTACTTGGTATTCCTGCCCTCTTGACCTACCTCATACCAGCAGTCATCACAGGTATCTGTGGGAAGCCCCCCATAGGTCTCAGTCTTCTTGATCAACAAGGCAACTCTCACCTGAAGTTGGCAGGCAGCAACCAGGGTCTCCTGCACATTGCTCAGGCTGAGCTCTAGTTCAGAAGTGTATATAAAGTGCAGGATTTGGCACATGGCATTGTAAGACACACCGTGGATCAAGACCTCTTCCTGCTCCATCTCCTTCAATCCCCCAGCAAACATTCCTCTGTAAGGCAAAAAGACAAGGCACTGAGAGTTACTCAGTCCAGAACTTGAATGTGAGCCACAAAAAACATTCAGAAGGAACCAAGAGTCAGTGGTGGGGCTGCACATGGGAACATTGACTGCTCTGTGCTCTGAATAAACAGTCTGAAAGGCAGAGTGAGTCTATGGAAGGAGCCTGATCAAGCTGGGCATTCCTCCTGGAAATTACTTGGCTCCCTTCCCATGGTCCCAGGAACCCTGTACTCACTTTCTGGGAGCAGGCCAGTACCTAGTTCACATGTTGCATCATCTACTGTTACTGTTCTCAGGTCAGACAGCAATAATTAAAGTTCATTCCCAACAAGTGCATGGTGGCTCACAATCATCTATAGTGTAATCTAATGCCCTCTTCTAGCATGCAGGTATACATGCAGAAAGAGCACTCATACATTAAAAACAAACAAACAATAAATGAATTATGTACACTTAAGACCATATTATTTAAAACCTTGAGTTTACCAGCTAAAGGCCTGCTGACAGACTGATTCTAGGAGGACATAAGGCCCTTTGCTGGGCAAAGCAGTTAGGCAGATAAAGAAAACTTCAATAGGAACTGGTTTAAACAAAACAGTTGGGAGTCCTATCATGTCACATTAAGATACTCAAGTAGAAACACTGATTGGGTATTACAAGGTAAGAGGCAAATGACTAAATACTAAACATGTTTTTATTACTGTACACTATAAGTTCTGAGCCTACTTACAGGTTTAAAAATCTACTAAAACCCCACCATCCCTGAGCCCCTAAACCCACCAATCCCTGAGCACAATCCCCACAATTCCACCAATCCCCAGGCTTTGCTTGAAATTACACCAGTCCTCACCCTAGAAACTTCTCATCCCCCAAACTCTATATAAACCTGTCTTCTGCTCAGTTCCCTGCTGCTTCTCCCCTTAGCAGAGGCAGCCACCATTTTGTGTCTCTTCCAATGAATCTCTTGTGTGAGGTTTGTTGAACAGCCTGACTTTGTGGTATTCCTTGGTTCAGGACTGCCAGGATACTTTTCCATTCAGAGCCTTGACACTTAGAATTACTATCACCATCATTATATTGTTTTGTGTTGCTAGAGTAGGACAGAAGTTTCCTACTATTGAGCTACACCTTCAGCCCTAAAATGGAAGTCTAAATATCTCAATCAGCATTTTTGAGAACCACTTTGACCTTTCACCTATATTTTAACAATGTAACAAACAGACTTAAAGCTACAAACTTAGATTTAAGACCTGATTGTATTACTCTGCTACAATGTGTTTCCAATTAGAAACAGTCAAAAACAGAAGTTTGAGATTGCCTGGGTGTGGTGGTGCGCACATTTAATCCCAGCACTTGGCAGAAGTGGCATATGGTTCTCTCAATTGGAGGCAACCTAGTCTCCAATTCAGAGCTACAATTCAGCCAGGGCTACAAAGAGAAACCCTGTCTTAGAAAAACAAACAAAGCAAAACCCAAAACTGAGAAGTTGAGATGGCAATGATATATATTTTTAAAGTTATCTTCTGCACACTAGTGGTGGTAGAGGAGTCAGGGTACACCTTTAGTTCCGTGGAATCTAAGAGGATCTCTGAGTCCAAGATTCATAACATCCAGACAGGGTGGGCAGTCTGAAATATTTATTAATATTGTTTTGTGGCCCTTGTGTTATTATAATCATGTGACAATAAAGTCTGAATTGTTTGTTGTTGTTTGTTTGTTTGTAAGACCTGAGCCACGTATGGCAGTACATGCCTCCACCCTATTTGTTTGTTTGTTTGTTTGTTTGTTTGTAAGACCTGAGCCACGTATGGCAGTACATGCCTTCCACCCTATTTGTTTGTTTGTTTTTAAGATCTGAGCCACGTATGGCAGTACATGCCTTCCACCCCAGGACTTGGGAGGCAGCCTAGTCTACATTCTACTTCTAGGCTGGTCAAATGACTCGGTGAGACCCAGTTCCTCAAAATTAACTAGTTAATTAATTAAAATCTATAAAAAGTTGTGCTGAAATCTCTCTAGCACTTGTCTTCTAACTAACCTAAGGCTGGCTTGTACTTCCAAACCCGCGAGGTCCCCTCAGAGGCAGAACTCTGCATTTTACTTTGCTTTTATTCAGACACATCTGTGTAAGCTTAGCATTTTCAAATCCTACTTATAATGTGGGTTCTTAACTGCTTTAACCTCCCTTCTACCCCAAGAACTAGTGGAAAAGAAAGATTATTAGAATATGGGGGAAGTGGACCTGTTTAGAAATTGTTCTTTGGAGCAAATCCAGTCTGCTTTGTCAGGAAATCAGTTCAGTTCACAGAATTTAGCAGCAGCAGCTCGATCCACTCATAAATACTTCACGAATATACCAGCAGTCCAGCTCAGTAGTGTCAGGATAGCAAACATGAATCAGCAGCAGTAGCATGACCTAGCAGAAACAGCTAGGCTGACAAATTGGCACAAGTCAGCAGGAGCAACCAGGACCAACAGAGAAGTACTCTTTTGTGCCTCTCTCAACGAAGCAAGATTAGCAAAATTGAGTTGTAAAGCCAGCTATGCAAGCCAGCCTCTGTCACTATCTGTTGAGTCCTATTTATATACCCTCCAAATATTACATGTCCTTCATGGGTCTTGCCTCAGCACGTGAGTCTGTCTTAGCAAAACTCCACGAGAGTCTGCATCAGCTGACATCTCTCTGCCAATCGGCCCGAGTCTGAGGAAGCCACCAGAACACTACCAGAAGTTTTTTTGGTGTGTTTTTCTCTGTGAAGTCACGGCAAATGGAGCTCAGCTACACAATGCAAGGTGAACTAATACATGTGTATAGTTACCGAAGAGAAGAATCCCTCTTCACATATCCTTTCACATGCTTGGTTTAGCAAATCATCCTTTCACCTGTGTGTGCTTCAGGAAAACACCCCTTCATATGTCTGCCTCAGCAAAACACCATCTGACAGAACTGACTTTCCAAGCCATAAGTTTCCACTTCACATCTGGGAAATCAATTCTTACCTATCATTGTCTAGCAAAATGGTTCATAACCTTCCTAATGTTACGTGTGACCCTTTAATACAGTTCCTTGTGTTGTGGTAACCCACAACCATAAAATTATTTTCATTGCTACTTTATACTGTAATTTTGCTACTATTTGCAATCATAATGTGTCAGATATGCAGGGTGGTCTTAGGTGACCCCTATAAAAGGGTTGACTCCAAGGGGGTTGGGACCCACAGGTTGAGAATGGTCTAGCAGGATAAACCCAGCCTTTCCAGGAGGGAGGAAAGGCTCTTGCAAGATTCTCCACTGCACCTCCCCCAGCATTTAGAAGCAGTAAACACGGGCTTCCTAAGGAGATTCTGACAGATTGACCTTTAAGGGAGGATGCTGTTGGACTATTGGAGCAGCCTGAACAGTTGCTCAGCGTTGGGAGCAATCACCCATGCTAGGGTGGGATTTTCAGTGATGCAGCGGCATTTGAGTCATCTTCACTCTGCTAAAGTCTGCCAACAGTCCTTAAGTCCATTTAGGTTTAATTCACACAGAGGATAAGGTTTCACTACTATGTTACACTGTATCTGACAGGTTTAATTTCTACAAATGTGGATGCTGGGCCCAAAAGTTAACATACATTCCCAATTGAATAGTCCCATCCACCTGATCTTCTTACATCACCCTCATACTGGAGTCAGGAGGCTTGCCCCCAACACCATCCACAAGTATACTAAGAACTAAGAAATACTTGCTCTAACTCCAGGAGAATGTTTTTATAAATGAAATAGAAAAATCTTATCACATTGATAAAGCCATTCCAATAGTCATTTTGAACCTAGAATTATGCTACTTTTCTACTATAAACTCTTACCTGAGAAGAGACGGGTCCTTTCAGAGATGAGTTAAATTTTCTCCCAGCCTTTAATAAAGATCTGAACATGCAGAAATTTAGCAGATTTTTGTTTTGTTTTGTTTTGTTGGTGGGTCTTTGTTTTGTTTTAGTCAAGATCTCTTTATGTAGCTCTGGCAATGCTGGAATTCACTCTGTAGATCAAGTTGTCCTTGAAGTCACAGAGATCTGCCTGCCTCTGCCTCCTGAGTGCTGTGTTTAAAGGCATGCATGACTATGCTTGGCTGTGAAATTTTGTCAGGGTTTTTTTGTTTTGTTTTGTTTTGTTTGTATATGCCAACTTAAACTATATAGTCCAGGTAAATGCTGGGACTATAGGTTGTGCAGTACCATGTCTCTAGCTGTCTAACTAAATGTAATCAAATGTATCAAATTCAATTCTTGTCTCAGTATTTAGTGTCAAACTTAGAATGACTTTTTCCTTCTGAGTTTATATTAGAAAATACTTCTCTTTATTTGCCTCTAGTTTGCTATTTAATGTTAAAAACCTCAGGTTTGAAGGCAAAAGTGATGGTATAGTGGGTAATGAGCTTGCTACATTACACTGGCTTCAAAACACCTGTCATCCCAGCGATACAAAACAGAGCCAGAAAAACCCTTGGAGCTCATTGGTCAGGTAGTTTGACCTGTCAGTGAGTTTTAGGTTCAGTAAGAGACTATTTCAAAAATGGAAATAAGATAAAGAGCAATGAAAAAAATGGCCATGGGCCTCTCTACATGGGTGGTAGACTAACACACACCCTACATCAGTCTGGTGATGTAACATCTAACAGAGCATCTGTCTAGCATGTGCCAAGACGGCTGGGTTTGATTTTTAGCACTGCAACACAAAAACTGCTCATCATTAGGCATTAATGAATGTATGAGGTATAGAGCAAGGGTCTAACATTGTTCTTCCATTGGCAATGGGTTTATCTATTGCCCCTTCCATATCAAATTTGATATGACTTACCATATCATTTTTGTCACATGCAGAGTTCCTGACACACTTATGATGTTTCTAAACCTGGCTTTTTCTGTTTCCTTCTCTTTCACAAACACAAAGTTTCAAATCCTGCACATTCGTATTATAGCAAATGTAGGACAGGGCTATTACTTGCATTACTGTTGGTGTCAACAATTTCTTTATCATTGCTTGCTTTAGTATTTTCAAGTTTACAACCAGTTTGTGCAATTTACTGCCAAATCATCTTGCATGGACACTACGGTGTCAGTATGTCCCACAGTACACCGTTTTGCCCACACATCTTCCAATAAAGCTTCTTGGAAATATAGTAAACATTCAGATTAATACAGAGAGAACTAGCTCTTTGCGAGGGACACAACAACCTTCTTTATGTCCAGCTTTGCTTGGGTTCTCTTTAGAGGCCCGGCAAGCTTCCAAAGTCCTACAGACTAAGCATGAATTAAACTTATTTCTAGATACTCCACATTTAGCTAGCCTTTTCCCATCTCTCTTTGCATCTTGAACTCTGGACTTTCCAGGGCTGCTGCTATTCAGACTTCCCTTGTTGACTTCTCTGCCCAGACCACCAAGGTGCTGGTAAGAGCATAACTCACTGGTTCCCCAGAGTGAAGTTTGGTGGAATGATGCTCTGATCTGTTGTTGGAGGAGGGGTGGACATTGCTCACATCTCATTCTGGAAGGAATTTTTAGCAACAGGGGTTATAAGGCAGATAGTAGTTGGTCAGGAAAAAGGTGTAGATCATGGACATGTGTGAATAATCTCTATGCAGTCATAATTTTCTAGCTTTGGGCCTTAGCTTTCAGAGGTATCAGAAGAGTGAATGTGGCTTGTGCAAACTTCTTAGATGGCCTTATAACTGGGTGAGGGTAAAGTGTCATAACATCTTGAAAGCAGGTATGTGTATGAAAGCAAGGTAGCAAAATGTTGGCAATTACTATATTCATTACACAGTATCCTTTGACCATCCGTGGGTTTTAAATCCACAATAAGAAAAATTTCACCAAATATTGCATTTGCAGTTGAATACTCATTTATAAAACACAACACTGTAAAGCAAGCCAGTCACAATCCAGTTTTGAAAATGACAACATGGCCAACAGAGAGACAAACTGAAAGATAAATTCTTCAAACCTCTTCTGTGCTAGGCTGGTTGATGGAGCCTCTACAGCAGACTGTGGGAGAGACTAGGCAAGAGAAGACCTAGCCACCTTCAGTGCCAGTACCCCAACTTGGTAAAGCCAGGACTAGCTGTTATTAGCCCTATAAAAACAGTTATAAAAAAGGCCCCTTCTTCCTTAAGGATTTATAGACAGTTACTCAATAGTTGCTGAGGGAGAGTAAGACATTTTCCTAAGTAACATAGCCACTGGAAAGGTACTCGATTCACTAAATAAATCTCTCATTCAACTCTCCTGCCAAAAACCCTAATATATTTAGTGGATCACCAAAAACAAAACAAACAAAACAAAAACAAAAACAAAAAAAAATGTAGAAGGAGAGTTAGCAGGGAAAAAGAAAGGAGTCTTTGGGAGTGTAAAAAGGAGTATTAAATAAATATGATCAAAACACATTATATACATGTATCAGAATGCCCTAATGAAACCCATTATCACATATAATTAATCTATGACAATAAAAACATTGAAAACATGAACATAAGCTGGGCATGGTAGTGAGGGCCTCTAATCCCAGCACTTGGGAGACAGAGGCAGGCACTCTTTGACCCATGCCAGCGTGGTCTACAAAGTGAGTTCCAGGATAGCCAAAGCTACATAGAAAAATCTTTTCTTGAAAACACAAACACAAAATAGAAAAGGTAACTATAGATAGCTTACCTGAAGTAATCACATGATGCAGCTAGAAGAATTCGATGGGCCTCAATGTGCTTCCCCTCTACCACCAGGACAACATCAAAGAGGATCCCACTGTCTCGCAAAGCAAGCAGGCCCCGGAGCAGGGCCTGGGAGTGCTGTGTGCTTCGATAGGTATTGTTGACGCAGTGGGAATGGGAGGGCTGTGTGGGCAGCCTGCACAGCTGGGCAAAGTCCTGCTCCTCAGCCATCCTGACAGCCACAGCAGCCCTCACTACTGTTGTCAGTCAGCTGCAAGACAGAGGGAGCAAGGAGTGAACAGGTAGGTAGGTGGCACGGTGCCTCACACACAGGCTGACAGTACTGCACCTGTGGCACCTGTTGCAGTGATTTCACTGTGACCCTGTTTCCTGCCGCCCTGGTCCCTCTTGGCCTTCTGTCTTATAACCTCGTCTCTTTATCCTATTATGTCACCTTCAGCACTGCAGTAAGACAGAAGTGTCTGAGGCTGCCATGGTGACTCACGAATGTTATCCCAACTACCTGGAAGGCTGAGACTGCAAGATTACAACTCAGGAGCAGCCCAGAAACTTAAGAGACCCTGTCTCAATATAGAATCAAAAAGAGGATAGAGCTGGGCAGTGGTGGCACATGCCTTTAATCCCAGCACTCGGGAGGCAGAGGCAGGCGGATTTCTGAGTTCGAGGCCAGCCTGGTCTACAGAGTGAGTTCCAGGACAGCCAGGATTGCACAGAGAAACCCTGTCTCAAAAAACAAAACAAAACAAAACAAAAAAAAGAGGATAGAGGTGTGCTTCAGTAAATCACTTTTCTAGCAAGTGTGAGGTCTAGCACTTGATCCCCAGAATTCGACAAAGAAAAGAGTTTGGAAGACTTGAGGCAGGACAAAAAGACAGGGAAAATTAAAGAGAATATGTGCATGCTGGGTATGGTAGAGCACGCTTTTAATCCCAGCACTCAGGAGGTAGAGACAAGTGGATCTCTATAAATTGCGAGTCCAGCCTGGTCTATAAAGGGAGTTCTAGAAAAGCCAGGGCTGCCCCCCAACCACAACCCCTCCTCTATGTGTATTTGCACGTGTGTCTGTGTGTGTGTGTGTAGGGGGTGGAGGTGGGCGGCTAAAGTGATGGATCAGTATTTAAGAGCATGTGCTGTACTTCAGGACCAGACTTCTGTTCAATTCCCATTACTTATGTCGACAATCTCATAGCTGTCTGTAATTCCAGCTCTAGAGGGATCTGATGTCTCTAGTTTCTTTGGGTACACGCACTAACATGCACACAGATATAAACATGTACACATACAACTAATTCACATTTTAAAAAAATTCAAGACCATCCTTATCTACAGTGGGAGTTTGAGGCAAGCCTGAGCTATATGAGACCCTATGTACAAGAACAAACAAACAAACAAAAACTAAAGATTATCTTCTAATAATTTGGCCATTATGCTTAAAAACTGCAAAATACATGATTTTTAAAAGGAGCCGTAAAAACTCAACCAAGAAAACAAACCTACTACAAATATTCCTTTGTCAGCACACACACACACAAATGAATGAACCATAAACAACTGCTTATAGTCAGCTACTAGAGGTCTGTGGTCTATGGCCTGTGGCCAGTGGCCAACCATATGTTTTATAGCACAGGTCAGCCATTTAGAAGGCCATGGACCCTCTCCACTTCATGCTACCCTACTTAAACTTTGGAGTTCCCTGCCATCTCTTTAAAAGTAGAAAATGATAACCAGACTCGCCCGGCAGTGGTGGAGCATGCCTTTAATCCCAGCACTTGGGAGACAGAGGCAAGTGGATTTCTGAGTTCAAGGCCAGCCTGGTCTACAGAGTGAGTTCCAGGACAGCCAGGGATACACAGAGAAACCCTGTCTCAAAAAGCCAAAAACAAAACAAAAACAAAAACAAAACAAAACAAAAAAACAGACTCAGTGGGTAAAGACATTTGCCCTATAAGTCTGGCAACCTGAATCCAATGCCTGAAACCCACATAGATGGAAGGAAAGACTGAACTCCACATAATTGCCTTCTGACCTCCCCTCATAACCTGTGGTACACACATGCACACATAAAGTAACAAATAAGAAAAGTTTAAAGATTAATTTTACTTATGTGCAACATGTTTATGTAGGAGCCCTCAGTGTCAGATCCTCTGGAATACAATTGTGAGCCATCAGCCAAAGTGCTGGGAACAAAACCCAAGTCCTCTGCAAGAGCAGTAAGCACTCCTAAACTACTGAACCATTTCACCAGCCCACAAATATGTACAAAACCCAAATCCTCTGCAAGAGCAGTAAGCACTCTTAAACTACCGAACCATTTCACCAGCCCACAAATATGTATATTTTAAAATGAAAATTAAGCCGGGCGATGGTGGCACACGACTTTAATCCCAGCACTTGGGAGGCAGAGGCAGGCGGATTTCTGAGTTCAAGGCCAGCCTGGTCTACAAAGCGAGTTCCAGGACAGCCAGGGCTATACAGAGAAACCCTGTCAATAAATAAATAAATAAAATGAAAATTAGATGTTGAGGGAAAACTAGCCTAAAAGGCTTCTTACTTCTGAAGGAGCACATTTCTCCCCAACCCCATCTCCTCTTTGGGACCTATGTGCCCTCAAGCCTCTCCCGCCTCCCATCACATGTGCTCCCTTCTCTTCCATCTGTCTCCTGGATGTAGGGCCTCTATTGGCTTAACCATACCTTCCTTCTACCTGAACCAGATGCCTTCTCACAAGGCCCTGGAGATGGTTATAGTATGTCTTGCCAACTATTTCTGGGTTAGGATCTCTCCAGCCTGGAACTCTGCCTTAGAATAATTCCTCCTCTCCTGACCTCTTTCTTGCCTTCCTTCAATTCACCCAGTCCCCAGGGCATGTGTTCTCAATGGCATCTCCAGCCAGAATCCCTTCTAACTAGTCTGTTTTTGTCAGTTACATACTACATTTCTATCTGAAACCTCCTAGTCTCAGTGATCTCTTTTCCTTCTTTTTTTTTTTTTTTTTACAAAGATCTATTTATTATTATAGTACACTGTAGCTGTCTCCAGACACACCAGAAGAGGTGTCTGATCTCATTACAGATGATTGTGAGCCACCATGTGGTTGCTAGGAATTGAACTCAGGACCTTTGGAAGAGCAGTCAGTGCTCTTAACCACTGAGCCATCTCTCCAGCCTCTTTTCCTTCTTAAGGCTATGGTTTGTAAGCTCTTTTGTTCTTGATTCTTCTCCTATATCTTGCATAGCCATCCCTTTATCTTTTCCAGTAGCCACTGTTTGGAGGCATGGCATAGGACTATTGTTCCAAAGGATTTCCCTAAGTCTCATCTTGTCTCAACATTCCCAGCTTCCTCTGAACAGGGGACTAAAAATACTCTTGTGATCATACTATGGTTACTTACCAAGTGCTATCTCCCTGCTTCATACTTGGGGCTCCCTGTGACTTGGCTCAAAATCTCACTTCCTTCTCCTGCCTGCCCCACTGCCAGTTCGTAGACCCACATGGACACCTGTAGTCCTCTGAACAGTACCATGTTCGTTCCTCATAGTCCTATTCTGGCCCAGTTCGTAGACCCACATGGACACCTGTAGTCCTCTGAACAGTACCATGTTCGTTCCTCATAGTCCTATTCTGGCCCAGTTCGTAGACCCACATGGACACCTGTAGTCCTCTGAACAGTACCATGTTCGTTCCTCATAGTCTTATTCTGGCCACGACTCTAGTTGATCACATCTACCTAGCTCCTTCATACAATCTCAAAAAACATGCTCTGATAGTGAACCTGTCTTCTCTACCCTTGACAATTTGTCTCACAAGCATCTCAGGTTAGTTTTTATGGCAATATCTGCTAACTAGACTCTGGCTGCTACCTCCAAACTTCAGCGTCCTGGAAGGATTCCCTATCTGTGGATGACTAATTGCTCTAACAGACACTGACCCTCCCCCACCATGCACATGTGGAGGTGGTCCTCACAGTTGTCGGCTGAGCAACCTGTCTGCCCTCTTGGAAGGTGATGCATATCATCTGCTCTCTAAACAGCCACCACAAAAACAAGTACAGTAAAACGGGATGGCTACTCCTTTGGACAGGCAGAGCACAAGAAAAGCTCAAGAAAAAAAGATTCAGTACAACCAAGAACGCAACAACATCCAGGATTTCTAGGTATAGCCAGACAGGATGGTAACCGATCTGTAACTCCACCACTCAGGAGTGCTGATACAAAAAGATCACAAAGTTGGAAGCCAGCCTAGAATATGTAGACTTGTCATAAATAAATAAGGAAGAGGTGGGGTTAGAGAGAAGGTTCAGTGCACTTAATGCAAAACTATTCCTGCAGAGAACTGGAGCTCCCAGAGCTGACATCGGGTGGAGGCGCCCTCTGCTGGTCTCTAGAGCACCTTCACCCAGGTGCACATATAGACACTTGGTTTGTAACAGCCTTCTCTGTCCTGGAACTCTTGGTGATCAGGCTGGTCTCGAACTCACAGAACTCTGCTGGGATTAAAGGCAGGCGCTACCACACCTGGAGTCTTTTTTTTTTTTAACAACAAAACATTAAGGAGACTATGGTGACTGCAGATCTACAACATTCCTCTACACTTTCCATTAGCTTCTTCCCCCCCCCACCCCCCAGACAGGGTTTCTCTGTATAGCCCTGGCTGTCCTGGAACTCACTTCGTAGATCAGGCTGGCCTCGAACTCGGAAATCTGCCTGCCTCTGCCTCCCAAGTGCTGGCACCACCACGCCCGGCTCCATTAGCTTCTGCTTATAACTCCATGCCCCTCTCACACATATAAACTAGGTTCCCTACCATTGTTTGCTACTACAAACAGCTGTGCACTGAAACAAATTTTAGAGGAATCTTCAACGAATCATTTACTGGAAAGGCATCCTCAACTTTCTGCGGGGACTCCCATTCTGCATCTGTCCTCAACGCATCCGTATCATACACAAAGTAAGTTGTGCAGCAAAAGGAAAAACAGCAGCTTGGAAAGAGCAGAAGAGGGAGCGGGTCCTTATTACCACGGGGGTGGGAGGAAGCTTCCAAGAGGTGTTGACGTGTTCTGTGGCTTGTTCCCCAGAGCACGGATGTGGAGCATCTCGGGGATCAGGCCTTACCCTAGGAAGCAGCCGCGGGCAGAAGGTGGCCCCGTTGCGCCCGGACAGGTCCGTTCCTTGGCCTGTTCAGGATCTAAACTAGTACAACCCGGAGATTGTGCACTGGCAGCGCGAGCTCTCCGGCTTCTCTCAACAACCGCAGCCGCGGCTGAAGAGCTTGAGGTCACGCCGGGAGCGGCAGCCAGGCCCGCCCGCCGCCTGTTGCAATCCCTGCTCGAATAGCTTCGAGGGACAGGGACAGGCCAGAGGCCACTCTCGGACCCACGGCTGGCGACAGAACCTGACCAACCGGGCTGTGAGGGCCACGGTCCGCTTCAGCCACGCGCAGGCCTCGGCGGACCCGCGCCACAGCGCCAGGCCCGCGCCGGACGCCCGGGGGTCGCCCGGCCAAGCCCCCGCCACGTCAGGCAGTCGCCCGCGCCCGCCCCAGGCGCCCGCGGTACTTGGCCCAGATCTCCGCACCCGCCGCCATCCCCGCTCCCTTTCCCATCACCGCGTGCAGCGCAAGCTCGGCGACGAAGGCCTGCCGGGCCCGCACGGTACATGCCTCGCAGCTGACCTGGTGCTGCCGCAAGCTGAGGCCGCTCTCGCAGCAGGCGGGAGGCGGGAGGCTGGAGGTGGGGGCGGAGCCTCGCCGTCACGTGGGGTGCTGCGCAGGCGCAAGGGGGGGCCTAGGGGGGGGGTCGCTGCTGGGCTGGGCGGGGCGGAGCGAGGCAGAAGGGTCGGACCCGGGCAGCCCTGCCAAAGGATCCGCCGTCTGGAAGCGCCACCCTCGAGGTGTCTTTTGAAGGTGCAAACGTAGGCCCTCCTTCTTTCCCTTTCTCCTGGGCTCATTCTTCCCCTCACTCATTCTCTCACTCATAGCATCTTCACTCGCTTGTCTCTTCACACCCTTTCACTCACCATCTCCCTCATTGCCTCCTTCCTTCCCTCACTTTCCCGTTTCGTCCCTCATTCATTTCTTCGTTTCTCCCTGCATTACTTCCTTACCTCGTCATCGTGCGTCCATTACTTCACTCGTCGCCTCACTTGTCCCCTCCTTCTTGCTTCTTCCTTGCTCCCTCTCTAGGTCGCTCCCACCCTCTCTCTTTCTTTCTGTCTTCCTTTCTCTCACAGCCTTATTTATTGTCTGAGTTCTTCCTTCCGCCTCTTATTTCCTCCTTTCCGCATTCACTCCCTGGTTTCTTCTCTCATTGTACTTTAGACTTTGGAAGGTCCCTCGCCCAGTGCTTGCTGTGGAGAGTGGAAAGAAGCAAAGGCTTTATGTATGAACAAGTGTTGATTTTCCTCTTTTCTGAGACTCTAGAGTAAACCTGGTTCCCAGTCCCAAAACTCACCTGCTCCTAGCTGTCCTGGGGACACCAACTTTTCTCTGCCTCACCTCCAAAAGGACCACACTCTGAGGGGTGCGTACCTATAGCATAATCCAAGAGTGGAGCTGTAGGGCCTTCTTACAGATAGATTCGAGAAAACTGTAGTTTCAATATGGTGGAGAATGAAAGACAAAGAAAAGATGTCGCTGAAGAAGCCTCTACATGAAAAAGGGGAGAGAAAAAAGAAGGCGAAATGAATTAAAAAAAAAAAAAAAAGGCCGGGCGTGGTGGCGCACACCTTTAATCCCAGCACTCGGGAGGCAGAGGCAGGCGGATTTCTAAGTTCGAGGCCAGCCTGGTCTACAAAGTGAGTTCCAGGACAGCCAGGGCTATACAGAGAAACCTTGTCTCGAAGAAAACCAAAAAAAAAAAAAAGGCTGTTTTAGGGGAACCCTAATTGCTACCTGGAGGCCTCAATATAGACCCAGAAGAAAAGACCCAGCCTCTAGAAAAAGAGGCACCCAATGCCGGTGGACTTCTACCTGTCAGGGCTCCCTGGACCAAATGACTCCAGCTGTGTTGCTGGAGACTTTTAGACCATGATAAAAGTATTCTAGCAAGGGATACCATCAGCAAATATATGAAATCCAACAAAAAGTAGAAGAAGACAACACTCCCTTGTCACTTCTGACTATCTGAAAACACAACTGAAACAGGTCACCCACTAGAACATTCTACAGATACTGAATAGCAGAATAGGAAGAGATCTCAAAGTCTATGCCCTAAAATTAGTTTATATGGTATGAAGCCCTTCCCATTCAAAAAACCTAAGCCCTCTTTGGTCTCTGGATTTGAAAGGAAAATTCTTTTTCCCCCTTGTATAACAGTTTTCCTCCAAGATTGGAGCATTCCATTCTTCAGGGAAACTCTTTAAGCAGGAAGGGTAAAAAATTCAAAATAGTTTCAGCAAGTCCTTGAAACTGACCAAATTCACTAGGTCCCTCCCTGTCAGAGAAAACTGAGACAGGTGAAACTGAGCTGCACAAGACTCTCAGAGGAGAAAAGCTGCACTGTAGACTCAGACCAGACCAGCTGCCTTGACAAACCAGAAAGCAGCTGGGCTGCCTAGAAGAAGTTTAGGCCATCCGAGACACCTCAAAAGGACACTCTCCAACTTCCTCCCCTGCCTGCAGGCTGTGCAGTGTGCTCCAGGCTCCCAGCCTGCTGTGCAGCTGTCTTTGAGTCATTTCTGCTCCTTAAGTAACCTATCACCTATATCCCTGCAAGTAACCTCAATAAACTTGTTGTTCACCAAGGTGGGCTTCGGTCTGTTGTGGGTTCCTTATCTGGGGTGAGTAGGTATGTGTTCTGTCTCCCCAGGAAGAGTTTTGTTCAAGACCCGGTTATGGCTTCCCAAGCCCTTAACAGTCTAGCTCTCTTCCCAGCTTCTCTTCAGATCTGGTCCTGCGGTCCCCTGCAGGGCCCCCTCTCCTAATAAAGCTCTTCTGAAAGGTGATGTGTACCCATCCTTTCTCATGAACCTTCCAATGACAGACCAAAGTAAGGGTCCCACTGAAGTCCATATTTATGAACCAAAGAGTTTATTAGACTTTCTTATAGGAGACTGGGTGACTCCAAGCAGCTGTATCACTTCAGAGTCCCTCCCTGTCACTGATGAGACCTCACAGAAGGTACATCATGCTGTCTCAGTTTCAGTTAATCTTCTACTTCATATATACTCCAGAATCTCACAAGATCACATGCACCTAGGAGGAGGGCCAGAAGAAGAAACTAGAAACCCAGCTGAGGGACCTGTGGGCCTCCCCTTTTTCTAATAAGGGAGTATCATTACTATTACTGCAGACCTAGACAGTACTGTATTGTTCTGCTTGTTGGTTATTGTGGCTAACAGGCACTCTCTACTCCAAGATGGCTCTGGGAATGTCATGGAGGAGAAAGCCATACTACAATTGTTATCTTGTTGGAGAATAATACCAGCGAGAGATCTTCAGCTGTATACAGGCAGATCCACCTACTGCCACAAGCACCAGAGTAAAATGACACAAGACCAAGGGAGGCAAAAAGAGAGTTTCTTGTCCATCACCAAAATGTCACACTAGGAAGAACGGTGCCAACAGAAGATGTCATAGTAAAGGTGTCACAGAGAAATCAGGGCTCTCCTTTGTGGATTCTTATTCTCACTGATAATTTTGTTCTTTTGGCTTTTGTGTATTGCGGATTTTGATTTTTGCTTTTATTTTTTGAGGTGGTCTCTCTATGTAGCCTTGGCTTGCCTGGAACTCACTATGTAGACCAGAGAGAGGTAGATCCACCTGCCTCTCTGCCTCTTGAGTGCTGGGATTAAAGGCATGCTCTAACACACCTGGCAATAAAAGAATTTGAAAATGGCCTCAGAAGGAAGCAGGAGGATTCTCCTGTTAGACTTTGACAGGAAAAGCAACAAAGCAAGCAAAGCTAAAATCCCAAGCAGTGCCCAGAGGATGGGGGTGGAGAAGAGGAGGGAAAGTCAGCCTTGTTGTTAGGATCAACAACAGATGTCTGCAAAGATTTAGGGAAGGAAGGGGTCTTCAGAGAAGCACAGAGAAGCCATGTGCCAAGCAAAGCATGTGTCCCCAAAGGCTAAGGCATTCCACCACTTGGTCCCAGTTGGTTGTGCTGTTTGTAAAGGGTGTGGGAAGGTGTAGCCTTGCTAGAAGTCTATCACCTAGGGCAGGCTTAGAGTGTCTAAAGCCTCCGCCCATTTCCAGGTCAGCTTCCTGCAACTGCCAGGCCTGCCGCTGGTCTGCCATGTTCCTCTCCACCTTGGTAGACTTTAAATCTCACTGAACCTTAGGCTAAAGTAGTTTTTCTCTTCCTTAAGTTGCCTTTGTCCATTTTATCACAGCAACAAGAAATGTAATCCATAGAGCGCGTTAGGTTGCTATTCAAGAACAAGATATGAAAGGAAACCTGGCAGTGGTGGCAGGCACCTTTAATCCCAGCCCTCAGGAGTCAGAGGCATGTGGAGCTCTGGAGTCTAAAGCTGGTCTAGGACAGCCAGAGGTGCACATAGAAAGCTCTGTCTTAAAAAACAAACAAACATGCCGGGCAGTGGTGGCGCACGCCTTTAATCCCAGCACTTGGGAGGCAGAGGCAGGCGGATCTCTAAGTTCGAAGCCAGCCTGGTCTACAGAGTGAGTTCCAGGACAGTCAAGGCTAAACAGAGAAACCCTGTCTTGAAAAACCAAAAAAAAAAAACAACAACAACAACAAAAAAAACACCAAACAAACAAGCAGAGGCAGAGGCAGGCGGATTTCTGAGTTCGAGGCCAGCCTGGTCTACAGAGTGAGCTCCAGGACAGCCAGGACTACACAGAGAAACCCTGTCTCGAAAAACCAAAAAACAAAAAAAAAGGTGCTTGCCCACCCTGGCAACCCGAGCTTGTTCTCTGGGAACTATGGTGGAGAGAGAGAACTGACTCCTGTATGCTGTCCTCTGACCTCCCACATGTCCATCACGGTACATGATGCATACCCAATCAATCAATATAAAGTTTGTTTGCTTGTTTATGACATAGTTTCTCTACATCATCCCGGCTGTCCTGGAACTCACTAGGTAGACCAGGCTGGCTTCAAAATCTTAGAGATCTGCCTGCCTCTGCCTCTCAAGTGCTGGTATTAAAATCAAATGTCACTGGCCCATCAATATGTAATTTTTAAAGGGGTGTGTGTTGTAATGCTTACCTCTCTAATGTTACAATGGGTGGAAACGTCCACAAATTGATTATGAGGGAGGCAATAGCCCTCCTCAATGGCCTCTAGGCTGCTAATGTCTGAAGCTCCTTGTACTCTAATGCTAATTGTGTCCCCCAAAACTGTTTGCCTGAGAGGGTCCGCAATTAGTTGCTGGGAACCTGCCTCTAATTGATTCTGATTGGCAAATCAAGATAGCTGGGCTGAGAAAGAAGTGGGATTTAGGATTCTCAGACATGGGACCTCAAGGAAGAAGGAGGAAATCCACCATGCCTGAGGCGTGGTCAGGAGTGAAGCATGTACCACCATGCCCGGCTCATGTGTGTCTTTTGTTCGGGAGCATAAACCACTGTGGTAGGAAGCAAACATGCATCAGGATTTATTAAAAATTACTACTACAGCTGGGCATGGTGGCGCACACCTTTAATCCCAGCACTCCAGAGGCAGAGGCAGGCAGATTTCTGAGTTCGAGGCCAGCCTGGTCTATAAAGTGAGTTCCAAGACAGCCAGGGCTATACAGAGAAACCCTGTCTCACACACACACACACAAAAAAAAATTAATACTACAAAAGTCTTTTTATAAAAACAAAAAAAAAAACCAAAACTTACGGGCGTGGTGGCGCACGCCTTTAATCCCAGCACTCGGGAGGCAGAGGCAGGCGGATTTCTGAGTTCGAGGCCAGCCTGGTCTACAAAGTGAGTTCCAGGACAGCCAGGGCTAGACAGAGAAACCCTGTCTCGAAAAAACAAAAACAAAAACAAAAACAAAAGTCTTTTTATGTCTCAATAAAAGTATTTTCCAAGCTAGAACAGATTTAGGAAAGATTAAAGAGAACTTATTAAAGAAAATATACTGCTAAGAGAGATGTAAATGAGTAAAAGAGAGAGAGTCACCCCTGAGACATGGTAGATCACAGATGTCGTACTGCCTCTTTCTTTCCCTACCAGAAATCAGGTCAGGTCATGCTTTCTTCAGTCTGTCTCCCAGGATAAAAAGCTGAACGTGTCTCTTGTGACAGAGCACCCAGGCCTTGGGGAGAAAAGAAATCCCACACTCCCCTATATCTAAAAGCTAAAGTATGCTCCTACTTAGTGCTGGCCTTTATGGCCCTTGACATGTAGGCTAGGCCAGACTAAGTCATGTGGTGTGGAACTTCTTGCCACCCTCCAGAAACATGTAAGAATCAGAAATCTTTGTTGGCAGGGTGTGAAGTTACTTTCTTCCAGGCTCTCTGTCATGCAGTACATAGTGACATCAATTAAATGTCTGCAGTGCAGCCAGTTCCTGATAGGGTGGCCCTCAGAGGAGAAAAGGAGTCTGAGAGTAGAGGGAGAGAGTCTGGCACAATGGTCAGGGAAGTCTTGCAGCTCTAGATGACTAGCAGCCATGCTTTTTCTGCAGCTCTGACTGAATAGCAAGCAGATTGCTTCTTTCTTTATACAGGTTTCATAGAACAAAGACAAACTAATGATTATCCAAGAAGTATAGATTTTATGTCTGATTTTTCTTTAGATGTCCAGGGTAGAACTGGCCCTGGTTTGGGGGTTGCTGGTGAGCCGGCCCTTGAGGGTGTCAGAGCAAGAAAGGCCACTGTCTGACCAGCTTAGATACCTCTCAGGCCCAGATCCAGGGCTTTGAATTAGCCCAGTCCAACATCTACCCCATCAATAATGCTGGAGTACATAGAGGGGCCCATCCCACAGATCCAAAACTAGAGGACCTCCATAACACGGAGCAACAACAGGACATCCGAAAGGAGTCCCAATGAGGTTTCAGTATTGGAGTAGCAATAGCAGAAGCCAGAGGCCACGTGCCAGATCAACGAGTCATTGCAATGACCTTTGCAAACAAAGAAGCGTGGACACAAGGGTAGACTGTGGGACACAATGTGGCACACTACAGCTTCCACAAAAAGTTTTTTTCCCTCTGTTGAGGGGAGGTTGCAAGGGTTGGGGCAGTTAGTAGAGGAGTAGGATTGAGGGACATGACATCAAATTCACAAAGAACCAATGTGTGTGTGTGTGTGTGTGTGAGAGAGAGAGAGAGAGAGAGAGAGAGAGAGAGAGAGAGTCCAGCCTTAAGAATAATTTCAAAAAAAGCGTAGAGCAAAGCTCTGCTGTTTAGGAACTCACATGAGAGCAAAGAATATCTCTAAGCACAGAATTCTTCCATGCATTGCCCCATAAAGCCCCCAAGACTATCCTCTAAGGCATATTGTCTTTAATCCAGTTTTCCAAGTCTGGACGTGTGTAAAGCTATCTCACTCACCTATCTCTGTCTCTGGTTTGTTGCTAAAGGTGACAGGGAGTATGGCTGGCCTCCAAGCCGGAGTAACACTAGATGTGTGCTGTTGCTGCTCAGCTGGGCCACTCTTTCTAGACTGTACTGTGCATTGCTTACATTATAAAGCCTTGACTGCTCTGCTACTGTGTGCCATTGACGTTCCTCTGTTCTGTGAGCATACAGAGACTGCTTCTGGGATAGAGGGCAGCCTGATCTGGAGACCTCAGGGCACATTCTCCCCTCACAAACCAGGCCATTTATAGCCCTGCAATCTTTCTCCCTTGAAAATGTGTGACAGGTCACCTGCTGTGACCCTGCAGCCTTTCTCTTCTCAGCTCTCACAAAAAGCTGACACTCCCCACCCCATCCCCGTCCCCCTTCACCAGGAATCCCAGACAACCTGAGACCACAGGCGCCTAGTATACTACTTACTAACCAGGTATATACTACTTATTAACAAAGCCTGCTGTGACAGGGGACCTCCCTCCTCCCTGTAAGAACAGACAACTCACTTTGTCAGGCAAATCTTCATTAATAACTCTCCTAATAAGTCTTTTACCCCAAGGGCAGTCCATCTCAGCTCATCTTTCTTGGACCCCCTCCCATAATTGCATAATAGCCTTAGACCATAAGAGACTTCTTAGGTCTCAAACCCAGGACAAATGGCTAAGTGGCTGGGGTGCCTATCCAAGGTATCAAAGCAGACCTGGCCACCAGGTTCTCCCAGCATCCTCAGTCCATACCTGTTACAGGATATAGGTAGCATACCCCACTCCCCTACCCTAAACTTCTCCAGCCCACAGACTAAGCTGTTCTTCCCTTAGCGGCCTTTCTCTTTATAATCCAGGCATTTTGGTTACCTGGCATTTACCCTCCTAATTCCCCCCTCTTCTCACATGGCCCAGCTCAGGGCCATGTTCACTCTGGATTGTCCCAGACATTTCTATTTCTGTCTGTTCTCTCTTTTATTGACAATAAACCTTCTCCACCATACCTAGTAGGAGTCATGTCCTTTCTTCCCATTTCTTTTTATCATTCAGTAAAAAATCCATTCATTCACTGGATCCAGCTGTACTGAGCAATGAAAAATAAGCCGTAGCCATAGAGAATGACTTGGCCCCAGCCTGACCAGTCCACTCCACATGCAGAAACAATGGATGGAAAACAGCTCACCCTTCTCCCAATCAAACCACACTCACACACACACACTCACACTTACACACACATACAAATGCACACAACACACACACATATACACACAGCTGTATCTTCTTGTAACTATTTGTATACATGGTCCTCGACCCCACTCAATGTACTTAGCCTTCGTCCTGTGGAACCGTTTGGCCCTCACTGTTCCAATAGAGCAGCCTCAGCTGCAAGATCCCATCCGTTTGTTTCTCTGCCTCAGTTTCCTTACAAGCTCCATTTCCCAAATTATCTAACAATCTCATATTTTATTAATGTGGGGTCCACATCTGGATAAATAAACAGTGTAAATGTGAATTTTTGGAAAGAAGTCTGCATTGTATACTGATGAAAACTTTTTTTTTTTTTTTTTTTTGCCTTTTCGAGACAGGGATTCTCTGTGTAGCCTTGGCTGTCCTGGAACTCACTCTGTAGACCAGGCTGGCCTCGAACTCAGAGATCCACCTACCTCTGCCTCCCAAGTGCTGGGATTAAAGGCGTGCACCACCAAGCCCGGCTACTGATGAAAACTTTAATAACTGTGGAGAGTTTGGAACGTTGCTTGACTTAGTTTGGGTTTTATTGCTGTGAAGAAACACCATGACAAAGGCAACTTTTTTTTTAAAGGTTTTAGATCTTTATTGTAGAAAGGCAGGGAGAAAGAGAGAAGGGAGAAAGAGGAAGGGAGGTCGGCCATGGCCACGTGGAGACAAGGGGGAAGGGAGAGAAAGAAGGAGAGCTAGAGATGAGAGTAAGAAAGGTGAGAGCTTAAAGAGCCCAAGGCAACTCTTTTTTTTTTTTTTGGTTTTTCGAGACAGGGTTTCTCTGTATAGCCCTGGCTGTCCTGGAACTCACTTTGTAGACCAGGCTGGCCTCGAACTCAGAAATCCGCCTGCCTCTGCCTCCCGAGTGCTGGGATCAAAGGCGTGCGCCACCACGCCCGGCTTCCAAGGCAACTCTTATAAAGGAAAACATTTAACAGGGGCTGGCTTACAGTTCAGAGGTCTAGTCCATTATCATCATGGTGGGAAGCATGGTGACACCCAGGCAGACATGGTGCTGGAGAAGGAAATGAATTCTACATCTTGATCTATAGGCAGCAGGAGCCAGTGCCACACTGAGATAGCAAAACCTGCCTCCACATTGGCACAATTCCTCCAACAAGGTCACACATAACAGTGCCACTCCCCGTGGGCCAAGCACTCTGGGGGCCACACCTATCCAAACCACCACATTGCTGATCTGATAACCTAATCACAATTTCTTTTTTTTTTAATCTTTTTTTAAGATTTATTTATTATATGTAAGTACACTGTAGCTGTCTTCAGACACTCCAGAAGAGGGCATCAGATTCTTTACGGATGGTTGTGAGCCACCATGTGGTTGCTGGGATTTGAACTCAGGACCTTCGGAAGAGCAGTCGGCGCTCTTAACCACTGAGCCATCTTGCCAGCCCCACAATTTCTTTGGAGCATAAATAAAATGATAAAGACTTTTGTAATGTATTAAGTTAACAAAACCCTCTACTCCACCAATGGAAAGACTAAGAATGGTATCAGAGAGCAGCTGAAAATGCTCACTTAATATTTCCTCTGGTGTAATTTACAATGTATTGATTTATAAGCTTCTTTGTTCTGTTACTGTTTAAAAAAACAACAACAAAATATCAGAAACTGCTTCCAGAATGAAACTCAGCCATGGTCACCCATATTTGACTTCAGAATAAACTACCTCTTATTTCCTTTGAGGTGAAATCTGTAGTGTGTGTGTGTGTGTGTGTGTGTGTGTGTGTGTGTGTGTGTGTACAGCAGTCATCTCAGTTGTCTTTCCTGTGACTGACATTTGGGGTGAGTCACCATGGGTACTTAGGAGTTAATCTATAGATTTTTTTGTGAGACATCCCAAGTCACTGAACTGGGCTCCAAGGAGTAACGGTTTGACTGTAAAGTATAAGCATTTTTTTTTTTTGGCCTTTTAATATCTATAGAAACCTAAGTAGGAAATCTGATGTAGAACTACCTGTGGTACATTTGTGACAAGACAAATGCTTAGAGACACATCTCGATGAGCCTGGTGGGGTACCCTGTAATCCAGCCATTGAGGCAGCTGAGACAGGAGAATCACAAGGTCAAGGTGAGGATAAGCAAAATCAAAATAATGGCTGGGAATGTGCTCGGTGGTGGAGCACTTCCTAGAGTATAAAATGAGCACATGACCACTCCCAGGTATGGTTGAGAAGAAGGTGTTTACTGTAGAAATGAGGAAGAGCACAGCCAGAGGCATCTAGAAGAACCCAGAGCAAAGAAAGGAGTACATTAAACAGATCCAACTGGGCCAGAGAGCAGATGGGATGGGGTTGGGGGCAGAGACCAAGAGAGCAAAGAGAGAAGATGAAAAAAAAATGGCAGGATTATATAGGAATGAGAAGCTGAGGGAAGGGAAGCCCTTGCTTGGGCTGGAAAAGTTTAGGGGATATGGTGTTGATCTTGAACTCAGGACAAGTGGCTATTTAATATATCAAAGTAGACTCTGGCTGCTCCTTTCCCTCAGTCTGTGCTCACTCTTACCTGTCATCCTGACCAGCATACCATGACCCCTACCCTCAACCTCTTCAGCCCAGCGGCAGGGCTGGGCTTCCCTTTCCCCCAGCTTCTCAGTCCTATATAACCAGCCACTTTGGCTATGTTCTCCTGTTCCTCTCTCTTCCCCCCACCCCCGCACCCCAATATGGCCTGGTCTAGTCTTGATCTTTCCACTTCTGGCTGTTTTCTCCCTCTACTTAACTAGTCATCTCATTTGTTTTGTTTGTTTAATTGATTGTTTTTTTATTTGTTTGTTTGGTTGGTTGGTTTTGTTGTTGTTTTTGTTTGTTTTGTTTTTATTCATCTAGTGCTGAAACCCAGGAGTAGCATAAATGAGCTTCCTTCCAAGAGACTCCACCTCTCTGAACCAAGCTGCTGATAACTCTTCTGGGTTATACATGGACCATTTGTTTCTACTGGCTTCTGCAACTCACAAAATTTGATCCATATTCTAGAGTCCACCTTTTCAGCTGCTTCTTCACTCCATGTGCTCTGACCATTGGCCTCTCTTTGTCAACTCTCTCAGTCTCTCTGGCCTGCTTTGCCCATGTGGGTCTGCACCACTGTGGGCATCTACACCCCTGTGGGTAATTCTCTTTTTTCTTCTCCTGCTCTACTAGATAAGTATCACTTGGAACTGCCCACTCTGTCTACTATTACTACAAAAGCCACACTGGAGTACCAGGAAGCTTTCTTCACCTTACTGAGCCCCTGGTCACATGGAAAGGGATACCTTTCTGGAATTTGGAACCTCAGACATCTCAGTACACTTGGGAACACCCAGATTGAAATTCTTGTCGTCATAAAGCTCCCCTTTGTTCTCAGCTCTCCCCACCCCAAACTTCTTCATCTCCCTGCCTGCTAAGTNAAAATTAATTTAAAAAAACTAAATTGGCATTCTTTAAAAGCACATGTTGGAGCCGGGCGTGGTGGCGCACGCCTTTAATCCTAGCACTCAGGAGGCAGAGGCAGGCGGATTTCTGAGTTCGAGACCATCCTGGTCTACAAAGTGAGTTCCAGGGCAGCCAGGGCTATACAGAGAAACCCTGTCTTGAAAAAAAAAAAAAAGGAAAGAAAAAGCACATGTTGGGGCTGGAGAGATGGCTCAGCAAGTAAGAGCACTGACTGCTTGCTCTTCCAGAGGTTCTGAGTTCAATTCCCAGCAACCACATGGTGGCTCACAACCATCTGAAATGAGAGCTGATGCCCTCTTCTGGTGTCTGAAGAGAGCAATAGTGTACTCATATACATATAAATAAATAAAAATAAATAAATAAGCACATGTTTTTGCAGAAGAGCCAGGTTCAGTCCCAGCACCCACCTCAGGCAGCTGAAAACTGTCTGTAATTCCAGCTTCAGAGAGCTGACCCCTTTCTTACTTCCTGGACACATTCACAGACACATTCACATGAAAAAATAATAAAAATTTTAAATGGCATTGCCCAATGTACAAATTCTCTCATGTGGTTACAACTTCTGACACTACACAAATAATCCCCAAATCTCTGCATGTCCAAAAGTCTCCTACCTCTAAGGTATTTCTATTTACCACTCTTTTTTTTTGTTCATGTGTTTTTAGTTTGTTTTTTTTTTTTTTTTTTTGAAACAGGGTTGCTTCATGTAGCCTTAGGTGTCCTGGAACTCACTCTATAGGCCAGGCTGTAGCTGGTCTTTGCTACTTTGTGAGTTCTTCTTCTTCCCCACCCCCATTTGCTCTTAACACGGAGCCATCTCTCCAACCCCACTAGAAAACTTTCTCAATTACATATTCTGTTACGTTCTGTGCCCTTGGAAACCAGTAGGAGTCAGTACATGTGTTTTGTATAGTTACTCACAATACTCTTGAACCTGAACCAGCCACACAATGTCACATCCTGCACCTATGTATAAGCTTTTATGGTATTTGCCTTTATAAGCTGTCCCTGGCATGGACCCCAACATGAGAGAGACACCTGCACCAATATAAGAAACTATTTGGAGCTGGAAAGATGGCTCAGTGGTTAAGAGCCCTGACTACTCTTCTGAAGGTCCTGAGTTCAAATCCCAGCAACCACATGGTGGCTCACAACCACCCGTAATGAGATCTGACCCCCTCTTCTGGTGTGTCTGAAGACAGTTACAGTGTACTTACATATAATAAATAAATAAAACTAAAAAAAAAAAAATAAGAAAGAAACTATTTGGAATAAGACTTCCATTTTGACTAGCAAAGTTTAAAATCCCAAGACTTCCCTGGGAATTGACACCCTACTTGTCAGAAAGAGACATGTGTGTGGGTAAATGACATCCTGGTTGACAAGTTAAGACATGAATGTTAAACAAGTCCCATCCTTGTATACAATTTAGGACAGGAATATTAGACAAGACAAGTCCTCTGCCACTGTTGAATACCCCAACCAACGGGAATAAAGTAAGTGTACAACAAAGATATTTTCCTAAGGAAATCCCCTATCCATAAATCCTGATTGATGAAACAACTTGGCACAAATGTTTGTGGATCTGGGGCTTAAAAACCCTGTAGGGCCGGGCGTGGTGGTGCACGCCTTTAATCTCAGCACTTGGGAGGCAGAGGCAGGCAGATTTCTGAGTTCGAGGCCAGCCTGGTCTGCAGAGTGAGTTCCAGGACAGCCAGGGCTACACAGAGAAACCCTGTCTCGAAAAACCAAAAAAACAAACAAACAAACAAACAAACAAACAAACCCTGTAGGATCTTAACTCAGGGTCGTGGTCCAGTTCTGAACTCTGAACCATGGCTTTGGTTGACCAGTCTTGGGGGATATGTTCAATAAACTATGCCTGTCTGATTGAGATTAGTGTTCATTTGTTTATGAGGCAATTCCTGAACCCCAACACCCACCCACCCCCAGTTTCTTCCCCTACACTAGTTAGGAGAAAAAGAAGGCAGGGGGAAATCTCTGAATCTAATTTTATTCCTTTTGTTTTTTCTTTAACCACAGCTACTAACAAACATCAACCAACCTCCCTAAATGACCACAACCACACACCCCACCTCTTGACCTCTTGGGGACCTACCACTTATATCCTCTGAAAAGTTCCCAGAGTTCCAAATGCCACACAATCACAGAAACTATCTACAGCTAGCAAAACCATCCTTCTACTAGAGCATGGGACAAATCATAATCAGTTTCCTACATCTGGAATTAAAACAAAATCACATTCTTATAATATTTCTGTACTAAAAAGAAATAAATATCAAAACCAACATTTCAGAATTCTCAAAAATATCACTATACCAGTCTGGCCCATGTCAATGTTAGTTGAAGTGATGAGATGAGACCAATGCCCAAGCTTTGCAAAAACATGGCTTGGGCTGAGCCCAGAGTATTTCTTTCTCTGTTCTAACTATTCCTAAGATGAGGCCTGAAAGCTCCTAGCTTCCACACAATCTAATCATCCAAGCTGACTGATTCAATCTGACTTCTCTTGGCTTCTCACTGAATTGCTCTGCTTGGCCTTAAACTAACTTTGGCAGTTTCTCTAATCTTCCTCCTTATTCTCTGGCTTTTGCTTCATGAACTGAATGTAAATGAACTCAACCCTACTACAGTACCTCTTGTGTTGATTGCACTTAGCTCAACTTACCACACTCTCCCCGCACTGCTTGTACTGCTCTTAACTTTTTTTTTTTTCTTTCTTGAGACAGGGTTTCTCTGTGTAGCCCTGGCTGTCCTGGAACTCACTCTGTAGACCAGGCTGGCCTTGAACTCAGAAATTCGCCTGCCTCTGCCTCCCGAGTACTAGGACCACCTCCCAGGCCCCAGACCCAGAGTTTGAGTTGGATCAGCTCATCATCTACCCCATGTGTGAATTGCTGGAACTCATGAAGGGTCAAGTCCTGCTGATCCAAATTACAGATCTCCATGACACAGGGCAACAACAGGATATCTGAAAGGAGTCCTGGTGAGGATTCAGTATCATAGTGTAGCAGAAGCCAGAGACCTCGGAACAGATCAATGATTCACTGCAATGAACATTTGCAAATAAAGACATTTGGACAACAGCATATACTGTGCGTCACATTATGACACAGCGGCTTCCACAGCGAGATCTGATTTTTAATTTTAGCTTTTAATTTTGTTTTGAGGGAGAGGTTGCAAGGGTAGATACAAGATACAAAGAAATAGATAGATGGGTGGGGTTGGGGTGCATATTATGAAATTTACAATCAATAATGAGTTAAAATCCCTTTTATCTCTACTGTAGTTGGAATATATTAATAAATCCCTGCTTAAGGTTATTAGCTGCTTCAATGGGATTTATGGTCCCCAATGAAAGACACACACACTACAATTAAATCTTCAACTCAAAATTTCAAGGCTCAAACTTAACAAGGAGTTTTTTAAGCTGTAAAATCCTAGTCTTAATAAAAGCTACTAACTTGACCTGGCAAATGGTGGTGCATGCCCTTCGTCCCAGCATTTGAGAGGCAGAGGCAGGTGGATCTCTGTGAGTTCCAGGCCAGACTGTTCTCCAGAGTGAGTTCCAATACAGCCAGGGCTGTTACACAGAGACACCCTGTCTCAAAAAGCAAAACAAAATAAAACAAAACAAAAGCCTACTGACTTATTGTAAACTGTAAGATAATCAAGACGTGCAAGTTAATGCTCTTCACCTTATGAACAAGCAAATTATTTAGTGTGCGCAGAACTATGCTCATAGATATGCTAAGTACAAATGTAATTCATGTGGTTTTTTTTTTAAAGCCTCCTTTATGTGTTTTCAAGGTAAAGCCTAAAGCAAGTAACTAAAAACAAATAAATTTTGCTTAAAGGTCGGCATACTTAATAGGTTATGGCCCTCAAACTCATCAGAGATCTGCTAAATATGACAATTAAAATGTTTAATGAAAAGGTTTTCCATGATAGACAGAAATGCTAGCTCCTACTGGGAACCCAAAGTGTCTAAAAAAGACACTGGAGAGCACTACTGCCCCACCTGCTGGACTACAGCAACATAACCACTGGAGGCCTGCCCCATGCCTTGCCTGAAGACAGGGCTGTGTCCATGCTGTGGACAGTTAGCCTGACTGCCCTGTTCAGCCTCGTCTCAGCAGGTCAGTTTTCCTAGGTTCATCCTCCACAGGAAAATCTCTCAGACTTTCTGGGGATGGCAGCCTGCACAGCAGCAGAAGACTTAATGCTGTCCTGTGTGACAGCCAAAGAACAAAGACCACAGCCACCACTGAAGCCACCTAGAAGGCCACGGGAGCCTAGGGAAACCATCTAGGCATTGGGTCTCTGTCATCTTACTGGATACATAGGACATTTGGACCATACTTCCTGCTATAATGTACCCTTCTCAGATTGTTGTTTGATGGCTAACAGCAGCCAGCAACCTGGCTCTTCCCCAAGGCTGAATTCAGCTGCCTGTTGAGTTCATTTCAGAGAAAAAGCAGGCCCCAGGCCTTACCTTTTTAGAGCTACCAGGTCTCCTGTCAAGAAAGGCAAACAGTTTACCTTGCAGATAGACTCACACTCTTAAAGGGATAAACTCACCAAACAGGTTTCAAAGTAACTTTTTTTTTTTTTTTTTTTTTTTTTGCTATTTTTTTATTTAAAGGAATTTGATTTGCAATGTCTGCTCCCAGCAATCAGCCACTTGTGACTCATGGTAAATGATTAGATAAAAACAAAAGGTTTCCCTAGGCGTTTAATCCCAGCACTTGGGAGGCAGAGGCAGGCAGATTTCTGAGTTCGAGGCCAGCCTGATCTACAAAGTGAGTTCCAGGACAGCCAGGGCTATACAGAAAACCCTGTCTTGAAAAACAACAAAACAGGGGGCTGGTGAGATGGCTCAGCGGGTAAGGGCACCCGACTGCTCTTCCGAAGGTGATAAGTTCAAATCCCAGCAACCACATGGTGGCTCACAACCATCTGATCTGGCTCCCTCTTCTGGAGTGTCTGAAGACAGCTACAGTGTACTTACGTATAATAAATAAAATAAATCTTAAAAAAAAAGAAAAACAACAAAACAAAACAAAACACAAAAGGTTTCAAGCTTAAGTAAGTTACTAGGGTCTAATAAAATGTTTTAAAGTATGTAGACACAAATTGTAAAGGCCTAAGGAAATAATTTAAGGGACACACACAAAAAATAATTTTTTTGGATTCATAGCTTTTACCATGACTCAAAGTCTATTGCTCTTTCTATAATATGAATTTCAGTACAGAGTATAAACAGTAGTAATGTAAGTATGTGTAAACGTTTATCTCTTTTTGTAAACTTAAACAATTCATGTAACCTTCAGAGAGTTGACTTGGATCCACCTCTCACAGGTCAAACGGATTCCAGATAAGTACCCCTGTCAACCAGCAGCCTAAGATTCCCTGCTTACTGCCAACTCCTGAGGGTGGGATCTTTCACCCTTTCTCCATCTCCCCTTGCACCCCTTCTCTGGTCTTGGGAGTGACCTCTCCCAATTACCAGGATCATGGGTCTGGAAGTTTCAAGCATACACCAAGACAAAAAGTTTCCCCCAAGCTCTTCAACTTTACCTTCTGCCCCTAGTCTGTATCTGTCCTAGCAGTCCTTCAATTGACTGCAAACTGCAACAAACGTGTCAGCCCTGGGTGCTTCTGATGGCATTTTGGACCAGCCTGACCCTCTGTGACTGGTGCACTTCCCTACCCCCAGGCGGTCCCACAGAGCACAGGAAGTGAGTGAAAGAGAAGTCCCCAGCCTCTGTTCCTCTCTCAAGAGTCATTGACCATCATTCTAGCCTTCCTGGGCCCTCGGCAGAGATGCCCCAGTTTCAGCAGAGATATAAGAGACTATATCACTGCCCCTTTATGATAAACAAAGCCCGGGTGAATGGCTGAAGTCAGTTCCCAGCAGTCCCTACTCACTACTACCTGCTATCCTGACCAGCATTCTCTCCAGCCAAAGGCTCCCCTTTCCCCAGCTTCTGATTCCTATATAACCCAGTCATTTTAGCTCTGTAGTCTCTTGGACTCTGAATTCCAAGTACTCTCTTTGCTCCCTCCTGCCTCTCCTCTCATGGCCTGGCTCAGTCTGTACCCTTCTAGATGACTCTGGCTATTCTCTCCCTCCTATATACAGTAAACCTTGTCCTCACCCCATACTGTCACAAGCAAGAAGGTAGATATTCGTGGTTAGTATAACAAAAGTTACATTTTATTATGCTGAGGATCGTCACACAATGTTCACACTTCAAATTCCTAATGAAAGGCCAGCATAAACCCCATTTGTCTCCATGTAAAGACCAGGCCTGTTTTTGTTTGTTTGTTTGTTTGTTGTTTTTTAAAGGCCATATAAGACACCAGTTTCAAGAATAGACCATAAGTCCCAGAAACTAGGTTATAAGACACCAGCTCTAGGATCAGACCATAAAATCCAGAACAAGATCATAAAGCCCTCTCCCAAAGAACAGCCTGGGGATAAGCACAAAAAATGGGGAAATATCTTATCTCAGAATGGGCCATCTGCTCTAGGCAGATGGTTGATGTTCACATCACATGGTTGAACATTAGTGACCTAGGAATGCAGACCACTGACCAGACCTGATTGAACATCATGACATAGGAATGTAGACCACTGGTCACCCTAGCACCCACCAATGAAATTTTAGATTACCAGGCCGGGCGTGGTAGTGCACGCCTTTAATCCCAGCACTTGGGAGGCAGAGGCAGGTGGATTTCTGAGTTCGAGGCCAGCCTGGTCTACAAAGTGAGTTCCAGGACAGCCAGGGCTACAGAGAAACACTGTCTCAAAAAAATTTTTTTTTAGATTACCTAATCCTTCTAGAGAGTTTTTTCAGTTCCCTATAAGAAGTCCTGAGTGCCTTTGCCTGGGATCACCATTTTGGAGAATGGTTGACTCCTGCATGCTGGTTGTTTCTGCAGTGTAAATGCTCTTTGTTTTTGCAAAACTATCTGAATCTGGGGTCTTACTTCAGCGATTTTCAGACCCTATACACTAACAATTGTCTTAAGCCTGTCTTTCTAAGGCTACTCACCTATGCGACATATCTTAACCAAAGGTCAGGTCCAATCTCTAACCGAAGTCTCTGATTCCAGAAGCAGGATCCTGGGGGAGATTCTCCAGCTTCAGGGAAGATCAAGATGGCATCTCTCCAGATGTGCATTGCTCTTGGTCTCTACTTATATACTGTCCAGTGGGTGTCATGGCCTCACGGAGTTTAGGACTATATTTGGTTATCTTGAGTGAGTGATGTCACTGGGCTCTGGTTATCAGGAACAGCCTTGGGTGTCATAGAGTTCCTGACTAAGCTATTACTACATGTCTTAAAGTCATTTTTTTTTCTATGCTCATTACACACACATACATGAGCAGTCATATCCTTTTCTTTTCTTTTCTTTTTTTTTTTTTCAGTTGTAGGGTGCTGGGTAAGAAAATGCTGAGGAGAGCCTGGATGGAGTCTGCAACAGATACTTGCTATACTGAGAGAACCTGGAGGCAAGTAGTATGTGAATAGACTCACGCTTAGCCATTTGTCCTGACATCTAGCATGGGCAAAACACTCTGGGTTTGATTTTAAGCACCACAAAGAGAAAAAAAAATCCACCACCATGACCACCTCCTTTTGAGACAGATGTAGTCCTGGCTGTTTTTGTGTCACAGTTCTCCAGGGACCCCAGAAATTGCTTTTCCAATGGGAAAGTTGTAAAACCTGTTATTCCCGTCAGAAAGCTGGGAAGTGGGGATTCCCACTTCTCTACCTACTACTCTTTCCCTCTCTCTTCTTATGAGTCCCTGGATGGCCTTTTCCCTTCTTCCTCTCTTTCTCTCTCTTCTCTGACCCCCTTCCTCCTCTGTCTCTACCCCCTCCCCCAGATCCCAAATAAACTTCCTTTTATATTAAGCCTGTCACATGGCTTGATTGTTTAGGGGACACCTTGGGGAACCTGGCAAGGCACCCCCTCACACTGCCGTTTTTTATAAAACACAACTACAGTTAACTATTATTTCCTCTAGAAATCCCCTATGAATTCATTTATTTGAACAATAGCTGCTAAAGTAGCCCTGGTTACAATTCAGCTTTTGCCAGGCCATGATACCTTGATCACAGATAACCATGGTTCTGTAAGATCTAATCAGAAATACCCCTATTTCAAACACGGGCTGTTCGTGCACCCCACGAATCACGAGACCGGTCTTGATGCAAAAAAGCATGAGGATTTTTAATCGGAGCTCCGGGATGACCCGTATCCCACACAGGGGACAGGGGGGTCGACCCTGAGGGAAAAGAGGACCCAGTTTTTATGGTTCCTCAAGAGGGAGAGAAGGAGGAGGAGGGAGTAGGGGATTTTTCTGATTTGACAATATCCATTCTTTCTACAGAAGAAATAGGTACACGGAAGATCTTTATGCTCGGGTGCACAGCTGCAAAGTGAAATTCTTACCACAAACACTTGACAGTGAGCTGTATCTCAATCTATCAACTAACCCACCAACTCTTGGCAATGAGCTATAGCAGTTGGCAAATACATGCATTCAAAGAACAGTAGGGGCAAGCACACAGATTCAAGAAATGTTCAGGCTATTATGTTTAGCTATGTAAAGGCTTTCTACTAATAATGAAATCTCTTTCTAGTTTCGGGGTCTTTGAGGCCTGTTACATTTTCTTAGGATCTTTCATTTCTAGCCCTTGGAACTGGCACCATATATCCTGTTCCCCACCCAATTATCTGACTTCTGCATGTGCTGTGGAGCTCTGCCTACTCCTCCTTCTTCAGAAAAGTGTTGGAAGAGACCCCCATGTATGCCAGTGGGTTCTGATTTCCTCTCTTCAGAGGCACCTCTGTCAGGTTCTAAAGAACCCGGAACAATTCTCAGTACCCATGGTTCCTGCCACCATTTCTCACCCTGACATTTCTCAACTCCACCACCTTGGCTACAGGCTGTGTTGGTTCCCATGTGCTCTCTTGGTCCTCTTGATGCCCTCTCCTCTCTCTCTCTCTCTCTCTCTCTCTCTCTCTCTCTCTCTCTGTGAGTTTGTGTGTGTGTGTCTGTCTGTCTGTCTTTCTCTGTCTCTCTCTGTCTCTCTCTCTCTTTCTCTCTTGGCCCAACCAACTTCAGGCTATCTTCAACCATTTCCTTAGCAATACCTAGAAGTGGCCATGTCCTCAGCTTCATTTACCCACCATGTTGTCTGCCTCTGGCCCCAAGGCCTGAATGCTCTGCAGAGTCTTTGCCATGCTCGTGGCATGAACGAGCCTTGTGACCTCCAGGAACAGTTTTGGAGACTTTTAGAAACACTCTCCTTTCCTGTGTTGGGATATGTTTTTGTGTGCTGTGTATTTGAATGCTGATTTCTGTACTGGGAGACCCGGATGCAGTGCAGGCTTGGTGTGGCCATTACTTTGAAACATTCCTGACTCAGTACTTTGTAAACCATTTGTTTTCTGTAATCTTCTGATTGATCTATAAAGAATTGATCAGCCTATAGCTGGGTGGGAAAGGACAAGGCTGGACTTGCACGCTGTGAGAGAGAGAATGGGGTCTTCAGGTAGATGTCCAGAAAGCTGCCATAAGGACATGAATGAAGAAGGAGACCAGGGAGAGGCCAAGATGGCAGGTAACAGGACAGGTGGCTGAGAAGTAGGCCAGGCTAGCATAGTTGGGATAGAATAGACCAGACTCTACCCAATTACAGTGAAGAGCTTCCATGTCATCATTCGGGAATACGGGCAAGCATGGGAAAGTCCCATAACCACTGTGATCTTTCAAGGTAGGCTTCTAGTTCACTGTTGCTTTCTTTCTTTAGGGCTAGGAAAGAACTAAGTTCCTCACATAGCTCTGCCCCATACCTGGATCGGCTACCACTCCTGAGATGATCCTAGAGGCTCAGGGATTGTTCAAATTTCATGCTTGACATTGGAAAAACTGCCCTGAAAATCTAAACATTTGAAACACCTTCTCCTTTATACAACTTTATTCATTTTCTCTCACACATACAAAAACATAATGTGGGTTTTTGTTTGTTTGTTTGTTTGTTTGTTTCTGAGACAGGGTTTCTCTTTGTAGCCCTGGCTGTCCTGGAACTCACTCTGTAGACCAGGCTGGCCTCAAACTCAGAAATCTGCCTGCCTCTGCCTCCCAAGTGCTGGGATTACAGGCATGTGCCACCACTGCCCAGCTTTTAAACAAAACAAAACAAAACACAAAAACAAAACATGTTTCTTTTGGTTTTGCAGTGGTAGTAGTTAAGCCCATAGCTTCTCCCTAGTCCTCTGTCTCCTGTCTTTGCCTCTTATTCCCTGCCCTTTGTATCTCTGGAACAAGTCTCCTTTTGCTGAGAACTTCTGTCTTGTGGGTCCTAGCCACCCCATGATCCACTTAAGATCAGACCAAGTATCTCTTTCTTTTTGCCTTCACAGAGATCTTTTTTTTTTTTTTTTTTTTGGTTTTTTCGAGACAGGGTTTCTCTGTATAGCCCTGGCTGTCCTGGAACTCACTTTGTAGACCAGGCTGGCCTCGAACTCAGAAATCCGCCTGCCTTTGCCTCTCGAGTGCTGGGATTAAAGGCGTGCGCCACCACGCCCGGCAGTACAGAGATCTTTATACAAGGATGTTTACCATAAGTTAGGCGGAACAGGAAAAACCAACAACATTGACTTCCTTGCAGAAACAGAAAGATAAAAATACAGACCCAAGAGGGAGTCCCAGGTGGCCATAATAGTGATTAAAACCATGGTTTGGGTTCTGGGATATGTGAGAGCCAAAGCTATGTTTTAAGTTTTATTTACTGTGCCTAAGACACCCAAGAAACAAAAATGCCTCTAACCTGTAAGACCCTTGTCCAAGGACAAATAACTTTCTGAGATCCTCGAGGTTGTCTTATCTAAGACAGCAAGTCACATGTTTCTCCCCTAAACAAACTTGTTTAACTCAACTGCACTGAATATGCCTGATCACATGTAGATTGGCGGGTATGCAGGCAGGAAGTACGTCAGGATGTATGCTTGCTCATGATTGGACCTGATGGGAAATGAGGCAGACTTATTAAGTCTCTGCAAAATATGACTTATTGCCATTTTCTGGAAACCCAGGAATGGATCTGGCCAGAGCTCATCATCCGGCTTTATAATTAAAACTTGATTCAGATTTGACTCAAAATTGTGATAATGATTATTCTCACCCAATGGGATTAACAAATAGTTAAATGGTAAAGTCCTTGCTTAGCATGTGTTTTAGACAGGGTTCTTTAGAATAACAGTTTATAGAATAAATCTCTCTATATACAGGAAGGGGATTCATTGGAATGATTTACGTGATGCAATTCGGCTAATCTAACAATGGCTGAGTATGAATGGGAGATCCAAGAATTCAGTAGTTGTTCAGTCTTCAAAGCTGGTTGTCTCAGCTGGTCTTCAGTAGATGCTGAAATCCTGAAGAGGTAGGCTCTGATGCCAGTGAGGGAATGGACTTGCTAACAAGGCAAGAGCAAGCAGGTAAAGAGCAAAGACCTCCTACTGGTATGTCTCGATATAGGCTTCCAGCAGAGGGTATGGCGTAGATTAGATTTGGATTAAAGATCAGGATCAAAGGCCTATCTTTCTCCCAATTCATAAGATCTGGGTTAAAGAAGGGCCTGATCTAGATCTAGATTAGAAGTGGATCTTCCTGCTTCCAGTTAAGCAAAATCTGTCACAGATGTGCCCTTTGGGTTTTAGTTCCAGATGTAGTGAAGTTGACAACCGCAAATAGCTTTTACAGCATGTATAAGGTCCTGGGTTTGGAACCGGGCATGGTGGCACACACCTTTAATCCCAGCACTTGGGAGGCAGAGGCAGGCAGATTTCTGAGTTCGAGGCTAGCCTGGTCTACAAAGTGAGTTCCAGGACAGCCAAGGCTACACAGAGAAACCCTGACTTGAAAAAAACCAAAAGGAAAAAAATTTTTTGCCATGATATAGTTCTTTCGACATTTTTGATTATTATATATTTAAAATGTATTGGTGTTTTGCTTGCATGTATGTCTGTGCACCACCAGTGGGCCTGGTGCCCATGGAGGCCAGAAGGAGGCTTGGATCCTCTGATAATGAAGTTACCAATGGTTATGAGCTGCCCTGTGGGTGTCTGGGAATTGACTCCAGTCCTCTGGAAGAGCAGAAGGCTCTCTTAACCACTTAACCACATCTCCAGCCCCATTGTTAAAATAATTCTTTTTTTTTTAAAAAAAACACTGTATTTTTTTATTTATTATATGTAAGTACACTGTAGCTGTCTTCAGGCACTCCAGAAGAGGGTGCCAGATCTCATTAAGGATGGTTGTGAGCCACCATGTGGATGCTGGGATTTGAACTTATCACCTTCGGAAGAGCAGTCGGGTGCTCTTACCCGCTGAGCCATCTCACCAGCCCCAAAATAATTCTTAAAAAAAATAATTCTTTTTTTTTTTAAAGATTTATTTATTATTATACATAAGTACACTGTAGCTGCCTTCAGACACACCAGAAGAGGGCGTCAGATCTCATTACGGGTGGTTGTGAGCCACCATGTGGTTGCTGGGATTTGAACTCAGGACCTTCAGAAGAGCAGTCAGTGCTCTTACCCACTGAGCCATCTCACCAGCCCCAAAATAATTCTTAAAAAAAATAATTCTTGTGTGTATGTATCTGTGTACAAGAAGAGAGAGAGAGAGAGAGAGAAGGAGAAAGAGAGAGAAAGAGAAGAGAGGTATCTCGGTCTGTGTAGGTCTGTGTACTGGGACGCAGCAGCCAGGGAGAGTCCTTTGCCTGACCCAGCAGGATTGGAAGGTCTCTTGGGGCTTGGGTGTGGCCAGAATAACCAAAGTGTTATAGATCTCCAAGGGGAAGCCAGAGCAAGTTGGTCTGCCAGGCCTGCTCCTCGACAGCCAGTGCTGCCCTGGACTCTGTGGCAGGTGGTGAGAAGCAGCAGGAATGAGCAGCTAGGGGCCACTGACAGGAAGTGGCTGCAGTCAAGCTCATGTACCCTGGGTTGAGGTCCAACGACAAAAGCTTGGGAAGAGACAACTCTCCCCTGGAGTGTCACTGCTCAACAAGACGGGCACCTCAGACGACCTTTGGCAGCGAGAGGACTTGTGCACTGTATTCCTCGTGGATAGGATGTTATAAACATTTTGGGGTGGGGTGGGAATCTAGAGGCAGATGCTTTCTATTGGCTTGGTCTGAGATGTTAGGGATGCCTCATTTGCATGTGGAAGGGCTTCAGGTGTACAGTCCGCTCAATGAGGTGTCGTGGTCACCTTTCAGGACTGGAACCTGGTTGGGAGTAGATTTAAATGCCTACTGTTTGCAGATAAGAGAATTGCTGGGGTTCCTGAATCGGCTTGACCTTACCAGGATTCTGTATGGTGACACAGTCCACTGCCCCACAGATGTCTATGTGTTGTTTGTGCATGGGTGTATGAACTTAAATTCCTTTACATGTATACACACCTGTGGAGGCCAGAGAAGGGTATTGGCTGCCTTCCTCTCTCACCCTCTTCCTAATTCCACTGCAGCAAGGTCGCTCCCTGAACTTGGAGCTAGAATCTGTTAGCTCGGTTGGCATCTACCAACCCCAGGAATCCCTGTCTCCACCCTGAACAGTGCTGGTGTTAGAGGTAGGGATGCAGCCACATCCATCATGCTCAGCTCCTCACGACTGCACAACAATCTCTCTTAATCAATAAGCCATCTCTCCACCCCTACTGTATGAGAGAATTTGGTTTTCAACATCACAGTGAAAATTTTCAGTTCATAAACTTGTTAATTCTTGGGGAAGTGCTGCTAATGCTAATATATTAGTTTTACAACACAGGATCCATGATTTCTTATCTCAGTGGTCCTCAACCTGTGGGTCTCTACCCTTTAGGGGCTGCCTGAGACTATCAAAAAATACAGATATTTACATAATGATCCATAACAGTAGTAAAATTACAGTTATGAAGTAGCAACAAAAATATGTTTATGGTTGTGGGTCACCACACATGAGGAACGGTATTAAAGGTCACAGCATTAGGAAGGTTGAGAACTGCTGTCTTATCCAGACTAACATACATAGAAGGAATGAAAATTCATTGTCCAGTAAACTACACCTCTCAAAGTTTTGCCAACATGAACCCCACAGTTCTTGAGGCTGGAGAGGTGGCTCAGCCACTGTTGCTATTGCTGAACATCCAAGTTCAGTTCCCAGCACCCACACAGTGACTCATAACCATCTGTAATTCCAGTTCCAGGGGATCTAATCCCTTTTCTGACCTCCTCAGGTACCAGACGCAAATGTGGCACACATAAATAGAACAGGAAAAAACACTCATATACCTAAAATAAATATATTTTTAAACAACCAACAACCAACCAACCAACCAACCAAACAAGAACACAGTTCTCATTTCAAGGACTATAAGAGACAAGTTATTCTGGAGCCATACATAAACCATGGTCCTGGCACTCAGACTTAGGGTTCCTGCAAATCCCGAATTCCAGTGACATAAAAATTTCATGAATTGTTTTATAGTAATTGAACAAGAAAATCAGAAATCAAAATACTTTTTTTTAAAGATTTATTTTATTTATTATACGTAAGTACACTGTGGCTGTCTTCAGACAAAATACTTTTAAAATATGTCAGTGGGTACATTAGGTAGGCAGATTAAGCTTCTGCTATCGACGTTAGTGAGTATCTGATGACATCACTTCTAGATCTAGGGTTGGTGGAAGTTAGCAGTCTGTCCCCCACACATTCCAAAGGATTTACCTAATAGCCACAGGAGATTAAGTCACATACAGATGTGAGTAATGAGGTACTACTTAAGGAGCCAAGATAGCTCAAGGGAATCTGGCGCCCATCTGCAGCTTTGCAACTCTCTATACTCCCTGAAGTTCTAACGAGTCAGTCAGCAGCCTTTGTGCAGTATTCAAACCAGGTACTGCTTCTTTCCAGGAATTTCTGTTCTTAGGCTTTACGACATACCAGCTACTTTTTTTTTTAATTTTTTCAGTATGACAAGATACACAACAAAATCAATTTCACAGCCCTACCAGCCCTACTCCTCACCTTCTTTTTTTTTTTTTTTTTTTTTTTTTTTGGTTTTTCGAGACAGGGTTTCTCTGTGTAGTCCTGGCTGTCCTGGAACTCACTCTGTAGACCAGGCTGGCATGGAACTCAGAAATCTGCCCGCCTCTGCTCCCAAAGTGCTGGGATTAAAGGCATGCACCATCACTTCCCGGCCACCCTCCCATTCCTACATTCTTTCTGTCTCCACGTCCTCAGCGGTTCCTGAGTCTTGATAGAGGGGAGGTTTTATTTTGGTCCACAGTTTGAGAATATAGTCCACCCTGGGAGGAAGGCTTGGTGGTAGGAACTCAAAGAGACTTGTTACAATCACACCTGTAGCTAGAAGGCGGAGGGAGGTGAGTGCTGGTACTCAGCTCTACTTTCCTTTATTCAGTCCAGGACTCCATCCCAGGGGAGGAGATGGCACCACCTACATTCTTCCTGTTTCTTCTCACCTCCATTACACTTCTCTACAGATTCTCAAGGACAATTGGGGAAGGGGGTGTGTCTCCTGGGGTTTTTTTTTTTTTAAAGCCTGTCAAATTGACAGTTAAGATTTAACCTTAGGGGCCTGGAGAGATGGCTCAGTGGTTAAGAGCACTGACTGCTCTTCCAGAGGTCCTGAGTTCAATTCCCAGCAACCACATGGTGGCTCACAACCATCTGTAATGGGATCTGATGTCCTTTTGTGGTGTGTCTGAAGATAGTGATAGTGTACTCACATACATTAAATAAATAATAATCTAAGAAAAAAGATTTAAAAAAGAAAAAAGATTTAACCTTAGACAGCAGTTCACTACACTGAGATGGATGCTCCCCTCAGGAGCCATTGAGGAAGAGGACACAGAAAGAATGTTAGAATGGGAGGGTAGGGAGGAGTGGTGGGAAATGCCATCTTCTGGACGTGCCATGCCCAGTGTGCCCATGAACTTAGGGTATCTTGGCCACTTGCACACAATCTGCACAAATCAAGCCAGCCAATGGTAACCATGAGAGTTGTTAGGAGCTGACTATTACTGGAGGAACCATTCTTCTCTAGGGGTGTCCCCCCACAGGTAGATTGTGTAGGCATAATGTTATTATGCACTATATGAAAGCATTCACCTGTCAATAAGAGGCTGATTGGCTAATAATGAGTTGAGGCAAGACTAGAAGGTGAGACATCTGATAGAGAGAGGAATTCTGGGAAAATAGGTGCAGGAGATTGGCCCCAGACACATAAGAAGACGGTTTTATATGGAACTGAAGACCAAGTAACCAGCCATATGGCATGAGATAGAATAGAATAGAATAGAATAGAATAGAATAGAATAGAATAGATGAATAATTAAGATACGAGCTGGTTGAAGAACAAAGCCAATGCTACTGGCTTACATTTATTCACATACGGAAGTCTCAGAGTTGTTATTTCTGAGTGGGTGGAAAAACACAGGTTACAAGGCTGTCCGTGCTGCCCTGGATGGCACTACACCAATGCTCATATGATTGACACTAATCAGACTTAGTAGGTTGGTTTTTTTGTTTTTTGTTTTTTGTTTTTTTGTTTTTTTTTTTGAGACAGGGTTTCTCTGTATAGCCCTGGCTGTCCTGGAACTCAGTTTTTTTGGTTTTTTTTAAGGAGTGTTAATAACATTGGGTAGGGGACATTCAAGTGTATCTTGGGAGAGTTGAAAGGAGGAACTGAGGGGTGGATGTCGTCATATTTCACTGTATACTTGTATACTTATATGAAATTCTCTCTCTCTCTCTCTCTCTATATATATATATATATATATATTTGGTTTTTCGAGGCAGAGTTTCTCTGTATAGCACTGGCTGTCCTGGAATTTACTTTGTAGACCAGGCTGACCTCGAACTCAGAAATCCGCCTGCCTCTGCCTCCCGAGTGAGAATATTTTATAAAATAAAAAATGTCAAATATGTTTTATTTATGTGTATGTGTGTATGCCTGCATGTATGTCTGTGCGTTCCTGATGTCCATGGAGGTCAGAAGCAGGTGTCAGATCCTCTGGGATTGGGGTTACTGACTGCTGTGAGCTGCCACATGTGAGTGCTGAGAACTTAACCTGTGTCTTCTCCTCAGCCATTTCTCCAGCTCCTCAAAGAATAATTATATATTTATTTTACAAATTTAGGGAAGAGTGGTAGTAATGCAAATAGACTCTCTCTTTTTCCTTGTTTTTAAATATTTTGGTATAAAGTTTTACCATTTAGCCTTGGCTATCCTGTAATTTGCTAAGTAGACCAAGCGACTTAGAGATGATAAAGACCTGCCTGCCTCTGGGTCCTGAGTGCTGCGTACAAAGGCAAAGCCCTGAGCCACCATTACTGGCTTCTTTGTTTTTTTCCAGACTAAGTTCCATGTAGCACAAAATGGTCACCAACTTGCTACATAGCTGAGGGTGGTCTTGAAATCATGGTAGCTCCTGTCTCCATCCTGAATACTGAAATTACAGATACACATCAGTACACCTGGCTCAGCAGGCTCCTTTTTCTAATGTATAAGTGTATCTCATGCAAAATATTGAGATACTTCTTCTGTCAGGGCAAGGAGATATAGGCAAGAGTTTCAAATAGCAATATTTTCTAAGTGGTAGGTTTTTCGTCTACATATCATGAATTAAAAGTAGTAGACTGGGAGCTGGAGAGATGGCTCAGCAGTTAAGAGCATTGGCTGCTCTTTCAGGAGTCCTGAGTGCAAGTCCCAGGAACTGTGTCATGGCTCACAACCATCTATAAAGTGATCTGATGCCCTCTTCTGGCTTGTAGGTGTACATGCAGACAGAGCATTAAAAAAAAATTACTCCATTGTGTAAATATACCAAATTTTTTGTATCCATTCCTCTGTTGAGGGACATCTGGGTTCTTTCCAGTTTCTGGCTATTATGAATAAGGCTGCTATGAACATAGTGGAACATGTGTCCTTGTTACCAGTTGGAATATCTTCTGGATATATGCCCAGTAGAGGTATTGCAGGATCTTCCGGTAGTACTATGTCCAATTTTCTGAGGAACCGCCAGACTGATTTCCAGAGTGGTTGAACCAGCTTGCAATCCCACCAACAATGGAGGAGTGTTCCCCTTTCTCCACATCCACGCCAGCATCTGTTGTCACCTGAATTTTTGATCTTAGCCATTCTTACTGGTGTGAGGTGGAATCTCAGGGTTGTTTTGATCTGCATTTCCCTGATGATTAAGGATGTTGAACATTTTTTCAAGTGCTTCTCAGCCATTCGGTATTCCTCAGTTGAGANGTCTCGGGGGAAACTATACCAATGCCTGGCAAACATGGAGGTGGAAGCTCACAGTCAGCTATTAGATGAAACACAGGGTTCCCAAGGAAGAAGGAGCTAGAGAAAGTTCCCAAGGAGCTGAAGGGGTCTTCAACCCTCTAGGTGGAAGAATAACCATGAACTAACTAGTACCCCCTGAGCTCATGTCTCTAGCTGCATATATAGAAGAGGATGGCCTAGTTGGCCATCAGTGGGAAGAAAGGCCCCTTGGTCATGCAGACTTTATATGCCCCAATACAGGGGAACGCCAGGGCCGGGAAGTGGGAGCGGATGGGTAGGGGAGCAGGGCCGGGAGTGGGGAGGGTATAGGGAACTTTCTGGAGAACACTTGAAATGTAAATGAAGAAAATATCTAATAAAAGTTGAAAAAAAATTACTTACTTTCCAGAGGAAAATTACTTTCCAGAGGACCCTGGTTTGATTCCCAGCACATACATGATGGCAAACAATCACCTGTAACTCTAGTTCTAGAAGACCTAACACTCTTTTCTATCATCTGCAGGTGTATATAAATATACACAGACTAAATATTCATATGAACAAACACCATTAAAAAAATACCAGGATACTGGAGAGATGGCTCAAATGTTACACACACATGTTAGTTACTCTTGCAAAGGTCCAGGGTTCAGTTCACAACACCCACATGGTGGTCCACACACATTACTCTATATTCAGTGGTCCTACACCCTCTTTTGTATTTCTTGGGCATCAGGCATCTAGGCCACATAGGGGCTAGGACTGGAGTTACCGATGGTTGTGAGCTGCCTTGTTGGTACTGGGAATCAAACCTGGGTCCCCTGGAAGGGTATCTAGTGCTCTTAACTGCTGAACCATCCCTACAGGTCCAGAACAGATATATAAATAAACTTAGTCTTTTTTGTTTGTTTGTTTTTGTTTTTGTTTTTTGAGACAGGGTTTCTCTGTATAGCCCCGGCTGTCCTGGAACTCACTCTGTAGACCAGGCTGGCCTCGAACTCAGAAATCCACCTGCCTCTGCCTCCCGAGTGGTGGGATTAAAGGCGTGCGCCACCACGCCCGGCCCGAACTTTGTCTTTTTTGTTTGTTTGTTTGTTTTGTTTTTTGAGACAAGGTTTCTCTGTATAGCCCTGGCTGTCCTGGAACTCACTTTGTAGACCAGACTGGCCTCGAACTCAGAAATCTGCCGGCCTCTGCCTCCTGAGTGCTGGGATTAAAGACGTGTGCCACCACGCCCGGCCGGAACATCGTTCTTAAGGAAGTACTGCACATGGCATGTTCAGGTCTAACCCAGATGGGGCTCCTTGAATGAGGGGATGTGGACATATGCCCCATCCCTAACCAAGCTGCTGTCTCTAGCTGACATCTGCTGCCAAAGGAAAAATATATTTTTCAACAGAGTCTTACTGGGCATACAAACCATACTTAAGGGCAAGACATATGCCCAGCAGGAAACGTCCACCACAAAAGGAGATTCTTTGTCTTGTAACTTTTTTTTTTAATTTACAGGTCTTTTGCTCATATAGTATACTTTTACCTTTATTTTTTTTTTCTTGAGCTTTTTCTTTGACTAATTTTTTCTGTTTTTTTGTTTGTTTTGTTTTTGTTTGTTTGATTGTCTCTTTGTTTTCAAAGGGAACAAAAAGAGAGAAAGAGAAGGAGAGAGAGAAAAGAGAGAGGGAGGGAGGGAGAGAGAAAGAGAGAGGGAGGATGTATTGGGTGGGGACATTCTGGGAGGAGATGGGGGAAGAGAACCAGATTAGAATATATTGTATTTAAAAATCTATTTTCTCTGGGCAGTGGTGGTGCCCGCCTTTAATCCCAGGATTTGGGAGGTGGAGGCAGGTGGATTTCTGAGTTCGAGGCCAGCCCGGTCTACAGAGTAAGTTCCAGGACAGCCAGGGCTACACAGAGAAACCCTGTCTCAGGAAAAAAAAAAAAAAGAAAAAGAAAAGAAAAAAGAAGGAAAAACAATAAACAAAAAATAAATTGATTTTTAATTTTAAAAAGTTAAAAAAAAAAAGGCTCAAAAAAGGCCCTGTTGCTTTGAACACAGGAATAGCTACTGGTTTACATCAGTATCTTAATATCTTCACATCAACATTTCTTTGAACTAATGAATCTTTTTTTCCCCCTTGTGTGTGTGTGTGGGGGGGGGGGATTTCGAGACAGGGTTTCTCTGTGTACCCCTGGCTGTCCTGGAACTCACTTTGTAGACCAGGCTGGCCTCAAACTCAGAAATCTGCCTACCTCTGCCTCCTGAGTGCTGGGATTAAAGGCTTGTGCCACCACACCTGGCTAAACTGATGAATCTTATTTCATTAATTTACAAAACAGATTTTATGTTTGGGTGTGAGTGTCTGATTCTCTTTTTGTTCTTGGTCTAAATCCGTGATCAAGGTGGACAGAATTCTCCAAATATGTTCAGAAGATTCAACAGTAACAATTAAGCAGCATATTTAACTGAGGCAGGATAGGAAGATGGAGTCTGTTTGAAGCCTTTGCCAGTTGGAAAACAATCAGTTTCTGCAATTAGCAAGGACTTGGGGCCCTGCTCTCTCCTGCTGTGAACCTGCAGTTGTACAGGACTCTCACCAGAGACTCCATTATAGGGAAAGGACATGTGCCGAACTTCTTGGCAGACACAACTGCCTGCTTTACTTTAGCAGAGAATAACTTCATCCACCTCAGCCTCTGAGCCACCCTGTAATACCACGGGGGGGNTAAGAGCACTGACTGCTCTTCCAGGGAGCCTGAGTTCAATTCCCAGCAACCACATGGTAGCTCACAACCATCTGTAATGGGATCCAATGCCCTCTTCTGGTGTGTCTGAAGACAGCTACAGTGTACTCATATAAATAAAAATAAATCTTAAAAAAAAGAAAAGAGGGGGCTGGTGAGATGGCTCAGCGGGTAAGAGCACCTGACTGCTCTTCCGAAGGTGATGAGTTCAAATCCCAGCAATCACATGGTGGCTTACAACCACGAGCAATGAGATCTGACACCTCCTCTGGTGCGTCTGAAGTCAGCTACAACGTACTTATGAATAATAATAATAATAAATGAATCCTTGGACCGGAGAGAGGGAGCAGGGCCTACCGGAGTGAGGGAAAAAAAATATCTTAAAAAAAAAGAGAAAAAGAAAAGGAATAATACAGTTTTCCTTTCAGCCTTTGAAGATGTAACTTAGAGATATTGAAACGATAAAATTTGTCTTAGATTTGTGTTAGTTTCCCACCTACTTTGATGAAAATATCCTGACAAAAGCAATTTGAGGGAGGAGTCTGTTTTGGCTCAGAGATGTTATAGTTGGCCACGTGAGGGAGTTGTGGTGAAGGACTGTGAAGTAGCTCCTCCCACTTCATCTGCAGTCAGGAAACAGAAAGCAATAAATGCACTAAGCCCAAGATTATAGCTCAGAGAATTGTGCTATTCACAGTGAAGGTGGGCCTTCCCACCTCAACTCAATTGGCTTGACAGTCCCTTACAGGCATTCCAGAAGCTAGCCTAGTCAACATGATTCCCTCACAGCTGGGCCTGCAAGTGCCTCTCCTGGGTAATTCTTGATCCTGTCAAGATGACAGTCCATATTCACCCTCCCAATGCTCACTGCTAAGGCAATTCATTCTGACTCTTTCTTGAAGAGCCTATATGGCACTTGGCTATGTCTTGTTTTCTGAAATTTTCTCTTTGAGGAGTGCCCACCGTGCACTGGAGCGTGGCTTACTTTCTTCTGAGTGCCTCTTTTTTCCTCCTAACCCTTGTGCTCAAGAGGGTTTTTAGTCCATTTAGAGGGTGGAGGATGATTGTGCTCCCAGGAGGATAAGTAAACAGCACCTTCTACCGTGAAGTGCAGACTGATAAGTTACTCACTGCTGGGAACAGAAGAGTCCATTCTATAAATGCATCAGGGTGAATCGAGACTGCAGGGGCACTGGGAATATTAAAGTCACTTTATACAAACTAACAAAAGGGCACACTTGAAATCTATAAAGGGGTGGACTTGTAGCACCATGACAGCACCCTAGGGCTACACAAGGATTCATCCCACTGGTAACCCATGTGTGCACCAGGACAGGGCACTCTGCTTGTTTCTGGAGCTTCTGTTCGGTCTGGTCCCCTTCTGTTGCTCCTCATACCACCTGCTTGATAGTCTAGAGCGGCCTCTCTCTTCCAGCTCTCCATCCCCTGCTGTATGTGCAGCCCATGAATGACATCTTCGCTCCTCAACCATGATACTCCTGAGACCTGGCTTCGGCTTCTTCTATTTTTCGAAGAGGCTGCTGAGAGTCTGTTATCTGATCAGTAGACTCTCTCTCACATTTCTCTAGCCCATGCCTGAAACACCCTGAACTCTGTTGTAGCTGAACTTATATTCATTCTGCAACCACATACATATGTGTATATATTTTATTGGGTACTGTGTGAAATGAGTACATTTTGGCCATTGAGATTGGAACAAAATAAGCTGCATTATCTGTGACTAGGTTATCAGAGTAGGCAAACTGCTGCCATTGAAACCACTGTACCTTGTGAACGTTTTATTATTATTATTATTATTATTATTATTATTATTAATTATTATTATTGTGTGTGTGTGTGTGTGTGTGTGTGTGTGTGTGTGTGTGTGTGTGTGTTTGAGATAGGACTTCTCTGTGTCACAGTTCTGGCTACCCTGGAATTCACTTTGTAGATCAGGCTGGTCTTGAACTCACAAAGACCAGATTGCCTCTGCCTCCCAAGTGCTGAGATTAAGGGTGTTTACCACCAAGGTTGGTTTGTGAACTTATCCTTTTTGTTTGTTTGTTTTTGTTTTATTGGCAACTTAGAGTGTGAAGTATTTTATTTTTAACTTTTTTTGTTTTGTTTGTTTGTTTGTTTGTTTGTTTTCGAGACAGGGTTTCTCTGTATAGCCCTGGCTGTCCTGGAACTCACTTTGTAGACCAGGCTGGCCTCGAACTCAGAAATCCGCCTGCCTCTGCCTCCCGAGTGCTGGGATTAAAGGCGTGCGCCACCACGCCCGGCTTATTTTTAACTTTCTAAAGTTTGAAAACAATATAGCCCAGTTTAGGTGAGTTGCCTGCTGACTGTGTTTGCCTGGAGCTTAGTTCTTCCTGACAAGGAATTCCTAATACCCCAGTGTGTAGCTACGAGTGGCAAGCAGACTAGACAATACTGGGAATGGTCCTTTCCCCATCCCTTTGGTAGGGGTTTAACAAACATTAGGCCTTTTTCTTGTCTTATATGGCTAACGTGGGTCTGAATTTTGCCTGGGAGGCATGCACCATGAACAAGAAGTCGTCTTCATTCTTCTCATACACCTTAGAGATGGTCTTACACATGCTCACCACGCTGTGCCAGCAGGTCACTACCATGAAGAAGGCTTGACTATCGTTGAGCTGTAACTGCCTTCTTTTTCTCGTCATGAGCTTACCCATGTTGATGTGGTTGGGTTGATGTTGTCATGGACCGGCAGCTGCCTTTTATGTTTGTAATGCTCTATTGAGATCTTTGTGGGTGGAAGGTATCTTCCACTCTCTGTGTGGAGCTTCCACGCTGTGTGAAGGGCTCTGACCACATGGCTTGGGGAATCTAAGATTTGGATAACAGGGGCTGGAGAGTGGCAATTAAGAGCACTGACTGTTCTTCCACAGGTCCTGAGTTCAAATCCCAGCAACCACATGGTGGTTCAAAACCATCCATAATGAGATCTGACACCCTCTTCTGGTGTCTATGAAGACAGCTACAGTGTACTTATTTATAATAATAAATAAATCTTTGGGCCTGAGTGAGCAGGGCCCACCAGAGTGAACAGAGGTCCTAAAATCAATTCCCAGCATCCACATGAAGGCTCACATCTATCTGTACAGCTACAGTGCACTCATATACATAATAAATAAATAAATAAATCTTTAAAGGAAAGAAAGAAAGAGAGAGAGAGAGAGAGAGAGAGAGAGAAAAAGAAAGAAAGACAGACAGACAGACAGACATGCACCACCATGCCTGGCTTTCCCATTCTTTAAAAAGAAAAAAAGATCTGTATAAAGAACCTGAATTAGCTTTGTCCAGTTGTACTGCCAAATTTTGCCTCCCAAGCGCTGGGATTAAAGTTCTGCACCACCATGCCTGCACCACCATGCACCACCATGCCTGCACTACCCTGCACTACCATGCCTGCACTACCATGCCTGCACCGCCATGCACTGCCATGCACCACATGCACCACCATGTCTTCACCACCATGCACCACCACGCTTGGCGGTTTTGAATTTTCTTTTTAAGGTTTGTCATGCTCAGTTTTTTTTTTTTTTTTTTTTTTTTTTTTAAAGATTTATTTTATTTATTATATGTAAGTACACTGTAGATGTCTTCAGACACTCCAGAAGAGGGCGCCAGATCTCATTACGGATGGTTGTGAGCCACCATGTGGATGCTGGGATTTGAACTTATCACCTTCGGAAGAGCAGTCGGGTGCTCTTACCCGCTGAGCCATCTCACCAGCCCCAAAGCCATCCAGGATTTTTTTTTTTTTTTTTTGGCTTTTCGAGACAGGGTTTCTCTGTATAGCCCTGGCTGTCCTGGAACTAGCTTTGTAGACCAGGCTGACCTCGAACTCAGAAATCTGCCTGCCTCTGCCTCCCGAGTGCTGGGATTAAAGGCGTGTGCCATCACGCCCGGCCATGCTCAGTTTTTTAAAGACTTACTTATTTTATGTATATGAGTACATTGTAGCTGTCTTCAGACACACCAGAAGAGAGGAACAGATCAATGCTCTTAACGGTTGAGCCATCTCTCCAGCCCCAACACTCGGGATTTTTTTTTAGATTTATTTATTTATTTATTTCATGTATATACAAGTACACTGTAGCTGTCTTCAGACATTCAGACACACCAAAACAGTGCATTGGATGTGAGCCACCATGTGGTTGCTCGGAATTGGACACAGGACCTCTGGAAGAGCAGTCAGTGCTCTTAACCTCTGAGCCATCTCTCCAGCCCCCACACTCAGTGTTTAATTCATCTGTATTTAAGACTTTTCCAAAGGCCAAAAGTTTAAAAAAAAAAGGTGCTTTCTTCTATAATAATAAACACATGTATTTTTATTTATTTGCTTATTTGTCTATTTATTTATTTAGGGTTCATTTTGAGTGTTGTTTTGTTTGTGTGAGACAATGTGTCTCTACATAGGCCCTGGCTGTCCTGGAACTCAGTATTGTAAACCAGGCTCCCTTGAACTCAACAGAGATATGCCTGCCTCTGCCTCCCAAGTGCTGGGACAAAGTTCTTAAATGAGGCCTTACATATTGTTGGAAAAAATGAAGACTTATAAAATTGGTTAGTTACCTTGTAATCGCTACTCTAAACTTAAATCATATAAACATTAAAAGGTGAACTCGAGTCACATAAGTACAGTAACAATTATCCACTTAGACCAAAATGTCCTGTATTAAGCCATGCACCACTAAGAAGTAAGGAATATGAACCACAGAGAAAACATTAACACAAATATGCTTTTGCTTTTCTTTTAAATACGGAGCTTAATGATTCAATGAGCAGAGATCCTAAACCTAGCATTACTTGTTGGTGAAATACTAGTTTTATTTTGATGACTGTGGAATGTACATATACTTATGTACACTTAACATATGTTAGATATTAAAATCTCAATATTTAAATACCAAATTTATTTAAAATACCAAAAGATGTATTATACATTAGCAATTATCCCAACACTGGCAACAAAATATGCATAGACTGTGTGTGGTGTGTGTATGTGTCCGTGTGTTTCTCTCTCTCTGTCTCTGCCTGTGTTTGTGTCTGTCTTTCTGTCTCTCTTTCTGTCTGTCTCCGTCTTTCTCTCTGTCTCTGCCTCTGTCTGTCTGTCTGTCTCTGTGTCTTTGTCTCTGTCTCTCTTTCTCTCCGTCTCCTCTCTCCTCCTCTCCCTTCTGTATCTCTGTCTCTGTGTCTTCGTCTCTGTCTCTCCCCCCCCCCCCCCGTCTCCTCCCTCTCTCCCCCCCCCTCTCTCCCCATCTCCTCCCCTCCCTCTCTCCCCCTCTCTCCCGCTCCCTCTTTGTGGCTCTCTGTGGCGCGCATGCGTATACAAAAGCAAGACTTCATTTCCCACAATTCTCCCTGTACTTCCGGCGTGGCCCAGTAGCGGGATCGCTCGGCTTCCGCGTTCGGGCCTGTCGCTGCGGTAGAGGCGGCGGCACCGGGGGTGGCCGGTAGGGACTCGGGCTACAGGAGAAGGGGGCTCCGGGCATGGACGTTTCGGGGCAGGAGACCGACTGGCGTAGCGCCGCCTTTCGGCAGAAGCTGGTCAGCCAAATGTGAGTGTGGCCTGGGGCAAGGATGGGTGGTCGGACCTTCTCGGCGGGCAGGGTGAGGCCGGGCTAGACCCGCTGTTGACCCCTGGTCAGAAGCTGCGGCGTCCGCTGGGTGCTGGGGACGTGCAAGGGTCCTCCCGTAGTCTCCCTGGCCTTTCTCGGCAGACAGGGACTGCTGGCTAGTTTTCCTGGGGGTGGAACTCTGCAAACCCAGCTAGTGCCCTGGCTAGTGAGTCATCGTCCTGAGCCGCCTCGTCATTTGTGTGCTTGAGTGCAGATTTTCCTTTGCTTCGATTCGCACCGAATATAGAAAGAGAAAGGGTGCCGCGTGGCTTCTTTTATAAAAAAATAAATAAATAAAACGAAAACCACATCAGTGAGTTGGAGGAGGCTGGAAGGAAGATAAGATTGGAAGATTGATATGTGTTCGGGTTGTAGGCAGTGGAATAGAAGAGTGCCCCCGTTTCTTCCACAAGGTGTGTCAGCTTGGCCAAAGGGTAGCAGGAAATAGCTGTGGGGACTTAGGGAGTGAAGGGCAGGGATGCCCTCTGCCCACGGAGCACTGCTGAGTGCTTGTTGCACTTAGCCATTTTACTGAGTTTCCTGAAGTGTTTAGAAAATTGCCTGTAGCACAGCTTTTCCCCTGAGGGTTGGTACTGTCTGTCGGTAAAGAAACAGTACAGTCGTGCCAATGCTCAGTCATTTTTGTGGGTGCTAAGGTGTCAGTTGAGTAGACTGGAGCAGCCTCGTAGAGTAGGTGACAGATTGAGCTCTAGAGAGAAAAGTAGGAGGGTGACAGGCCACCATTCCCAGCAGATGATTGTGAAAGCGTCAGGACTGACTGCTGTAGGTGGAGAGTTCTGGGTCTTTGAAACAAAGTAGTCAAAGATACATCATGAGGATGAGCAGATGCTGACATGGTTAGTGTTGGGTGTTTTGGGCGAACAATTTGTACCTGTGGGTCCCTCTCCCCCCAGACAGGGTTTCTCTGTATAGCCTTGACTCACTCTATAGACCAGGCTAGCCTCAAACTCAGAAATCCACCTGCCTCTGCCTCCCGAGTGCTGGGATTAAAGGTGTTCACCACCACGCCTGGCCCTTCCTCCAGTGTTTTACACGTGGTCTGCCTTGAGGTGGTGTAGCATTAGTGTTTGGGAAGGCCCCTGAGTCCCTGGAGATGAATTAGGGACCCAAGAAAGGCCAACTAGGCAATTTGGGGAGTTTTTTTCCTTTGGAAGGGTTGGCGGGGGTTCTGTCCTTTTTTTCACTTAGATCATATGGTCTCATGAGTTGGTTGTAGAAGGCTTAGTTGGCAGAGATCATAAAGACCAGTGTTAAATGCTGAACATGAAAGAGGAAGACAGATTCCAGAGAAAGGGGAATGAATATGTGGACAATTGGTGACTAACTGGATGGAGTGGATGGGGTGGGGTGGAGTGAAGCAATGGGCTCAAGCTGGGAAGCATCGGTACACTGGAGGGAGGGGGTACTTTGTCAGAGGCTTGGGACCGCCACAAAGTAACCCTTGCACGCTTTGCAGACAGTCCAGCAAACAAGTGTTTTGTTTCCTAATTGTTTTAGATTTATTTTATTTGTATGAGCGTTTTGCTTGCCTGTATATAAGTGAACCATGTATATCTAATGATGTTAGAGGTCAGAAGAACGTGTAAGAGTCCCTGGGACTGGAGCTACAGGGGGTTACGAACTGCCCTGTGAGTTCTGGGAATCAAACCTGGTTCTTCTGTAAGAGCTGAGTGTGAGTGCGTTTTACCTCTGAGCCACGTCTCCAGCCCACAAGTGCAGTATTGATGTACTTGAGTTATCTCTTAAGTGACGTCTTGAGAAATGATCTGAGCCCCAGGGCAAGGATTCTTTGGGAAAGCCCAGTACAGTGGATCTAGAAGAGCAAGTTGTTATCACAGACAGTAGGGGAGAGCTGCCGAAACATCTGAGGTCTGAGGGAAGACTGAAGTGTACTGGATAGTCCTGAGGTGCCTTCTACCTCGTAAGATGCTGCGCTTCTATATTATTTTGTTTTGCTGTAATAACAATTACCATGCATTTAGCATCTTAAACAACACAGATTTATATTTGATCTTTTTTTTTTTTTTTTATGTCAGAGGCTCATGTAAGATTTGGTAGGTGTTAGTTCCAGGGTTGAAATGTTGGCAATATACACTTTTTTTAAAATTTATTTTGTATTTTTAAATTTTTTTTGGTTTTTCGAAGCAGTGTTTCTCTGTGTAGTCCTGGCTTTCCTGGAACTCACTCTGTAGACCTTGAACTCAGAAATCTGCCTGCCTCTGCCTCCAGAATGCTGGGATTAAAGGTGTGTGCCACCACTGCCCAGTAATATACATTTCTTGATGGAGCCTTTGGGACAGAATCTGCTTTCAACTCCATTCAAGTTGCTGTCCAGAGTCTATTCCTTACACTTGTAAGACTGAGATCCTCTTGCCTGGCCATTTGTCAGGGGCCAGTTTTTGTTCCTGGAGATTGACTATATCTTGTGCTTTCTTTGTGGCCTATTCTAACATTGGCTGGTTTCTCTGACACTCACCAAATTCAGGTAGAGAACATTCTGTGCATTTCACAGATCAGTTTGCGATAATGGAACATAATCTTATAGTCTGTATCTTTAGACACATCCATGAGGTCCTTTTTTGAGATACAGTGAAAGATGGTCACAGGTTCCAGGGACGGGGCCTGTGTGTCTTTGTGGAGGGGGCAGCATTCGTCTACTGCATTTGAGTGAGCCCCTCAAAGGTTGCTTTCTAAGAGTAAAGGTACCTTATTTTGCTTTCTGTTACTGTGAAACACCATGAACAAAAGCAGCTTGGGGAGGAAAGAGTTTATTTCATGTTACACTTTATCACACAGCCCCCAACCCCCAGCGAGAAAAGCCAAGTCAGGAACTCAAGCAAGGCTCCCGGGGCTGGAGAGATGATTTAGTCTGTGGTGAAGACCGCTTGTGCTCTTACAAGGCACCAGGGTTCCATTCCAGGCACCTGCAAGGTGACTCACAGCTATCCATTTCCAAGGGTTCCACAGCCCTTGTCTGACTTCTGTGGGCACCAGGCATAAAGTGGTGCAGTCAACATCCATGCAGGCAAAACCTTTGTACTCGTAACAAAGAAAATAAAAATCGGACAGCTGTGGTGGTACATGCTGTTAATCCCACCACTTGGGAGGCAGTGACAGGCAGATCTCTGTGAGTTTGAGGCCCGTCTGGTCTACAAAGAGAGTTCCTAGACAGCCAGGACTATGTGGAGAGACCCTGTCTTAAAGAAAAACAAATCATACATATTTATTTTGAGCAGGAACCTGGTGTCAGGAACTGAAGCAAAGGCTGTGAAGGAGTGCTGTATACTGGCTTTTTCTCCATGGCTTGCTCAGGCTGCTCTTTTTTCTTTTTTTTAAACAACCCAGGACTACCTATCCAGTGGTGGCACTGCCCACAGTGTGCTGGGCCCTCTGTATCAATTACTAATGAACAGACTTGCAGGCCATATTCTGCTTGAGGTTCTACCCTTCCCAGATGACTGTCACCTGTGTGAAGTAGACATTGAAAAACTAACCACACTTACTGGGTGTTTTCACTTCTTCGGTTTGCTTGTTTTCTCTCTAGGGTTTACTTTGCTGGTGACTTTTTTTGTTTTTGTTTTTCGAGACAGGGTTTCTCTGTGTTGCCCTGGCTGTCCTGGAACTCACTCTGTAGACCAGGCTGGCCTTGAACTCAGAAATCCACCTGCCTCTGCCTCCCAAGTGCTGGGATTAAAGGGGTGCGCCACCACTGCCTGGCCGTTGGTGACTTGATTAACTGTGTTGATAGAGCTTAAGAAGATTTATACTGGGTTAATCTACACATCTTTAGTTCTGACTCCTTCCAGGGTTGATGCTGTTGTTTAATTTTGGGGATGCACTTCAAACCATAGTGATTTATATTAAATGAGGCATAATGAAAGTTTCGGGCTGAGAGAGTAGCTTGGTAGAAGATCGCTTATGTAGTCCTCATGAATCTCTGGGTTCAGTGTCAGTTGTTGAGGAGTGGGGAGCATACCAAAACACTGGAAGGTTCTACAGAGTTTCAGTGGAGAAGCATCTCTCATGGAGGAAAAAGCAAGTTTGACAATTCTACCTGGAGTCTAGGCTTCTTAGCCTTTCCTATACTGCACAAATGAGGGCAGTGTGTAGCCCGATGCCTTCCTTCATCAGGATCCACTGTCCTGTACTCTGGCTTATTGTTCTGTAGTTTCCCTGTTGTCCAGTGTCTCTGTCTTTCCACCTTAACTCTTTCTTTCTTTCTTTCTTTCTTTTTTTTTTTTTGGTTTTTCGAGACAGGGTTTCTCTGTATAGCCCTGGCTGTCCTGGAACTCACTTTGTAGACCAGGCTGGCCTCGAACTCAAAAATCCGCCTGCCTCTGCCTCCCGAGTGCTGGGATTAAAGGCGTGCGCCACCACGCCCGGCCTTTCTTTCTTTCTTATTTTGATTTTTCAAGACAGGGTTTCTCTGTGTATCCCTGGCTGTCCTGGAACTCACTCTGTAGACCAGGCTGGCCTCTAACTCAGAAATCCGACTGCCAAGTGCTGGGATTAAAGGTGT